>CAUDMG010000456.1:30000-32806 GCA_958450375.1 Homarus gammarus
CCTGGGCGTCCTCCTGGGTGATGAGGCCTGCTCTGAAGGCCTTCCTCACGAAGTCAGTGGTAGTCTTCCCGACCACGCCAGACCGGCTGCGGGTCTGGGCTGTAACACAACATAAACACAATTAGTGTGTGTAAACAATAGGGAAGTTATATTCGTCTAATTACATTAACAAAAGTATCCAGTTATATCGTCATTATTTATAATGATTTTGTTACCTTTCTTATAATCTACCAAATTAATTAAAAGTTAATAAAAAAAATTGTATATATATATATATATATATATATATATATATATATATATATATATATATATATATATATATATATATATATATATATATGTGTGTGTGTGTGTGAAACTTTTGTGGATGCTCTGCGGATGCGGATTTGACATCCATCACTAATTCTATAGTAACGGTAGGAAGGAGTGGTGGACAGTACCTGACCCCCTGATGTTGGTCCAGCCTGGGCACCACATGGACCCCACGAAGTACAGCTGCCACCTTCTTATCTTGGGTTTCACCTGGATGTTACAGTAGTGACCCATCAGCTCCAGCTCTCCCTGATGCCACAGACTGTCAGACAACAAAATTAACTGTTACTACAGTTATCGGCACAAGACTGTTGGTAGGAGTAAAGGTTTTTTCTTCTGTATGAAACGCCACCCAGCCCCAGCGGACACCCGTACCAGCGTGCAAAGGTTCACACCGTGTCTCCGCTGGGCTGTTGCATCACCACAAACACACTTCACTCACCCGACAAGTTGCGAAGAGATGCCCGCTACTAAGTTTTCCCAGCCCTGGGCGTGGCACTGGGGGGCTAAGGGTGCCAACAACACTCCCACCACCAACACGCTCACCAACAACACACACTGCCGCATCTTGTAGTGTTCGCTGATGGTTTCTTGTTAGCAGTAGAGTGTAAACTGCGGGAACCTGTCCTGGTATACTGCATCTGGGCCGAGTGCCGGGTTATATGAGGATGCCCCAAGATAGTGCCAGAGTGTGCCAAGAGGTCACATTCACCCACTATTATCGTCAATTATGTTTCCGTTTAAGTACAATTGGGCTACACCCCACATAACTATTCATCAGCTGTGCTTTTTATGGTGGCTGAGGTATTGTGAGTATGATCCGTCAGGTTCATTATTACTGTCGAAATAATCATTCGGCTTCATTCACCATTCAACTTCCTCGTGCTAGCGTGTTGCCCCGCCACTCACTTACGTCACACCCGGCACCACTCAGTGGGAAGTCCCTCCCTCTGAGCACCCACCAACAAATAACTTCACAGACGTTAAGGGTAAAACCCCTCAAGCCAACACATATCACTAAGGCTTGATGTGCGTTACTCCACATAAAAAATACAAAATGAGAAGAACTAAACAAATCGAGCTATGCCTCCTGGTACAGAATAAAGCCTCGAGACACAACATAAACGTATACAGCTAACTAATGTTCACCGTGCGCTCTACACGTCAAATCTTATTGAACCTATTAGGTCTGGAGTCCCTTAGAATTAGGACCTATTAGGCCTGGTGCCTATTGCAAATCGGACATATTAAGCCTGGGACCCATTAGCAATGTTGTTCACGAGAACTAGGGCCCACTAGAACTTGGGTCAACTCTCAGGCAATGAACTTTCATCTCGCGAGCATTGTTGGCTGTCCTTGATCGAACTGGCTGATTGTCTCGGTATAATGTTTGTATACCTCCCCTGCCTCGGTACATTGTTATACCTGCACCATCTATGTACAGTCATGCACAACAGACCTGTCGCCTCTCCTCCTGAACCACGAACCCCGAGATCCAGACCGTGAACCAAAAACATTAGACATTGATATATGTTTTGTCCATAAATGTTTTTGGTTCACGGTCTGGATCTCGGGGTTCGTGGTTCAGGAGGAGAGGCGACAGGTCTGTTGTGTATGACTGTACATAGATGGTGCAGGTATAGCAATGTACCGAGGCAGGGGAGGAGGTGTACATATAATATTCCCAGAGGAAGATGGTTTAATCTTTTGAGGACGATGGTTTAATTAACCCTTTGACAGCCATGGTTTGACACGTTAAGAACTATGGTTTAATCCTTTGAGGGTCATGGTTTAACTCTTTGAGGACGACAGTTTAACCGAGGTATGGGCAACCCGCGGCCCGGACCGTCTTTGTGCGGCTCGTGGTGTGATAGAGAAATTCTATTTAATGTGTTACGAACCCCTCCACCGATTGTCTTCATCTACCTACCCAGCACCACGAGCAACGCCATCTAGGGACGAAACACGAGTATGGCTCGTCTTAGTTACCACTCCCGGGTTTCCCTTCTCCATATCCTGGTTGTTGCGTCACTTCCGCCTCAGTCTACTTTGTCAGCTCCAATTCGAGGAGAGGAGACACTTCACTCTGGGAAGCGACCACAGGATCACCTATCCTGGAAACCTACGGCACAGTGACTATTTACCGTCTTCTACCATACTCAGCCTTGCCCGTCAGCCATCTCAGCTCCTCACTTAAGTATTTGTAATCTTGTATTGCCTCTCCCCCCTCCACATTGCTTCACTATTGTTTTATGTTTTATTACTATGTATATACTGTTCGTGTTTAGGTTAAGTTTGGTTAAGGGTAGTGTATAAGCTGAATATTTTGTTAAGGAATTTATGGTACTTTATTATATAGAACAAAAACTCGCATCCTTTGTCTACCCTATTATGTCCGATTGTCTTTGTTTTTTTTTTTGTTGTTACCTGTTGGGATCTGGGTAGACGTATAACTATATTCTAAATCCCCAACTCGTAACAAATGTGACCC
>CAUDMG010000457.1:0-53099 GCA_958450375.1 Homarus gammarus
CTTTGTAGGACCATCAAGTTCCTGGATGAGATGACGAAGAGGTAGCTCGCCTGTATGTAAATCACATACAATCCAAACAAGTCTTCTTCCTAGTTTTTTCTCTAAATGCGTCATTACACCCCCCTGCCATCCGGTGTTCACTGCAGTTGAATCTCCACCAACAGCCTGCAGTGAACTGCCAAGTCCTCTCTCCTGAACCCAACATAAAATATGATCAGCAATGACCTCTGCATGTTTCTTCCCTTCTACTTCAGTTTCGGGAGCAAAGTGAAACAAAAACCGACCACCAGGCTCAGAACAGACAGAGTAGTGTTCTTCTTTGATGAGACCTGGAAACTTTCTGTTCACTCCCTCTACTTCTAGCAAAACTTTTGTGTCATCTATTCTTCCATCAAACAAAAGACAGGAGAGCCCTCCCTCGCTTAAATCTTTTCATGCTGATCAGATATTTCCTTCATTATTTTTTCTTGTGCTCTTCTAATTTTATTATGATCTATCACCAAAGATACATCCTCTCGGCTGATGAGGCCTGCATCTATCCAAGCGGCAGTTGCAATTTCTGCAGCCTCACGAAGTCCAGCATGGTGGCGAATACTAGCTAAAGCAATGTTTGAAATATTTCTTGTGTTGTATTTCATTTTCTTTGGTAAAGGTTCAGATGGCTCTTTGGAACTATCATCTGATGTTGCTTCCTGTTCATCAGAAGAACTATCAAAGAAGTGATAAACATCTTGACACAGCTCTTCCTCTCTTTGGATGGCTTCTTCACTCTTCATTTTCTTCTTTTGTTCCCTCTCTCGGATTTGTTCTCTCTTCTTGGCATTAGCAATCTGCTTCTTTGTTTCTGAATAATCTATTGAACCCATTTGCATACTTCCTTGGCCTTCTGCCTTTGTCCTCTGTGCCTTTATAAATTCAAGCTCTAAAACAGGGATCTTCTTTTCACGAGGACAACCACAATCAATGTGGGAATTATTTTCTCTCTTACCTGAGTGAGAACAGTTGGATTCAGAACATAATTGTATGGAGCACTTGCAGGTCAAAATGTCAAACAGAGTATCAAGTGTGTGCAGAAATTCATTTTTCCTGGCCAAGTTTCCTTTACCAAGTGATGTTTCAACTGCTTTGTGCCATAATTTCGTTAGTTTTAGCTCAATAGTTCGACACTGATTAATCACAGGTGGTTTGAATAGTGCATTAGCTTTTGTCCATTGATGCAGAAGAGGGACTATCATGTCATTTATGAGTTCTTTATCTGTATAGTTCCTTCTGTCCTTTGCATTTTTTTCTCGAAGGAGTAACCCTAATCTTAGCATGTCTCTCACTGTTGGAAGTTCTGATACAGGAAGCTCCTTCCCTTTACCAACTAGCAGGCTCAAGTGGGTTGACAACTGACTTCTTGTCTTCAATTTTGACATCTTCACACTATCTGACAAATAGAAAAATATTTCAATGTTTCATAATTCAATTGTTGTTTCAAAAAATATCAATTTGTTTATCAAAAATGCTGTAACAGAAATAACATAATAATTTCTTAGAACATAATGTTTTATACAATGATATAAGTAACTGCGACAATCAATATGCCCTACTTACAATAATTAAAATGTAGAATTCGTCTGGTAGAGTAGGTGCAAGTGCAATGAGAGCAAACCACCGTCTATGATATCTAGAAGGAGAGTGAGCCGGGCGCCTTATCCTCACGCTTGGTACAAGTCAAAACAAGAATTAAACTGTCCCACACGGAGAGCCTGTTCATGTTCATGTTCTGACATGCATATTGTACACAAGCTATAGAACCATAAAATACACCATAATCCATATGCTTACATGAGATTAGTTAATATCAAGTGAATAATTCTAATCAAGTCTCATTAATTTGTTGAAATACTGATATTTGAAACTTTAAGGCATAATTGATGTAGGTGAGGGTTATTTCAATTCATTTTTGTTTGCTAATCTCAAGTTTAGACATAAAGAGGCACAATAGTTTGACTACCAAATTTGATTTTTAACATGTTGACAAAATTGACACACCCTATTAGGTATATAGGAGATGTAAACAGAGAAACCAGATACCAGATGAACAAAGTTGTCATAGATAAATCTAACTGTGAGAAATATTTACGAGTAATGATAAGTAGGAACCTTCAGCCAAGTAAACAATGTGTAATTGCTCGAAACAAGGCTAAGAAAGTACTTGGGTTCATACAAAGGAGTGTTAGTTACAAGACTAGCGAGGTCATCCTAAAACTATATCTTGCGCTTGTAAGACCGCACTTCAATTCTGGTTACCGTACTACATAATGGATATAGAATCTCAAGAAAGAATTCAGAGGAGAATGACAAGACTAATCCCGGGCATTAGGAACCTTGAGTACAGAGACAGGTTAAAGCATCTTAATTTGCACTACCTCGAGAGACGTAGTGAGGGGCGATATGATCGAGGTGTATAAATGGAAGTCAGGACTGAACAAAGGTGATATAACAAAGGTACTCAAACTACCCAACCAGGAGCGAACTCGTAACAATGGTTTTAAAACAAAGGTACTCAAACTACCCAACCAGGAGCGAACACGTAACAATGGTTTTAAATTAGACAAATAGAGTAGTGGATGAGTGCATTATTAATTATGGAACAAGTTACCAAACATCGCCATTAACTCAAATACGCTGGATAGCTTCAAACATAGGTTGGACGGATACATGAGCGATAGGGGTTGGGTGTAAACGGGACTGTCCAGTATGGGCCAATAGACCCGCTGCAGTTTCATTGATTCTTAAGTTGTCATTAATTTACCTGGACGCTTGAGGCCAGGTGTAGTCAATTAGAATGTCGGGTAGAACTTCTTAAGCTGTAATGATGGTGTTTAAATGTGTGTGTGCGTGTAAACGAACACACACACACACACACACACACAGTCTCCAAAACTGGGCCACCAACAACCATGTCACCATCAACCATACCAAGACCATGGTTATGCACATCAACCTCTCCTCCGACATTGTCCCACCTCCTTCCATTACTCTAGGTCCGAACACACTCCAGGTTGTAGATTCCACGAAGCTCCTCGGCGTCACCATAGACAACAAACTAAATTGGAAACCACACGTCAATGAAGTTGTCAAATCCTCCAGTTTCCGTCTCCACCTCCTCCGCCGACTCAAGTCCCTCGGAGTTCCTGCACACGAGCTCCTCAGTGTTTACACAACATTCATACTTCCCAAGCTCACCTATGCCTCCCCCACCTGGTCTTCCTCCCTAAATGCCACACAACGTAAACACCTAGAAAAAGTGCAAAAGAGGGCATGCAAGATTATTCTCTCCCCCTCTTACTCCACATATCAAGAAGCGCTCAACACACTGACCCTTTCGACTCTCACTGACCATCACCACGACCTCATCTGCAAATTTGGTAAGAAGCTTCTACACCATCCCCGACACCGGCTCCTACTACCACCTGAGATCCCTTGTCCGAGAATTGCTGTGCGACACCACAACCGCATCCAGCCCATACGTGCACGAACTGATCGCTATAAGAACAGCCCAGTCCCAACCATTGTAAAAATTATCAATAACTTGTAATACTGTAACACTGTCACTATGTTGAAATGAACTGTAGTTTGAGCTTTTCCCCATCTAAGTTATTATATGTCTTATTTGTGTCACTTATGTTACTTGTATATTATTTGTAATTCGTAACCCATTCCCCAAATATGTAACTGTATATTTTCAGCCTTCTGGCTGCCAAGCTCTTTCAATAAACCGTTAATTATTATTATTATTATTAATTATTACACACACACACACACAGATAACAGGGGAAGAGACAAACATCCGTACACCTGACACCTGCAACGTGTCTAGGTGAAGGTTCGCACGTCTCACCTGGGGCAAAGGAGGCTCGGTGGCATGAATCACCTGAAGATTAGGGACCTCAGCTTATTTTACCAGATAATTAGACAACCTGAACCTAACATAACCTAACCTAAACTAGCCTAGCCTAACCCCCTATATAGCGTCAGGATGTTCGGTTAGGTTAGGTTTAGAATTAGGGTGTTCAATTATCTGGTGAGATAAGTTGGAGCTAAGCTGCACGTGGTCTTTATCTAGACAAGGGTTCTCAACCGGGGGGGAATTTCCCCCCCTCGGGTTTTCAGGGGGGGGGGGGGGAAACTGATACTAATATGGAAAAAATAAAGGATTTTCAGTAATATATGCATATTATTTGGAATGCACTTTTTGAGGCAGACAATCTTGGAAAGGAGGGGGAATGACATTCTGACATACGGTGAAAGGGGTTTATGGGGCAAAAAAGGTTGAGAACCACTGATCTAGAGCATCTCGCCCTCTCCTGCCGCGGCTCCTGGAGGATGTTTGGGTCTCCTAATTCTTGTAATAATTCACAATTCTTAATCGACCAGCCGCTGGCCAAAGGGGAAGTATATCATAGATCGATAGATTCTACTATTACTTCGTCTGAACTAATTTCTATTACCGTCACTCATAAAAGATTCTCTGTTAAGATTCAACATCATGAAGTAAGGAGGTGTAACACATGTGCTAACGGGACGAAGAAACATCATAACTGAGACTAAATTTGAAAATTACCTGGTGTGTGTGCTGATAACGATCTGAAGTTATCGAACCATTATGATGAGAAGGTTAATCAAGCAATTGAACTAGTAGGTCTTATAATAAGGTCGTTCACGCACACCTAGATAGTCCGTCCCTCATAACGCTCTACACGAGTGAGGCGTTTCCCCGTCTGGTACCCGAGATATGCTAGAGACTGTCAGTTAATTGAAAATGTTCAAAGGAGGGCCACCAGACTGGTGCGTGCACTACGGCACCTCAGTTACCCAGAGAGATTAGAGCGCCTGCATTTGTTTAGTTTATACTGTAGACGGGCAAGGGGTGACTTTAATAGAAGTCTGCAACATCTCAGAGGACACTACTCGGTAGAATGTTCATACCTGGCGGATGGACGCCCCACTAGAGGTCACAGCTGAAGGTTGAAAAGGCCATAAGTTCAAAAAATTATGAGGGCAAACTTTGTTGGAGTGTGAGTTGTGAACTGTTGGAGTCTTCTTCCAGAGAGTGTTGCGACGGCAGGTTCAGGTAGTGTGAGTTGTGAACTGTTGGAGTCTTCTTCCAGAGAGTGTTGTGACGGCAGGTTCAGGGAGTGTGAGTTGTGAACTGTTGGAGTCTTCTTCCAGAGTGTTGTGACGGCAGGTTCAGGGAGTGTGAGTTGTGAACTGTTGGAGTCTTCTTCCAGAGAGTGTTGTGACGGCAGGTTCAGGTAGTGTGAGTTGTGAACTGTTGGAGTCTTCTTCCAGAGAGTGTTGTGACGGCAGGTTCAGGGAGTGTGAGTTGTGAACTGTTGGAGTCTTCTTCCAGAGAGTGTTGTGACGGCAGGTTCAGGTAGTGTGAGTTGTGAACTGTTGGAGTCTTCTTCCAGAGTGTTGTGACGGCAGGTTCAGGTAGTGTGAGTTGTGAACTGTTGGAGTCTTCTTCCAGAGTGTTGTGACGGCAGGTTCAGGTAGTGTGAGTTGTGAACTGTTGGAGTCTTCTTCCAGAGTGTTGTGACGGCAGGTTCAGGTACATTCAGGAGACAGTACATGCCAACAGTGCGTAACAGAGACGTGACTGATCAAACACGTCGCTGGTCGGTGGTGAAGAGGATAAAGTCAAGTAATATACTGTAACTCGCAGTAGTTCCCCCTATAAACAAGCGGCAATCTATCCGCTTTCTGTTAATCAACCCATAAAGTACGTGAGTACACTTTGATCAAGGACACATTAATTAATCATTGGACTATTTTAATGCGTAGTATGTGTTATCAGGGGTCACCCTTGAGGATAAGGAATAGAGCACGGTAACGGTATCAGTGAAATGGTGACAGAGTGACAGGCAGCGATGTAGTGCAGGACGGTCAAGATGTCGACAAGTGTGCACGTCTTGCTAGTGGCTGTGTTGGTGTTTAGTGTTTACCTCAGCGGCGGTGATTGTCAGGCGAAGCAACAAAGGCGCCAACTGGCAGGAAAGTATATAGTGATGTTAACTTGACGATATATAACAAACTGGAATCTGTATGCGCAAGAAACTAATGATGCAAAGTTCCAGGTCGATTTTGCTTAAACTATAGTACAAGTTCCTTCTGATGAATTTGTGTAAAACTCTGTGACTTATTCTTGTTTTTCAAGTTTTAAGCAACTTTCTTAGACAATCCTTAGTTAAGTCGACTGGCTGTTTACTATTGTTTATATGCTGACACTGTACATGTACGCTGAAGAGATGAGAACTTATTGAGGTAGATATTTTATTCAGTAAAATCACCGTACAACTTTACACGGATTCAGCCCGAGGATAGAGAGTACAGGTATACAAATATACATAGACAGGGAGCGTAGACAAACAATGGAAAACAGTATGTCGATTCTACCAAAGCCATCCGCAATAACACCATCACATAATGAGAGTGCATTAGAGTGTGTGAAGTACAGTAAGTATTAAGTAACACTACTTTACTGGGTAGGTAGTGTGGGGGTACTGGGTAGGTAGTGTGGGGGTGCAGGGTAGGTGGTGTGGAGGTACTGGGTAGGTGGTGTGGGGGTACTGGGTAGGTGGTGTGGGGGTACTGGGTAGGTGGTGTGGGGGTACTGAGTAGGTGGTATGGGGGTACTGGGTAGGTGGTGTGCGGGTACTGGGTAGGTGGTGTGGGGTTACTGGGTAGGTGGTGTGGGGGTACTGGGTAGTGTGGGGGTGCTAGGTAGGTGGTGTGGGGGTACTGGGTAGGTGGTGTGGGGGTGCTGGGTAGGTAGTGTGGGGGTGCTAGGTAGGTGGTGTGGGGGTGCTGGGTAGGTGGTGTGGGGGTACTGGGTAGGTGGTGTGGGGGTACTGGGTAGGTAGTGTGGGGGAGCTGGACAGGTAGTGTGAGGGTTCTGGGTAGGTGGCGTGGGGGTGCTGGGTAGGTGGTGTGTTGGTACTGGGTAGGTAGTATGGGGGTAGTGGGGAGGTGGCGTGGGGGTGCTGGGTAGGTGGGGGAGGTACTGGGTAGGTGGGGTGGGGGTGCTGGGTAGGTGGTGTGGGGGTGTTGGGTAGGTGGTGTGGGGATGTTGGGTAGGAGGTGGGGGTACTGGTTAGGTGGCGTGGGGGTGCTGGGAAGGAGGTGTGGGGGGCACTGGGTAGGTGGGGTGGGGGTGCTGCGTAGGTGGTGTGGGGGGCTGGGTAGGTGGTGTGGGGGGCTGGGTAGGTGGTGTGGTGGTACTGGTTAGGTAGTGTGGGGGTACTGGGTAGGTAGTGTGGGGGTGCTGGGTAGGTCGTGGGGGAGTACTGGGTAGGTGGTGTGGGGATACTGGGTAGGTGGTGTGGGGATACTGAGTAGGTGGTGTGGGGGTGCTGGGTGGGTAGTGTGGGGGTACTGGGTAGGTGGCGTGAGGGTGCCGGTTAGGTAGTGTGGGGGTGCTGGTTAGGTAGTGTGGGGGTGCTGGGTGGGTAGTGTGGGGGTGCTGGGTAGGTAGTGTGGGGGTGCTGGGTAGATGGCGAGGGGTGCCGGGTCGGTGGTGTGGGGTGCTGGGTAGGTAGTGTAGGGGTCCTGGGTAGGTAGTGTGGGGGTCCTGGGTAGGTAGTGTGGGGGTGCTGGGTGGGTAGTGTGGGGGTGCTGGGTAGGTGGCGTGGGAGTGCTGGGTAGGTGGTGTGGGGGTGCTGGGTAGGTAGTGTGGGGGTGCCGGGTAGGTTGTGTGGGGGTCCTGGGTAGGTAGTGTGGGGGTGCTGGGTAGGTAGTGTGGGTGTGCTGGGTCGGTAGTGTGGGGGTGCTGGGTAGGTAGTGTGGGGGTGCTGGGAAAGTAGTGTGGGGGTGCTGGGTAGGTAGTGTGGGGGTGCCGGGTAGGTGGTGTGGGGGTGCTGGGTAGGTGGTGTGGGGGTGCTGAGTAGGTTGTGTGGGGGTGCTGGGTAGGTGGGGTGGGGGTGCTGGGTTGGTAGTGTGGGGGTCCTGGGTAGGTAGGGTGAGGGTGCTGGGTAGGTAGCGTGGGGGTGCTGGGTAGAAGGTTTGGGGGGCACTGGGTAGATGGGGTGGGGGTGCTGGGTAGATAGTGTGGGGGTCCTGGGTAGGTGGGGTGGGGGTGCTGGGTAGGTGGGGTGGGGGTGCTGGGCAGGTAGTGTGGGGGTCCTGGGAAGGTTGTGTGGGGGTGCTGGGTAGGTAGTGTGGGGGCGCTGGGTAGGTGGGGTGGGGGTGCTGGGTTGGTAGTGTGGGGGTCCTGGGTAGGTAGTGTGGGGGTGCTGGGTAGGTAGTGCGGGGGTGCTGGGTAGGTAGTGTGGGGTGCTGGGTAGGTGGTGTGGGGGTGCTGGTTAGGTAGTGTGGGGGTGCTGGGTGGGTAGTGTGGGGGTGCTGGGTAGGTAGTGTGGGGGTGCTGGGTAGATGGCGAGGGGTGCCGGGTAGGTGGCGAGGGGTGCCGGGTAGGTGGTGTGGGGGTGCTGGGTAGGTAGTGTGGGGGTGCCGGGTAGGTTGTGTGGGGGTCCTGGGTAGATAGTGTGGGGGTGCTGGGTAGGTAGTGTGGGAGTGCTGGGTAGGTAGTGTGGGGGTGCTGGGTAGGTAGTGTGGGGGTGCTGGGAAAGTAGTGTGGGGGTGCTGGGTAGGTAGCGTGGGGGTGCTGGGTAGAAGGTTTGGGGGGCACTGGGTAGATGGGGTGGGGGTGCTGGGTAGATAGTGTGGGGGTCCTGGGTAGGTGGGGTGGGGGTGCTGGGTAGGTGGGGTGGGGGTACTGGGCAGGTAGTGTGGGGGTCCTGGGAAGGTTGTGTGGGGGTGCTGGGTAGGTAGTGTGGGGGCGCTGGGTAGGTGGGGTGGGGGTGCTGGGTAGGTGGTGTGGGGGTGCTGGTTAGGTAGTGTGGGGGTGCTGGGTGGGTAGTGTGGGGGTGCTGGGTAGGTAGTGTGGGGGTGCTGGGTAGATGGCGAGGGGTGCCGGGTAGGTGGCGAGGGGTGCCGGGTAGGTGGTGTGGGGGTGCTGGGTAGGTAGTGTGGGGGTGCCGGGTAGGTTGTGTGGGGGTCCTGGGTAGATAGTGTGGGGGTGCTGGGTAGGTAGTGTGGGAGTGCTGGGTAGGTAGTGTGGGGGTGCTGGGTAGGTAGTGTGGGGGTGCCGGGTAGGTAGTGTGGGGGTGCTGGGTAGGTAGTGTGGGGGAGCTGGGTAGGTTGTGTGGGGGTGCTGGGTAGGTGGGGTGGAGGTGCTGGGTTGGTAGTGTGGGGGTCCTGGGTAGGTAGTTTGGGGGTGCTGGGTAGGTAGCGTGGGGGTGCTGGGTAGGAGGTTTGGGGGGCACTGGGTAGGTGGGGTGGGGGTGCTGGGTAGGTAGTGTGGGGGTCCTGGGAAGGTTGTGTGGGGGTGTTGGGTAGGTGGGGTGGGGGTGCTGGGCAGGTAGTGTGGGGGTCCTGGGAAGATTGTGTGGGGGTGCTGGGTAGGTAGTGTGGGGGCGCTGGGTAGGTAGCGTGGGGGTCCTGCGATGGTTGTGTGAGGGTGCTGGGTAGGTGGGGTGGGGGTGCTGGGTTGGTAGTGTGGGGGTCCTGGGAAGGTTGTGTGGGGGTGCTGGGTAGGTGGGGTGGGGATGCTGGGTAGGAGATTTGGGGGGCACTGGGAAGGTGCGGTGGGGGTGCTGGGTAGGAGGTGTGGGGGTGCTGGGTAAGTGGTGTGGGGGTGCTGGATAGGTGGTGTGCGGGTGCTGGGTAGGTGGGGTGGGGGGCACTGGGTACGTGGTGTGGGGGTGCTGGGTAGGTAGTGTGGGGGTCCCGGGTACGTGGCGTGTGGGTGCTGGGTAGGTAGTGTGGGGGTCCCGGGTAGGTGGTGGGGGGGTCCTGGGTAGGTAGTGTGGGGGTCCCGGGTAGGTGGTGGGGGGGTCCTGGGTAGGTAGTGTGGGGGTCCCGGGTAGGTGGCGTGGGGGTGCAGGGTAGGAGGTTTGGGGGGCACTGGGTAGGTGGGGTGGGGGTGCTGGGAAGAACGTGTGGGGGTGCTGGGTAGGTGGGGTGGGGGTGCTAGGTAGGTAGTGTGGGGGTGCTGGGTAGGTGGGGTGGGGGTGCTGGGTAGGTGGGATGGGGGTGCTGGGTAGGTGGGGTGGGGTTGGGGGTGCTGGGTACGTAGTGTGGGGGTGCTGGGTAGGTGGCGGGGGATGCTGGGTAGGTGGTGTGGGGTGCAGGGTAGGTGGCATGGGGGCACTGGATAGGAGGGGTGGGGGGCACTGGGTAGGTGGTGTGGGGGTGCTGGGTAGGTAGTGTGGGGGTGCTGGGTGGGTAGTGTGGGGGTACTGGGTAGGTGGCGTGGGGGTGCCGGGTAGGTGGTGTGGGGGTGCTGGGTAGGTACTGTGGGGATCCTGGGTAGGTAGTGTGGGGGTCCTGGGTAGGTAGTGTGGGCGTGCTGGGTGGGTAGTGTGGGGGGTCCTGGGTCGGTGGTGTGGGGGTGCCGGGTAGGTGGTGTAGGGGTGCCGGGTAGGTAGTGTGGGGGTCATGGATAGGTAGTGTGGGGGTGCTGGGTAGGTAGTGTGGGGGTCCTGGGTAGGTGGCGTGGGGGTGCCGGGTAGGTGGTGTGGGGGTGCTGGGTAGGTACTGTGGGGATCCTGGGTAGGTAGTGTGGGGGTCCTGGGTAGGTAGTGTGGGGGTGCTGGGTGGGTAGTGTGGGGGTCCTGGGTAGGTGGCGTGGGGGTGCCGGGTAGGTAGTGTGGGGGTGCTGGGTGGGTGGTGTGGGGGTGCTGGGTAGGTAGTGTGGGGGTACTGGGTAGGTGGTGTGGGGGTACTGGGTAGGTAGGGTGGGGGTGCTGGATAGGTAGTGTGGGGGTGCAGGGTAGGTGGTGTGGGGGTGCTGGGTAGGTGGTGTGGGGGTACTGGGTAGGTGGGGTGGGGGTACTGGGTAGGTGGTGTGGGGGTGCTAGGTAGGTGGTGTGGGGGTGCTGGGTAGGTGGTGTGGGGGTGCTGGGTAGGTGGTGTGGGGGTACTGGGTAGGTGTTGTGGGGGTACTGGGTAGGTAGTTTGGGGGTGCTGGACAGGTAGTGTGGGGGTGCTGGACAGGTAGTGTGGGGATACTGGGTAGTGTGGGGGTGCTAGGTAGGTGGTGTGGGGGGTACTGGGTAGGTGGTGTGGGGGTACTGGGTAGGTGGTGTGTGGATGTTGGGTAGGTAGTGTGGGGGTCCTGGGTAGGTGGCGGGGGGGAGCTGGACAGGTAGTGTGAGGGTTCTGGGTAGGTGGTGTGGGGGTGCTGGGTAGGTGGTGTGTTGGTATTGGGTAGGTAGTATGGGGGTAGTGGGTAGGTGGTGTGGGGGTGCTGGGTAGGTGGTGTGGGGGTGCTGGGTAGGTGGTGTGGGGTGCAGGGTAGGTGGCATGGGGGCACTGGATAGGAGGGGTGGGGGGCACTGGGTAGGTGGCGTGGGGGTGCTGGGTAGTGTGGGGGTCCTGGATAGGTGACGTGGGGGTGCTGGGTAGGAGGTGTGGGGGGCACTGGGTAGGTGGGGTTGGGGTGGTGCGTAGGTGGTGTGGGGGGCTGGGTAGGGAGTGTGGGGGTACTGGATAGGTGGTGTGAGGGTACTGGGTAACTGGTGTGGGGGTACTGGGTAGGTGGTGTTGGGGTACTGGGTAGGTGGTGTGGGGGTACTGGGTAGGTAGTGTGGGGGTCCTGGGTAGGTAGCGTTGGGGTCCTGGGTAGATAAGAACATAAGAATGGAGGAAACTGCAGCGGGCCTATTGGCCCATACTGGGCAGTCCCGTTTACACCCAACCCTATTGCTCATATGAGCATCCAACCTATGTTTGAAGCAATTCAGCGTATTCGAGTTAATGATGATATTTGGTAACTTGTTCCATTCATCCACTACTCTGTTTCCAAACCAGTGTTTACCTATTTCACGCCTAAATCTAAATTTGTCCAATTTAAAACCATTGTTACGAGTTCGCTCCTGGTTGGATAATTTGAGTACCTTTGTAATGTCCCCTTTGTTTAGCCCTGCCTTCCATTTATACACCTCTATCAGGTCGCCCCTCGCTCTACGTCTCTCAAGGGAGTGCAAATTTAGATGCTTTAACCTGTCTCTATACTCAAGGTTCCTGATACCCGGGATTAGTCTTGTCATTCTCCTCTGAATTCTTTCCAAGGATTCTATATCCATTCTGTAATACGGTGACCAGAACTGGACTGCGTAATCCAGGTGTGGTCTCACAAGAGCAAGATGCAGTTTTAGGATGACCTCGCTAGTCTTGTAACTAACACTCCTTTGTATGAACCCAAGTACTTTATTAGCCTTGTTTCGAGCAAAAACACATTGTTTACTTGGCTTAAGGTTCCTACTTATCATTACTCCTAGATCTCTCTCGCAGTCGGATTTCTCTATGGCATCGTTGTTCATCTGGTATCTGGTTTCCCTGTTTACATTTCCTATACTGAGTACTTTACATTTGTCAATGTTGAATTTCATCTGCCATTTTTCAGACCATTCGAAAAATTTGTTTAGATCCTCCTGTAGTTTTGCCGAGTCCTCGTCAGATTTGATAACACGTCCTATTTTAGTATCATCAGCAAATTTACTTATGTTGCTGTCTATGCCGATATCTATGTCGTTTATGTATATAATAAACAATAATGGTCCAAGTACTGAGCCTTGGGGAACTCCACTTGTGACGTTGCTCCAATGGGACTTAGTGCCGTTGATGCTCACTCGCTGCTTCCTGTCCTGTAACCACGCCCTAATCCATTTAAGGATGTCACCTTTGATGCCATGAGCTTCTACCTTTCTAATTAGTCTTTCGTGGGGTACTCCGTCGAAGGCTTTGGCGTGGGGGTGCTGGGTAGGAGGTGTAGGGGTATTGGGTAGGTGGTCTGGGGGTACTGGGTAGGTGGTGTGGGGGTACTGGGTAGGTGGTGTGGGGGTGCTGGATAGGTAGTGTGGGGGAGCTGGGTAGTGTCGGGGTGCTGGGTGGGTGGTGTGGGGGTGCTGGGTGGGTGGTGTGGGGGTGCTGGGTGGGTGGTGTGGGGGTACTGGGTAGGTAGTGTGGGGGTGCTAGGTAGGTGGTGTGGGGGTGCTGGGTAGGTAGTGTGGGGGTGCTAGGTAGGTGGTGTGGGGGTGCTGGGTGGGTGGTGTGGGGGTGCTGGGTGGGTGGTGTGGGGGTACTGGGTAGGTGGTGTGGGGATACTGGGTAGGTGGTGTGGGGGTACTGGGTAGGTGGTGTGGGGGTACTGGGTAGGTGGTGTGGGGGTACTGGGAAGGTGGTGTGCGGGTACTGGGTAGGTGGTGTGCGGGTACTGGGTAGGTGGTGTGGTGGAACTGGGTAGGTAGTGTGGGGGTACTGGGTAGGTGGTGTGGGGATGTTGGGTAGGTAGTGTGGGGGTCCTGGGTAGGTGGCGTGGGGGTGCTGGGTAGTGTGGGGGTCCTGGGTAGGTGACGTGGGGGTGCTGGGTAGGAGGTGTGGGGGGCACTGGGTAGGTGGTGTGGGGGGCTGGGTAGGTGGTGTGGGGGTACTGGGTAGGGAGTGTGGGGGTACTGGGTCGGTGGTGTGAGGGTACTGGGAAACTGGTGTGGGGGTACTGGGTAGGTGGTGTTGGGGTACTGGGTAGGTGGTGTGGGGGTACTGGGTAGGTGGTGTGGGGGTACTGGGTAGGTAGTGTGGGGGTCCTGGGTAGGTAGCGTTGGGGTCCTGGGAAGATGGCGTGGGGGTGCTGGGTAGGAGGTGTAGGGGTATTGGGTAGGTGGTGTGGGGGTACTGGGTAGGTAGTGTGGGGGTACTGGGTAGGTGGTGTGGGGGTACTGGGCAGGTGGTGTGGGGGTGCTGGATAGGTAGCGTGGGGGAGCTGGGTAGTGTCGGGGTGCTGGGTGGGTGGTGTGGGGGTGCTGGGTGGGTGGTGTGGGGGTGCTGGGTGGGTGGTGTGGGAGTACTGGGTAGGTGGTGTGGGTGGTACTGGGTAGGTAGTGTGGGGGTGCTGGATAGGTAGTGTGGGGGTGCAGGGTAGGTGGTGTGGGGGTGCAGGGTAGGTGGTGTGGGGGTACTGGTTAGGTGGTGTGGGGGTACTGGGTAGGTGGTGTGGGGGTACTGGGTAGGTGGTGTGCAGGTACTGGGTAGGTGGTGTGGGGGTACTGGGTAGGTGGTGTGGGGATGTTGGGTAGGTAGTGTGGGGGTCCTGGGTAGGTGGCGGGGGGTGCTGGGTACTGTGGGGGTCCTGGGTAGGTGACGTGGGGGTGCTGGGTAGGAGGTGTGGGGGGCACTGGGTAGGTGGGGGTGCTGCGTAGGTGGTGTGGGGGGCCCCGTAGGTGGTGTGGGAGTACTGGGTAGGTAGTGTGGGGGTACTGGGTAGGTGGTGTGGAGGTACTGGGTAGGTGGTGTGGGGGTACTGGGTAGGTAGTGTGGGGGTCCTGGGTAGGTAGCATGGGGGTCCTGGGTAGATGGCGTGGGGGTGCTGGGTAGGAGGTGTAGGGGTATTGGGTGGGTGGTGTGGGGGTACTAGGTAGGTGGCGTGGTGGTGCTGGGTAGGTGTGGGGGGCACTGAGTAGGTGGGGTGGGGTGCTGGGTAGGTGGTGTGGGGGTGTTGGGTATGTGGTGTGGGGATGTTGGGTAGGTAGTGTGGGGGTACTGGTTAGGTGGCGAGGGGGTGCTGGGAAGGAGGTGTGGGGGGCACTGGGTAGGTGGGGTGGGGGTGCTGCGTAGGTGGTGTGGGGGGCTGGGTAGGTGGTGTGGTGGTACTGGTTAGGTAGTGTGGGGGTACTGGGTAGGTAGTGTGGGGGTTCTGGGTAGGTAGTGTGGGGGTCCTGGGTAGGTAGCGTGGGGGTCCTGGGTAGATGGGGTGGGGGTGCTGGGTAGGAGGTGTAGGGGTATTGGGTAGGAGGTGTAGGGGTACTGGGTAGGTAGTGTGGGGGTGCTGGGTAGGTCGTGGGGGAGTACTGGGTAGGTGGTGTGGGGAGTACTGGGTAGGTGGTGTGGGGATACTGGGTAGGTGGTGTGGGGATACTGGGTAGGTGGTGTGGGGGTGCTGGGTGGGTAGTGTGGGGGTACTGGGTAGGTGGCGTGAGGGTGCCGGGTAGGTAGTGTGGGGGTGCTGGTTAGGTAGTGTGGGAGTGCTGGGTGGGTAGTGTGGGGGTGCTGGGTAGGTAGTGTGGGGGTGCTGGGTAGATGGCGAGGGGTGCCGGGTAGGTGGTGTGGGGTGCTGGGTAGGTAGTGTAGGGGTCCTGGGTAGGTAGTTTGGGGGTCCTGGATAGGTAGTGTGGGGGTGCTGGGTGGGTAGTGTGGGGGTGCTGGGTGGGTAGTGTGGGCGTACTGGGTAGGTGGCGTGGGGGTGCTGGGTAGGTGGTGTGGGGGTGCTGTTGTTGTTGTTGAGATTGTCGAACCGTAGTCCGACACGGGCCTTTGCCTATAGGCGGCCCGTTTGGTGGTTCCGGCTGGAGCTCCAGGAGCAGCCAGACCGGATTGGGATTAGAGGTGGTCCCACCTGCAGATTGGAAGGATACTGCAGGTTGCAAGTGTGAGCGGACCCCTGATCAGTGGACGCTTACCACCAACCCCCACTCTTGGACGTGGTCAGTTTCGGAGTGGCGCGCCCCCCGAACTGGGGTCCGCACTTGCTGGAGTGGGGGTGCTGGGTAGGTAGTGTGGGGTGCAGGGTAGGTTGTGTGGGGGTCCTGGGTAGGTAGTGTGGGGGTGCTGGGTAGGTAGTGTGGGTGTGCTGGGTAGGTAGTGTGGGGGTGCTGGGTAGGTAGTATGGGGGTGCTGGGTAAGTAGTATGGGGGTGCTGGGTAAGTAGTGTGGGGGTGCCGGGTAGGTGGTGTGGGGGTGCTGGGTAGGTTGTGTGGGGGTGCTGGGTAGGTGGGGTTGGGGTGCTGGGTTGGTAGTGTGGGGGTCCTGGGTAGGTAGCGTGGGGGTGCTGGGTAGGTAGCGTGGGGGTGCTGGGTAGAAGGTTTGGGGGGCACTGGGTAGGTGGGGTGGGGGTGCTGGGTAGGTAGTGTGGGGGTCCTGGGAAGGTTGTGTGGGGGTGCTGGGTAGGTGAGGTGGGGGTGCTGGGCAGGTAGTGTGGGGGTCCTGGGAAGGTTGTGTGGGGGTGCTGGGTAGGTAGTGTGGGGGCGCTGGGTAGGTGGGGTGGGGGTGCTGGGTTGGTAGTGTTGGGGTCCTGGGTAGGTAGTGTGGGGGTGCTGGGTAGGTAGTGTGGGGGTGCTGGGTAGGTCGTGAGGGAGTACTGGGTAGGTGGTGTGGGGGTGCTGGTTAGGTAGTGTGGGGGTGCTGGGTGGGTAGTGTGGGGGTGCTGGGTAGGTAGTGTGGGGGTGTTGGGTAGATGTCGAGGGGTGCCGGGTAGGTGGTGTGGGGTGCTGGGTAGGTAGTGTAGGAGTCCTGGGTACGTAGTGTGGGGGTCCTGGGTAGGTAGTGTGGGGGTGCTGGGTGGGTAGTGTGGGGTGCTGGGTGGGTAGCGTGAGCGTACTGGGTAGGTGGCGTGGGGGTGCTGGGTAGGTGGTGTGGGGGTGCTGGGTAGGTAGTGTGGGGGTGCCGGGTAGGTTGTGTGGGGGTCCTGGGTAGGTAGTGTGGGGGTGCTGGGTAGGTAGTGTGGGTGTGCTGGGTAGGTAGTGTGGGGGTGCTGGGTAGGTAGTGTGGGGGTGCCGGGTAGGTAGTGTGGGGGTGCTGGGTAGGTAGTGTGGGGGTGCTGGGTTGGTAGTGTGGGGGTGCTGGGTAGGTTGTGTGGGGGTGCTGGGTAGGTGGAGTGGGGGTGCTGGGTTGGTAGTGTTGGGGTCCTGGGTAGGTAGTGTGGGGGTGCTGGGTAGGTAGCGTGGGGGTGCTGGGTAGGAGGTTTGGGGGGCACTGGGTAGGTGTGGTGGTGGTGCTGGGTAGGTAGTGTGGGGGTCCTGGGAAGGTTGTGTGGGGGTGCTGGGTAGGTGGGGTGGGGGTACTGGGCAGGTAGTGTGGGGGTCCTGGGAAGGTTGTGTGGGGGTGCTGGGTACGTAGTGTGGGGGCGCTGGGTAGGCAGCGTGGGGGTCCTGCGAAGGTTGTGTGGGGGTGCTGGGTAGGTGGGGTGGGGGTGCTGGGTTGGTAGTGTGGGGGTCCTGGGAAGGTTGTGTGGGGGTGCTGGGTAGGTGGGGTGGGGATGCTGGGTAGGAGATTTGCGGGGCACTGGGTAGGTGCCGTGGGGGTGCTGGGTAGGAGGTGTGGGGGTGCTGGGTAAGTGGTGTGGGGGTGCTGGGTAGGTGGTGTGCGGGTGCTGGGTAGGTGGGGTGGGGGGCACTGGGTAGGTGGTGTGGGGGTGCTGGGTAGGTGGTGGGGGGGTCCTGGGTAGTTAGTGTGGGGGTCCCGGGTAGGTGGCGTGGGGGTGCTGGGTAGCAGGTTTAGGGGGCACTGGGTAGGTGGGGTGGGGGTGCTGGGAAGGTGTGGGGGTGCTGGGTAGGTGGGGTGGGGGTGCTGGGTAGGTAGTGTGGGGGTGCTGGGTTGGTAGTGTGGGGGTGCTGGGTAGGTGGGGTGGGGGTGCTGGGTAGGTAGTGTGGGGGTGCTGGGTACGTAGTGTGGGGGTCCTGGGTAGGTGGCGGGGGATGTTGGGTAGGTGGTGTGGGGTGCAGGGCAGGTGGCATGGGGGCACTGGATAGGTGGGGTGGGGGGCACTGAGGAGGTGGTGTGGGGGTGCAGGGTAGGTAGTGTGGGGGTGCTGGGTGGGTAGTGTGGGGGTACTGGGTAGGTGGCGTGGGGGTGCCGGGTAGGTGGCGTGGGGGTGCCGGGTAGGTGGTGTGGGGGTGCTGGGTAGGTAGTGTGGGGGTGCTGGGTGGGTAGTGTGGGGGGTCCTGGGTCGGTGGTGTGGGGGTGCCCGGTAGGTGGTGTAGGGGTGCCGGGTAGGTAGTGTGGGGGTCCTGGATAGGTAGTGTGGGGGTGCTGGGTAGGTAGTGTGGGGGTCCTGGGTAGGTGGCGTGGGGGTGCCGGGTAGGTGGTGTGGGGGTGCCGGGTAGGTACTGTGGGGATCCTGGGTAGGTAGTGTGGGGGTCCTGGGTAGGTGGTGTGGGGGTGCCGGGTAGGTAGTGTGGGGGTTAGGGTGTGTCAATTTAGGGGGTGAACTGGCTAAATTGAAAATCGAGTAATTTGGTGGCAATTTATTGTAGTCTTTAAGCATGCAAAACAATATTCTGGCATAAATTTTTTTTTATAATAAGTCCTACCTACATCAAATGGATTTTTAAATGTACATATTTGTGAATTTATAACATAACCAGCGTTTGCACACATGTTACTGTTTCAACTTTCAAATTATTATATTTTATTATCCGTAGTCTATTTGAAAGTAACCAATGCCTTCATACTCTCTTTGCTTTGGTTTCTTGTCATCAGTAGTCTGCTTGCTATTTGTGCTTTGATGTAACCTTCTCGCCTCTCGTGGCTGTAAACATGGCCCGCTGCTTCTGTGACCATTTTCACACATCTCTCCACACTTTGAGTGTGGGAAGGCCACTTCGGCACCTGCATTGGAGTCTCTTTAAGGTTTCTCAATTCTTGGCTAGTTAGACTTGTTGTCAATGGTGGCTCTAAGACTTCCAAACTCAAGTCAACCAATTCTGACAATTTGGTGGCATTGACGTTTATTGGGGGAACTTTTCTTGAATGAAACGAACAGTCTCCCAACTGGTCGTCATCTATTAGCGTTCCTCTAATCTTTAGAATGACTTCTACAGCCTCGGTTCGGAGATTGGTACATTGACTGCAAAGCATTGCTTGCAAAACTGCTTCTGATCGAGCATACCAAGCGGACCTTCTTGCCACAGGTAACACGATGTCCCTCACTACCTTCCTCTGTGTTCTTACTAGCTGCAATTGAAACAAAAGGTGATTGGGCCCATCCACCCACATAGGATTAAGTTTCACACTAAACCACTGGGGAAGATAAACTCCAATAATAAATTCAACAATTAACCTCAAATTCTTCAGCACTTTGCCCTTCAATTCGTGTTTGGAAATCCAAATCCTGCAGAAACGAAGAGCTGTAGTTAACCAACGGCTGTGACTGACAGGTCCAATCTCCAAGAGAGCCAATGACTGAGGCACTTCTCCTGATCTTATTGCTTGGGCAATACGATAAGCATAGGATTGATCTGTGCTGAGATCTTTGATGACTCCTTCAGACAACGCCGGAAGGGGAGGGCCAACTTCGACCTTTGGAAAGGTTGTATTTATTTCTAGTTGTGTTGCTTCATCCAGCATGATGCCAAGGGGACCTGACCACTTGTTGTTGCTCTTTGTAGGACCATCAAGTTCCTGGATGAGATGACGAAGAGGTAGCTCGCCTGTATGTAAATCACATACAATCCAAACAAGTCTTCTTCCTAGTTTTTTCTCTAAATGCGTCATTACTACCCCCTGCCATCCGGTGTTCACTGCAGTTGAATCTCCACCAACAGCCTGCAGTGAACTGCCAAGTCCTCTCTCCTGAACCCAACATAAAATATGATCAGCAATGACCTCTGCATGTTTCTTCCCTTCTACTTCAGTTTCGGGAGCAAAGTGAAACAAAAACCGACCACCAGGCTCAGAACAGACAGAGTAGTGTTCTTCTTTGATGAGACCTGGAAACTTTCTGTTCACTCCCTCTACTTCTAGCAAAACTTTTGTGTCATCTATTCTTCCATCAAACAAAAGACAGGAGAGCCCTCCCTCGCTTAAATCTTTTTCATGCTGAACAGATATTTCCTTCATTATTTTTTCTTGTGCTCTTCTAATTTTATTATGATCTATCACCAAAGATACATCCTCTCGGCTGATGAGGCCTGCATCTATCCAAGCGGCAGTTGCAATTTCTGCAGCCTCACGAAGTCCAGCATGGTGGCGAATACTAGCTAAAGCAATGTTTGAAATATTTCTTGTGTTGTATTTCATTTTCTTTGGTAAAGGTTCAGATGGCTCTTTGGAACTATCATCTGATGTTGCTTCCTGTTCATCAGAAGAACTATCAAAGAAGTGATAAACATCTTGACACAGCTCTTCCTCTCTTTGGATGGCTTCTTCACTCTTCATTTTCTTCTTTTGTTCCCTCTCTCGGATTTGTTCTCTCTTCTTTGTTTCTGAATAATCTATTGAACCCATTTGCATACTTCCTTGGTCTTCTGCCTTTGTCCTCTGTGCCTTTATAAATTCAAGCTCTAAAACAGGGATCTTCTTTTCACGAGGACAACCACAATCAATGTGGGAATTATTTTCTCTCTTACCTGAGTGAGAACAGTTGGATTCAGAACATAATTGTATGGAGCACTTGCAGGTCAAAATGTCAAACAGAGTATCAAGTGTGTGCAGAAATTCATTTTTCCTGGCCAAGTTTCCTTTACCAAGTGATGTTTCAACTGCTTTGTGCCATAATTTCGTTAGTTTTAGCTCAATAGTTCGACACTGATTAATCACAGGTGGTTTGAATAGTGCATTAGCTTTTGTCCATTGATGCAGAAGAGGGACTATCATGTCATTTATGAGTTCTTTATCTGTATAGTTCCTTCTGTCCTTTGCATTTTTTTCTCGAAGGAGTAACCCTAATCTTAGCATGTCTCTCACTGTTGGAAGTTCTGATACAGGAAGCTCCTTCCCTTTACCAACTAGCAGGCTCAAGTGGGTTGACAACTGACTTCTTGTCTTCAATTTTGACATCTTCACACTATCTGACAAATAGAAAAATATTTCAATGTTTCATAATTCAATTGTTGTTTCAAAAAATATCAATTTGTTTATCAAAAATGCTGTAACAGAAATAACATAATAATTTCTTAGAACATAATGTTTTATACAATGATATAAGTAACTGCGACAATCAATATGCCCTACTTACAATAATTAAAATGTAGAATTCGTCTGGTAGAGTAGGTGCAAGTGCAATGAGAGCAAACCACCGTCTATGATATCTAGAAGGAGAGTGAGCCGGGCGCCTTATCCTCACGCTTGGTACAAGTCAAAACAAGAATTAAACTGTCCCACACGGAGAGCCTGTTCATGTTCATGTTCTGACATGCATATTGTACACAAGCTATAGAACCATAAAATACTCCATAATCCATATGCTTACATGAGATTAGTTAATATCAAGTGAATAATTCTAATCAAGTCTCATTGATTTGTTGAAATACTGATATTTGAAACTTTAAGGTATAATTGATGTAGGTGAGGGTTATTTCAATTCATTTTTGGTTGCTAATCTCAAGTTTAGACATAAAGAGGCACAATATTTTGACTACCAAATTTGATTTTTAACATGTTGACAAAATTGACACACCCTAGTGGGGGTGCCGGGTGGGTGGTGTGGGGGTGCTGGGTAGGTAGTGTGGGGGTACTGGGTAGGTGGTGTGGGGGTACTGGGTAGGTAGGGTGGGGGTGCTGGATAGGTAGTGTGGGGTGCAGGGTAGGTGGTGTGGGGGTACTGGGTAGGTGGTGTGGGGGTACTGGGTAGGTGGAGTGGGGGTACTGGGTAGGTAGTGTGGGGGTACTGGGTAGGTAGTGTGGGGGTACTGGGTAGGTAGTGTGGGGGTGCTGGGTAGGTAGTGTGGGGGTGCTAGGTAGGTGGTGTGGGGGTGCTGGGTAGGTGGTGTGGGGGTGCTGGGTAGGTGGTGTGGGGGTGCTGGGTAGGTGGTGTGGGGGTACTGGGTAGGTGGTGTGGGGGTACTGGGTAGGTGTTGTGGGGGTACTGGGTAGGTAGTGTGGGGGTGCTGGATAGGTAGTGTGGGGGTGCTGGACAGGTAGTGTGAGGGTTCTGGGTAGGTGGTGTGGGGGTGCTGGGTAGGTGGTGTGGTGGAACTGGGTAGGTAGTGTGGGGGTACTGGGTAGGTGGTGTGGGGATGTTGGGTAGGTAGTGTGGGGGTCCTGGGTAGGTGGCGTGGGGGTGCTGGGTAGTGTGGGGGTCCTGGGTAGGTGACGTGGGGGTGCTGGGTAGGAGGTGTGGGGGGCACTGGGTAGGTGGGGTTGGGGTGCTGCGTAGGTGGTGTGGGGGGCTGGGTAGGTGGTGTGGGGGTACTGGGTAGGGAGTGTGGGGGTACTGGGTAGGTGGTGTGAGGGTACTGGGTAGGTGGTGTGAGGGTACTGGGTAACTGGTGTGGGGGTACTGGGTAGGTGGTGTTGGGGTACTGGGTAGGTGGTGTGGGGGTACTGGGTAGGTGGTGTGGGGGTACTGGGTAGGTGGTGTGGGGGTCCTGGGTAGGTAGCGTTGGGGTCCTGGGAAGATGGCGTGGGGGTGCTGGGTAGGAGGTGTAGGGGTATTGGGTAGGTGGTGTGGGGGTATTGGGTAGGTGGTGTGGGGGTACTGGGTAGGTGGTGTGGGGGTACTGGGTAGGTGGTGTGGGGGTACTGGGCAGGTGGTGTGGGGGTGCTGGATAGGTAGCGTGGGGGAGCTGGGTAGTGTCGGGGTGCTGGGTGGGTGGTGTGGGGGTGCTGGGTGGGTGGTGTGGGGGTGCTGGGTGGGTGGTGTGGGAGTACTGGGTAGGTGGTGTGGGTGGTGTATAGATATGTGGGTACCAAGATATGTGAACACGCCTGACGGCAGGACTCTGTTACCATTCATTATACCATTTATTCACATGTCTGTATTACCATATTATCATAGCATGTCTGATATCTATGCTTATGTCTAATGCCTATGTTCACTCACTATGTCCCGATATACTATGTCTGTACCGCGCTAGTCGAGTAATTAGAAGACCTCATTTATTGTCCTAGTGATGTCTAGCAACTCTCCTTGCCCAGCTAGACAACTTGCCTCAGATCAGCCTCGGCCTACACACGGCCCGGGGTCCCTAGTTCCCGCTTCTGTATCGGTCGGCTATCACGCCAAGTCTTGTACCACTTATTGAATATATCTACTGCTCGTGCTCTGGAGTTTGAAGAACCTTGTCTAGGATTTCATCCCACCACATGGCGCAGTTGAGTAGCTCCAACACGACAGTTCACAAGTTGCAAAAGCCGGCCTAGTCTGTACCCCGGCCTCCTCTGTTTCCCGCCCAGAAGATATACTCCACGGTGCCCCTGGATTTAAAGTGCTTTGTGACCTTGTGAAGTGCCCTAAGTGAAGTGCAGTGCCTTTTATGTCTGTTTGCTATGTCTCTGCGGCCCTACAGGTAGCAGAGACGCCTTCAGCCCAGTCTCCAAGACAGCACCTCCGGCATACACCCCCCGTCCACGTAGGCCTAGAAGCCACTGACTGACTCCCCCTGACTGAGTCACCACCAGCCCCGCCCGGGCGCGCGGAGTACACCGCTGCCAGCCGCCTTCTCTCACTCCACAAATATTAGTCAATACTCTTTTACTTGCCCGCCAGTTCCTGCACTTAAGCAAGTGCATTGACGAAAACATAGCACTTCACCTTATTCTCCTTGTCTTTCCCATCGCAACCATACCAAACACGAGATGTCTGACCACGACGATTTGCTGGGAAATTTAGATGAGGATTATGAGGAAGACGAAGCCTCACAGACCCTCCCACCCCCCCTCACGCCTCACACGCCGAGCGCGCCAAATTCAAAGGATGGGAGCCAGGATATACGTCAGTTAATTCACTTCCTACAAGTTTCCCAAGAGAAGGAAGCCCAAAGACGTCAATTAGAGGAGGAAAAACGACGTCAAGAGGAATTGTCAAGACGTCAAGAGGAATTGTCAAGACGTCAAGAGGAATTGTCAAGACAGTCAGAGGAATCAGCTTACCGTCTTCAACTTCAACAACAACACCAAGCTGATACCCACAAATTCCTGGGACTATTGGAATTGCTGACAACGAGGACGACTTCACCAGCTGCCACAACCAATTCGCCAGCTTCAGCCTCTTCATCTATCCTTCAGACAACGCCTCCTCACACGTCACCTAGCCCCCTTGGGTATACCTCAGTGCCTTCTCAACCACCTGCTCCAGTCTCAACTCTCGTCGACCTCTCCGTGCCTCCTCCACCGCTTGCCGTCCCGAGCACACCCCTGCACAGCAAGTCTTCAGTTACCAGCCCCCCACCCCTTCAATCTGATGCAACATATCAAGTATACCGTCAATGGCGACGTCGTTTCGAAGACTTTGCTGTCATGTCTGACCTCAACCGAATGCCCCCTCATAAACAACTCATCCAATTAAGATCGTGCATTTCCCTCGAAGTCCAACGCCTCCTAGAGCACACGCTAGCCATTCCCCCTGATTCCTCCATGTCAGTGAAAGAGGTCTTAGACGCCTTGCAGAGTCATTTCCGTGGCCTCCGCAATGAAGCTTTGCGTCGCAGGGAACTGCTATCCTGCAAACAAGCTTCTGGGGAATCATTCTCAGACTTCTATGCACGACTTGAGGACCTAGCAGCCGAGGTGGACCTATGTACAGGCGATCCTGTAACCTGTGCTGAGATCCAGCTCAAGATGATCTTGCTGATGGGTGTACGTGACGAGGACCTGCTTCAGAAACTCCTCACCCTTGACGCCGCCTCTCCCCTCACCGACTTCGTCACCTGTTGCAGGTCGTATGAGGCCACAAGAGAGGCTGCCTCAGCTATACACTCATCGCCATCTCAAGTTCACGCCGTCTCCACCTACAAGAGGAATCAACGCCAGATGCAGACGGCGTCCTCTCCACAGCCCCCGTCACAGTCACCAGTTTTTTCTCCCGAATCCTGCAGAAGCTGTCAGCGCCAGCACGGTCCAGGAAAGTGCCCTGCGGCTGATAGTACATGTCGAAACTGCGGGTTTCAAGGCCATTGGCCCCGCACACCTCGATGTCCCGCCAACAAGGCCTCATGCAACGCTTGCAACAAGCAAGGACACTTCGCCAAGTGTTGCGGGTCCACCAAGAAGCCTCCATCTCCAGGTCAAAACGTCTCTTCACCGTCTCCCAAGAACAACAAAGGATGCCGACGCGTGGATGATGCCTCGAGTGACAGGTCCCCCAAGCCCGTCAATGTTCGTCTGTCCTACGGTACCAACTCTTCCAACCTCCTGATGATACCTGACACGGGCGCGGACATCACGGTGATTGGACCAACACACCTGGACGCCCTCAACATTCCCAGGAGTAGCCTGTCACCCACAGCCATGAACGACGTGCTCACAGCGGACGGGTCCCCGATGTCTCCAGCTTTGGGTTGCTTCAAGGCAACATTACAGCTCGGTCCCAAGTCTTGCCTTGCCACAGTCCACGTCCACGAGGGCATCCAAACCCCTCTCTTGTCATGTGGCCATTGTCAGGACTTGGCCATCGTCTCATCCGAGTTCCCAAAGCCCATCCTCGCCGTGACACACCTCAACAGGTGTGCAGAGATACCTGTCTCAGCCATGACCACACCTGCTGCCGCCCGGGAGTTCTTTCTTCGCCAGTTCAGCGACGTCCTTGTCTCCAAGTCCGACCTCCAGAACACGCCGCTCAAGAAGATGACAGGCCCCCCGATGAGAATCCACCTCAAGCCTGGCGCGACGCCTTTCGCCACGCACACACCCAGGCCTATCCCCTTTGCCCTACGGGACAAGGTGAAGGCGGAGCTCGATTCTCTGGTGCAGCAGGGGATCATCAGACACGCCGGCGAGGAGCCCTCCGAGTGGTGCCACCCTATGGTCTTGGCACCCAAGCCTGTAGGTGTTCGCATCACAGTGGACCTCACCCATCTCAACTCGCAGGTCTCCCGTCCCGCCCATCCATCGCCTACGCCCATCCAAGCAGTCCGCAGCGTCACCCCGTCTGCAAAGTTCTTTACCACGGCGGATGCACTACATGGGTACTGGCAAGTCGACCTGGCGGAAGAAGACCGCCACCTCACTACATTCATCACGCCCCACGGCCGCTTCCAACACTGCCGCGGACCCATGGGCTTCGCAGCAACGGGGGATGCGTACTGCCTCCGTGGGGATATGGCTCTGCAGGGTGTCACCAACTGCGTGAAGGTCGTAGATGACATCCTGCTCTTCGACGATGATCTCCCGGCCCACTTGAACCGAGTTCATCTGATGCTCACAAGATGCCGTGCCCATGGTATCACCCTGAACAAAGATAAATTTGTGGTCGCCGCCTCCCAAGTTAACTACTGCGGCTACAACATCTCGCCAGAGGGGATCTCAGCTGATGAGGAGAAGGTCAAGGCCATCAAGGACTTCCCTACTCCAGCGAACCTGACCGACCTCCGCTCGTTTATGGGCCTGGTAAATCAGCTGGCAGACTTCTCCCCTAAACTCGCCACATCAGCCCAACCTCTACGCCCCCTCATGAGCCCCAAGCGCTCCTTCCTCTGGACTCCTGACCACGACCTAGCGTTCAGGAATGTTAAGAAGGCGTTGCTGTCACCACCAGCCTTGGCACCCTTCGACCCGTCCTTACCAGTGGTCCTCCAGACCGACGCCTCCCGTCTATACGGCCTCGGATATGCCCTCCTTCAAGATCACGGCCAGGGTAGACTGCGCTTAGTTCAGTGTGGCTCCAGGTTTCTGACGGACACGGAGACCAGATACGCCACCATCGAACTAGAGATGCTGGCAGTCGCCTGGGCTATGGCCAAGTGCCGCCTTTACTTGTTCGGCCTTGGGCACTTCACCCTCATGACGGACCATCGCCCGCTCATACCCATCCTCAATCACCACACGTTGGACGCCATCGAAAATCCTCGCCTCCAACGTCTCAAAGAGAAGACCGCCCCTTACGTCTTTACAGCCGTGTGGCGCGCCGGGAAACTTCTGTGCATACCAGACGCCCTCTCCCGAGCCCCTGTTAGTCGCCCCACACCTGAAGATGAAGTCGACTGTACCACGGCCGCGGCTCACGTTCGGTCTTTAGTGACACACACAGCCACTTCTCTTGCTGACAAGATGACGACGACGCCCCCCATCGAAGACGATAGGACTCTCCAGGAGCTCCGCATCGCCGCCGCTCAAGACCCGGCATACGTCCAACTCCTCGATTACGTCTCCACTGGATTCCCCACCAACCGCTACAACATTCACGCCTCCGCCCTCCCCTTCTGGAAGCTAAGGGATAGCCTCTATGCGGACGGAGAGCTGGTGTTGTACGGCCCCAGGATCGTCGTCCCCGCTGCCCTCCGCCGGCGCACCTTATCCCGCCTCCACGACAGCCACCGCGGCGTTGAAGCCACCAGGCGCAGAGCCCGTCAGACCGTCTTCTGGCCTGGTATTGACGCCGATATTAGGAGCACGGTTGAGGCCTGTGAGCCTTGCCAGCAACTCCAGCCCAGCCAGCAACAAGAGCCGTACCTGTGCAATGACCTCCCAAAGCGGCCCTTTGAATCCGTGTCCGCCGACTTCTTTAATGTGGCCGGAAAGTCTTTCCTGGTGGTCGCCGACAGGCTCTCTGGATGGCCCGTGGTAGTTCCCTGTGGTCGGGACACCACCTCTTCCAGGGTCATCCGGATGTTTTGTTGCTTCTTCCGGGAAGTCGGAGTGCCTCTCCGCCTCCGAACCGACGGTGGGCCCCCGTTCAATAGCCACGAGTTCAAGAGCTTCGCCGAACGCTGGGGCGTCCACCACATCGTCACCTCCCCTCATTACCCGCAGGCGAATGGCCACGCCGAGGCAGCGGTAAAGTCCGTAAAATACCTCATCCTCAAGGCAGCACCAACGGGGAACCTGGACTGCGAGGAGTTCGACAGGGGCCTACTAGAACTCCGTAACACCCCTACCCCTGCCGGACGCTCTCCTGCCCAGGTGTTGTATGGCCGCCCCCTTCGTACTTGTGTGCCTGCCCACCCCCAGTCCTTCTTAGATGAATGGCAGATCAAGGCGGACGAGTGTGACCGCCGTGAGGCTGCCCGGATGGCCCAAGTGACAAGCCACTATGACGCCCACGCCCGCCCCCTTCCCAGGTTGACCGTCGGCCAGCAAGTACGAATCCAGGACCCGACGTCACACCGCTGGGACAAGGTCGGGGTCGTCATGGGCCGTGGCGAGTCTCGTTCGTACCAAGTCCGCCTCCCCAGTGGTCGTGTGTGGTGGCGAAACAGACGCCATCTCCGCCCAGTGCCATCCTCTAGTGACGAACCTTCCTCCCCGTCCCCTGTGTCCCCTTGCCCAGACCAGGAACGAAGGTCGTCAGTTGATCCCCCCATCGTCCCTCGCCGCTCCCCCCGACTCATGAAAAAGAGTCCATAGCCGCTCGAGATTGCACTACGAGCGTAAAGGGGGAGGGAGGTGTATAGATATGTGGGTACCAAGATATGTGAACACGCCTGACGGCAGGACTCTGTTACCATTCATTATACCATTTATTCACATGTCTGTATTACCATATTATCATAGCATGTCTGATATCTATGCTTATGTCTAATGCCTATGTTCACTCACTATGTCCCGATATACTATGTCTGTACCGCGCTAGTCGAGTAATTAGAAGACCTCATTTATTGTCCTAGTGATGTCTAGCAACTCTCCTTGCCCAGCTAGACAACTTGCCTCAGATCAGCCTCGGCCTACACACGGCCCGGGGTCCCTAGTTCCCGCTTCTGTATCGGTCGGCTATCACGCCAAGTCTTGTACCACTTATTGAATATATCTACTGCTCGTGCTCTGGAGTTTGAAGAACCTTGTCTAGGATTTCATCCCACCACAGGTGGTACTGGGTAGGTAGTGTGGGGGTGCTGGATAGGTAGTGTGGGGTTGCTGGATAGGTAGTGTGGGGGTGCAGGGTAGGTGGTGTGGGGGTGCAGGGTAGGTGGTGTGGGGGTACTGGTTAGGTGGTGTGGGGGTACTGGGTAGGTGGTGTGGGGGTACTGGGTAGGTGGTGTGCAGGTACTGGGTAGGTGGTGTGGGGATGTTGGGTAGGTAGTGTGGGGGTCCTGGGTAGGTGGCGGGGGGTGCTGGGTACTGTGGGGGTCCTGGGTAGGTGACGTGGGGGTGCTGGGTAGGAGGTGTGGGGCGCACTGGGTAGGTGGGGGTGCTGCGTAGGTGGTGTGGGGGGCTCCGTAGGTGGTGTGGGAGTACTGGGTAGGTAGTGTGGGGGTACTGGGTAGGTGGTGTGGAGGTACTGGGTAGGTGGTGTGGGGGTACTGGGTAGGTAGTGTGGGGGTCCTGGGTAGGTAGCATGGGGGTCCTGGGTAGATGGCGTGGGGGTGCTGGGTAGGAGGTGTAGGGGTATTGGGTGGGTGGTGTGGGGGTACTGGGTAGGTGGTGTGGGGGTACTGGGTAGGTAGTGTGGGGGTACTGGGTAGGTAGTGTGGGGGTGCTGGGTAGATCGTGGGGGAGTACTGGGTAGGTGGTGTGGGGATACTGGGTAGGTGGTGTGGGGATACTGTATAGGTGGTGTGGGGATACTGGGTAGGTGGTGTGGGGGTGCTGGGTGGGTAGTGTGGGGGTACTGGGTAGGTGGCGTGAGGGTGCCGGGTAGGAAGTGTGGGGGTGCTGGGTAGGTAGTGTGGGGGTGCTGGGTAGGTAGTGTGGGGGTGCTGGGTGGGTAGTGTGGGGGTACTGGGTAGATGGCGAGGGGTGCCGGGTAGGTGGTGTGGGGTGCTGGGTAGGTAGTGTAGGGGTCCTGGGTAGGTAGTGTGGGGGTTCTGGGTAGGTAGTGTGGGGGTCCTGGGTAGGTAGTGTGGGGGTCCTGGGTAGGTAGTGTGGGGGTCCTGGGTAGGTAGTGTGGGGGTCCTGGGTAGGTAGTGTGGAGATGCTGGGTAGGTAGTGTGGAGATGCTGGGTAGGTAGTGTGGGGGTGCTGGGTAGGTAGTGTGGGGGTGCTGGGTAGATAGTGTGGGGGTGCTGGGTAGGTAGTGTGGGGGTGCTGGGTAGGTAGTGTGGGGGTCCTGGGTAGGTAGTGTGGAGATGCTGGGTAGGTAGTGTGGGGGTGCTGGGTAGGTGGTGTGGGGGTGCTGGGTAGGTGGGGTGGGGGTGCTGGGTAGGTAGTGTGGGTGTGGTGGGTAGGTAGTGTGTGGGTCCTGGGTAGGTAGTGTGGGGGTCCTGGGTAGGTAGTGTGGAGATGCTGGGTAGGTAGTGTGGGGGTGCTGGGTAGGTGGTGTGGGGGTGCTGGGTAGGTGGTGTGGGGCAGTCATGATCAGTAGTTATTTGGAGTCATTATGTCAAATATAATCGGGTCACTCGGCTAAGACAAACCCTCAGCACAACTCCCTACTCTTGTACACGAGATATGTGGACCATATTTTTATCAACTCTTCATACAGTATTACCGCCTACAAAATATCACAATGTTTTTTTTATGTTAATACAAACAGTCGCTTACGAATTAATTCAAAGGACGATCCTACAATGACAAGTCCTACAGTCAGGTTATATAATATTTGACAGCGCTAAATGAAAGCAAAGTTTAGATTGTGTGCTGTGATGGGCCGTCTATTGCTTAACACGCAACAACTACAAAAATTTCCCTTGATATATAATTAACACATCCATAATGTTAATGATACATTCATATAAAAATGATTCTGTTCTTGATAACGCTAGACGATTTTATTCAGGTGAGTGAAAACCGTTTGGTTCCAATATGTGGACACCTCTACGTCATACTACAACATACCAGCAATTACAGGGACCAACCCTCACAGGTCAGTGGTCATTCCTCTCCCTCCTCTCCCCGTCTCTTCACTGAACACGGCCTCGCCACCACCGTCACGGTCCTGTCTTATCGCACACAAAGTAGATCGGACTGTCAATTAACTCTTATCAGCCAACAGTTCTCCACCAAAGACACATCTATGAACCCTAATATAAAGTGTTAGTTATCAAAATCTGCAAAGTTGTGGACATGAAAGCATTAGTGGAGCATGTTAATGGCTGTCCTACAGCCATTAACGGTTCCATCACCGGACACTCCCAGTTCATCCAGCTGTAAATGGGTATCCAAGTCTCCAACTTGGGAAAGTGAAGACAGTTGAGTGCAGTACCGACCATGCTGCCTCCTTGTGTACCGAAGGCTTAGTGTACAGTGTGTTGTACTGTCCATCTGTTCGTGTAAATTAGACCAACATTGATATATAAATATTTCATCTAGCAGAGAGGCGATGGTTGGCGAAGAGGGCGATTGATTGGTCGGGGATGTACCTACCCACCCACGTCAACAAGAGCAGCTCCTGTGGTCGGGCAGTTGAGGCAATGTTTGACTCCTTCACCAAGAATGAGACGTGGGCAGCCGAGAGTAAGCTAGTGACTGGAGTGTTTGGTGGTGTTCAGGGTCACGTGCCATGTATGTCCCCCTCCCCCCCAGTCCTAACCTAACCTAACCTAACTATTATGACTGCCCCGGGAGTAGTAGGCCCCAAACTAAGTATTAACTTACGGTCCCAGCCGTAAAAGGCCCTAACCCAATCTAACCTAATCGTTATAACTTAATCCAACAAAAATAGTTTCTAATCTTCGCGGGTCATACTTATGAAGATTAAGTTAGATTGGGTCAAGTTGAGGCCTATTGGGACTGGGGATCATTTAGGTTGACAGGTGACAGGTGACCCCACACATCACCCACCATCAGTATCTGTCAATTTATATAACGTAAGTAGTGTTTTAGATATTATTGTGAAAATAGCATAATTTTTTAGAAGTCATGGGTAAATGCTCCCTCGGTGGACCTCAGTCTGTAAAGGGCAGTGATTAATCTAATATACTATAGCGCTATCCGAATGTATGTATGTCTGTCTGTCTGTCTGTCTGTTTGTCTGTCTGTGCAGCCGAAACGGCACAGTCGTTTTTCATCAAACTTGGTGGAAAAATCGCAAAAAATTCGTAGAGTGGAACAAACGTGGTCCCATGTCTATGGGTTCTTTAGGAAGCCATTAATTAACCATTTTATTTACGATGAAAAACGTACCCAAATTAACCATGCAAGTCTACGGACTTGCCGCACCCTCATTCACTGTACGCTGTCAGCCGGATACAATACCATACAATACCATACCATACAACCCAATACACAACGAGCTGTAAATATTTGTAAGAATAAAACATAATTATATAGACAAGTAAGACTCACAACTTGATAAGATATCAGCTATTGGAAATGTGATTAAATGTTTTGTTATTAATCCAGTGTGAAATGTATCGGTATTGGTGGTACAATCCTAATGGTCTCTAATCCTGTTGATTAGGTGAGGTTAATCTGGGTTTATTTAGATTAAAGATAAGGTGTGGGGTTTATTCTACCTGTGTTAGTCTCAGGTACGACCCTTATTGTAACAATCACGACCAAGATTATAACAACCAAGACCATGATTATGACAACCACGACCAAGATTATAACAACCACGACCATGATTATGACAACCACGACCAAGATTATAACAACCACGACCATGATTATGACAACCACGACCAAGATTATAACAACCACGACCAAGATTATGACAACCACGACCATGATTATGACAACCACGACCAAGATTATAACAACCACGACCATGATTATGACAACCACGCCCATGATTATAACAACCACGACCATGATTATGACAACCACGCCCATGATTATAACAACCACGACCATGATTATGACAACCACGACCAAGATTATAACAACCACGACCATGATTATGACAACCACGCCCATGATTATAACAACCACGACCATGATTATAATAGCCACGACCATAAATATAACAACCACGACCATGATTATAACAACCACGACTATGATTATAAAAACCACGACTATGATTATGACAACCACGACCATGATTATAACAACCACGACCATGATTATAACAACCACGACCATGATTATAACAACCACGACTATGATTATAACAACCACAACCATGATTATAACAACCACGACCTTGATTATAAAACCCACGACTGTGATTATGACAACCACGACCATGATTATAACAACCACGACCATGATTATAACAACCACGACTATGAATAACAACCACGACCATGATTATAACAACGACGACCAAGATTATAACAACCACGACCATGATCATAACAACCACGACCATGATCATAACCACGACCATAATTATAACAACCACGACCATGATTATAACAACCACGACCATGACTATAACAACCAGGACTATAATCATAACCACGACCATGATTATAACAACCACGACCATCATTATAATATAATGAGAAATCTCACAAGAAGAAGATTACATATAGGTAGAATATTGATAGTATAAGAGTATAAAAGAGAGGAAGATTTTGGTAGCGTGGCCGTGATAGATATTTACACTTATCGTATCTTATATATGTCAATACTCATCTATTACGTCTTAAGGGCGACTTCTCAAACACCGCTTCGTTACAACTCTTTATTAATTACGAACATGACATGGACACATTAATAACACCTTCTATTGAAGTTACTAGGACATTATGTTTACGTTACTAGGACATCATATTACGTTACTAGACACCGATTCTCGGACACGAACATGAAATGAATACACTTCCCACGTAAGTAACTCATCCCATGGAAAGCTCTGACAAAAACTCACGTGACCTAGGGGAGGCCTAGCAGGTGGTCCTGGGTTGTCTCTATGGGAGACTGCTTAGCTGGGCGCCGGAGGGAAGTCTCGGTCCTGACCGGAGGCGACCGGAGGCGACCGGAAGCGGCTTGCCTCCGGCCCCTGACTTCTCTTGAGCAGGACTGGGGACGTCGTAGCTGGCCTTTCTTGGTTACAAGACACACTCTCTCTCTGTCTCTCCCTGGGTAGAGGGAGGACTAGGACGTCCTATATATTGGGAGACCAGCCGTCAGGTTGAGCTGATCGGGGGGGGGGGGGGGGGGCGGCGAAGGGTCTCCTTACATTTGCCCTCGCTAATGTAGGGTCAGGTCTGGACTTTTTCAGAGACTATAAGTTGTATATTCTGGAGAAATCTTCAGATGGGGCCGTGTGACATGAGAGGGGAGCCTGGCTGATTTATAACCCTTGGTCAGCCGTGAGAGTTACCCTACACTTGACCTCCCTAATGTCGGGTCAAGTCTGGACTGTTTCTGAGATGTAAGCTGTGGTCTGACAACCCATCACTACAATAACAACCACGACCATGATTAAAACAACCACGACCATGATTATAACAACCACGACCATGATTATAATAACCACGTTCATGATTATAACAACCACAACCATGATTATAACAACCATGACCATGATTATAACAACCACGACCATGATTATAACAACCACGACTATGATTATAACAACGACGACCATGATTATAACAACGACGACCATGATTATAACAACCACGACCATGATTAAAACAACCATGACCATGATTATAACAACCACGACCATGATTATAATAACCACGTTCATGATTATAACAACCACAACAATGATTATAACAACCACGACCATGATTATGACACCCACGACCATGATCATAACAACTACGACCATTATTATAACAACCACGACCATGATTATAACAACCACGACCATGATTATAACAACAACGACCATGATTATAACAACCACGACCATGATTATAACAATCACGACCATGATTATAACAACAACGACCATGATTATAACAACCACGACCATGATTATAACAATCACGACCATGATTATAACAACCACGACCATGATTATAACAACAACGACCATGATTATAACAACCACGACCATGATTATAACAACCACGACCATGATTATAACAACCACGACCATGATTATAACAACCACGACAATGATTATAACAATCACGAGTATGATCATAACCACGACCTTGATTATGACAACCACAACCATGATTATAACAACCACGACCATGATTATAAAAACCACGACCATGATTATAACAACCAAGATTATAACAACCACGACCATCATTATAACAACCACGACCATCATTATAGCAACCACGACCATCATTATAGCAACCACGAAATTACGATGTTATTTACTTAAACTTTAGCAAAGCATCTGACAGAGTACCGCATCAGAGGCTTCTGAGAAAAATTAAGGCTCATGGTATCGAGGGGAAAGTTTTAAATTGGATAAAATCATGGCTCACTGATAGAACGCAGAGGGTCAGCGTAGATGGTGTTAAATCTGAGTGGGGCCGAGTAACCAGTGGGGTTCCCCAGGGGTCAGTAGTAGGCCCACTCTTGTTCATAATCTACATAAACGATTTAGATACTGGGATCAGCAGTGACATAAGCAAGTTTGCAGATGACACCAAAATAGGGCGGCAAATTAATTCAGGGCAGGATGCAAATGCATTACAGGAGGACCTCAATAAACTGCAGGGGTGGTCTGAAAAATGGCAAATGAAATTCAACACCAGCAAGTGCAGCGTACTTAATATTGGAAGAACAAATACTTACAATGTATACAGCCTTAAGAACATAAGAACATAAGAACATAAGAAAGTGGGATACTGCAGGAGGCCGACTGGCCCATACAGGGCAGATCCCTTTCACACCCATCCCAGCACTTCCATGTGCCTATCCAACTTCGTCTTGAAGCTCCCTAGCGTCCCCGATCCTACTATAGCACTCGGTAGCCTATTCCACATATCCACAACTCTATTGCCAAACCAGTGCTTGCCTATATCCTTTCTGAATCGGAATTTATCTAATTTAAAGCCATTTGTTCTAGTTATTTCGTTATTACTGAGCTTCAGAACATCTTCCATTTTACCCTTGTTAATCCCACTTACCCACTTGTACACCTCTATCATATCTCCCCTAACTCTACGCCTCTCTAATGAATGTAAGCCTAGGCTTTTCAGTCTTTCTTCATATGGAAGGTTTCTAATATTATGGATCATTTTTGTCATTCTTCTTTGTACTCTCTCCAAAGAATCTATGTCCATTCTATAATAAGGACACCAGAACTGAACCGCATAATCCATGTGTGGCCTCACTAATGCTAGGTAAAGTTTCAAGATAACGTCAGCAGTTCTGTTACTCACAGACCTAGATATGAACCCAAGAATCCTGTTTGCCTTGTTGCGAACGCTAATACATTGTTTTCTAGGTTTCAAGTCGTTGCTAACAAATACACCTAGATCTTTTTCACAAACTGAGTTTTCTATTTCCGTGTTACCTAGTTTATACTTAACGTTTGTATTCGTCTTCCCTATCTGTAGTACCTTGCATTTATCAGTATTAAAATTCATTTGCCAGTCTACTGACCACTCTTGTAAGGTATCTAGATCTCTTTGAAGGTGTTCAAAGTCACTGTCTGAATTTATCACTCTCCCCATTTTGGTATCATCTGCAAATTTACTAATCCTACTAGTTATGCCTAAATCAAGATCATTAATGAATATAACAAACAGCAGAGGGCCTAATACAGATCCCTGGGGAACTCCGCTTTTGACCGCACCCCAGTCTGACTTTAATCCATTTATGCTGACTCTTTGCTTCCTACCAGTTAACCATGACCTAATCCATTTTAATAATGATCCACCTATTCCATGTGCTTCTACCTTCCTTATCAATCTCTCATGAGGGACTCTATCGAATGCTTTACTGAAATCTAAATAAATTATATCATATGACTTACCATTATCTACCGCTTCATATACTTCTGAGAAAAAGCTAAGCAAATTTGTGAGACAAGAACGTCCCTGGGTGAACCCGTGCTGAGAAGAATGAATTAAGTTGAATGTTTCAAGGTGGCTTCTGATTTTTGTAGCAATAATTGACTCTAGCAACTTGCCTATGATTGACGTGAGACTAATGGGACGGTAATTTGATGCAATTGATTTATCACCCTTTTTGAAAATCGGAACTACATTTGCAAGTTTCCAAGCTTCAGGCACTAGGCCCGATTCTAATGACTTATTAAATAAAACTGCTAATGGATTACTCAACTCATCTCTACATTCTTTTAATATTCTAGCATATACCTCGTCTGGACCAGGCGATTTATGAGGCTTCAGTTTGTTAATTACTTTAAGCACATCGTTACTAGTAATATTGATATTCATCAACATATTTTCTATACTGTCGTTATATACCTTATGAACTTCTGGAAACTGTGCTAGGTTTTCATTTGTGAATACGGAGCGAAAATGACTATTTAACGTACTACACATTTCTAACTCATCATCAGTCATTTCTCCTGTCGTAGTTTTAAGGGGACCTATTGTATCTCTAACCTTTGATTTATACAGTTGATAAAAAGCTTTGGGGTTATTTTTCGATTCGTTTGCTACCTTGATTTCATAATTTCTCTTTGCTTTCCTAATTTCTGTTTTTACCTGTCTTGTTAGGTTCTGATAGTAACCAAGTAAGTGATTTTCGCCTTTCTTAACTTTTCTATATACTCCTTTCTTTTTCCCTAGAAGATCTAAGAGTCTATTATTCATCCATTTTGGTTGGTTCCGTATCGATCTGAATTTTCTTTTAGGGATGTGTTTATTTTGAGCATTATTGATTGTCGCAATAAATTGTTCATAAGTAGCTGCTAAATTAAATTCGGGGTTATCCCGTCCTAAGTTGACAGTTTCCGGAGGTGTGGGGGGATTAATCTTTTGACCATAGGGTCATCCCTTAGGTCTCTCCTTAAGCTACCGTAATTAGCCTTCCTAAAATCCGGGATCAAGGCCGAATTTTCCTTCTTCCTGCCATTCCATATTATGTTAAAATATATGGCTTTATGATCACTGTTTCCTAGTTCGTCTCCAATCCCAACATCTTTTACTAGATTTTCATTATTACTGAGAACTAAATCGAGGATATTATTTCCTCTAGTGGGCGAGTTTATGAATTGATATAAAAAACTATCTTGTACTACTTCTAGAAAATCTTCAGATTCATTATCGCTAAGTTGATTTTTCCAATCTATGCCTGAAAAGTTGAAATCGCCTAGAATACATACATTGTTTCTATCAGATGCCTTCTTTATTTCCTCCCATAGCAATTTACCATCGTTCCTACTCAAATTAGGCGGTCTATATATAACACCAATGACTACGGATTCACTGCCCTCACCAATCTCTACCCAAATACTTTCATTGTCGCTATTTGTTTTAATGTTTGATTTATTGCAGCTTTTTAATGACACCCTGATATACACTGCTACACCGCCACCTCTCCTTCCAACTCTGTCAAATTTAAATAGGTTATATCCTGGAATATGAAATTCTGCTAAAAAATGTTTGCTGTTTGAATTTATCCATGTTTCCGTTATTGCAATTATATCTATGTTCTCTTTACTAACAATGGCCCTGATTACTAACAATGGCCCTGAAAATAACATCAACCTAGAGAAGTCGACTTGTGAAAGAGACCTAGGGGTACTTGTAAGCCCGGACCTACGGCCTAGAAAACAGTGCGTTAATGTTCGAAATAAGGCAAACAGAGTATTGGGTTTTATATCTAGAAGTGTAAGTAACAAGCGTGCAGAGGTCTTATTGCAACTATATCTTGCGCTAGTTAGGCCGCACCTCGATTATGCGGTTCAGTTCTGGTGCCCCTATTATAGAATGGATATAAATTCACTAGAGTTGGTGCAGCGAAGAATGACAAAAATGATTCCGGGACTTAGAAACCTTCCATATCAGGATAGGTTAAAGAAACTTAACTTGCATTCCCTAGAAAGACGAAGAGTGCGGGGAGATATGATAGAAGTATTTAAGTGGGTGAAAGGAATCAATAAAGGGGATATAGATAAAGTTCTTATAATATCCGAGCAGGATAGGACTCGGAGCAACGGATTCAAGTTGGATAAGTTTAGGTTTAGGAGGGAGATAGGAAGAAACTGGTTCACAAATAGGGTGGTGGACGGGTGGAACAAGCTTAGCAACTTTGTAGTAAGTGCTGGAACTCTGGAAAGTTTCAAAAGGAGGCTAGATAGATTCATGGATGATAGAGAGTGGTAGTAACTCTCGACAGGAGCTGCCATGCACAGGCCAACCGGCCTATTGCAGACTCCTTATTTTCTTATGTTCTTATGTAACCACGACCATGAGTATAACAACCCAAAACCATGATTATAACAACCACGACCATGATTATAACAACCAGGACCATGATTATAAGTACCACGCCCATGATTATAACAACCATGACCATGATCATACCAACTAAGGCCATGATTATAACAACCACGACCATGATTATAACAACCAGGACCATGATTATAAGTACCACGCCCATGATTATAACAACCATGATAATGATTATAACAACCGAGACTATGATCATAACCACGACCATGATTATGACAACTACGACCATGATTATAACAACCATGACCATGATTATAACAACCACGACTATGATTATAACAACCACGACCATGAATATAACAACCACGACCATGATTATAACAACCACGACCATGATTATAACAACCACGACCATGATTATAACAACCACGACCATGATTATAACAACCACGACTATGATTATAACAACCACGACCATGAATATAACAACCACGTCCATGATCATAACAACTACGACCATGATTATAACAACCACGACCATGATTATAACAACCACGACCATGATTATAACAACCACGACTATGATTATAACAACCACGACCATGAATATAACAACCACGTCCATGATCATAACAACTACGACCATGATTATAACAACCACGATCATGATTATAACAACATCGACCATGATTTTAACAACCACGACCATTATTATAACAACCACGACAATGATTATGTAATGATTGATTGTCAGACCAAAGCTTACAGCCCAGAATTATGTCACATATAACAGCAAGTACAGTACAGACCGCGTGGTACCCTAACACCACAGGTTGACACACAGCAGGTCAAGACCTGACCCCGGCCCAAGTACTTGCGTAACCATACGATATAACCGTGTTAAGGAAACCACACCTGGCCAAGACCCACCCGGGCGGTAATAATTACAAAACACTACTGTCCTGCGACATGACCTCACCTGGGCAGGACCACACCTGCACACAGCTATCCAGATCTAACCAGTTTAGTGATAATTGGTTAGAGGTCAGAGCCGGCTGGGCCGACCCCATATAAAGGCCCTACAGTCCCGTCCACGATTAATCTGGATTCCATCATCATTCTGGTCATGCTGATTCTCATTCTGGTTGCTGTCATCTCTGTCCCGTGCGGGTCGTCACTCGGTTCACTAAGGAGAGTCACGCACGTCCCCTCCCCAGGTCGGGAGGGAGACTTCCCGACCAGACCACGGCATCGCCAGCTAAGCAGATTCTCCCATAGGTGGCAGCCCAGCCAGCACTCACTGGGCCTACGTCAGGGTACACGTGAGTCTTGTCAGAACGTCCTAGGGTGAGTTACCTACTGTGGGAAGTGTATTCATTCAGGTGTGTCCGAGAGTCAGTGTCGAGTAACGTAAAACATAATGTGTTAGTACCCCGATATAATAGTGATATTAATGTGTCCATGTCATTGAGTGAATTAATAAATAGTTGTATCGAAGAGGTGTTTAACAAGTTGTCCCTTTAAGAAGTGATATATGTGTATTGACATACGAGACAAGATAAGCGTATTGACGCTGAGTAAATGACATCCCGGCCACGCTACCTAGTTTCCTATCTTTACATCCTCCTCTCTATACTTCTCCTACTTATATGTAATCTTCTTATTGTGTTCTGTCTCATTATAATTATAACAACCACGACTCTGATCATAACCACGACCATGATTATAACAACCACGACCATGATTATAACAACCACGACTATGATCATAACCACGACCATGATTAAAACAACCACGACCATGAATATAACAACCACGACTATTATCATAACCACGACCATGATTATAACAACCACGACCATGATTATAACAACCACGACCATGATTATAACAACCAGGACCAAGATTATAACAACCACGACCATGATTATAACAACCACGACCATGATTATAACAACCACGACCATGATTATAACAACCACGACCATGATTATAACAACCACGACCATGATTATAACAACCACGACCATGATTATAACAACCACGACCATGATTATAACAACCACGACCATGATTATAACAACCACGACCATGATTATAACAACCACGACCATGATTATAACAACCACGACCATGATTATAACAACCACGACCATGATCATAACCACGACCATGATTATAACAACCACGACCATGATTATAACAACCACGACCATCTGGAAAACGATGTCGCTGTACGCTGTCAGCCGGACGGCGGTTGCGCGCTAGCCAGGCACGAGCGTTCGAACTTGCACGCCTCGGTAAACTGTACCACCGGACTCGCCACCGGGCACGAAGGGCCCACGATCACTTGTCGAGGCTATAAAGCATTTAATGCCAGTGTAGGATGTTGATGTTATAATGTATCACTATGGTTTAATGTGTGTGTTCTATGTTGGGAAATACTACACTGAACCTATAATCTCCCTGACTTGGCTAACACATAGTATCTCCATAGTGGTTGACTCGTGGGGTAAGACATCTTCAGGCATACTCTACGGCAACTCGTACTATCCGGGAGTGTTTGACCAGTGTTTGAATGTTAAGTCACCCGACAACGCCATCCACGGCAAATACTGCGTCATCAACATAAGGTAAGCCAAGTGGATGTTTTTCTTACAAGCGTGAGAGGAATTTAAGTAGGATACAAACCAGGCAATTAATCGGTGGTCAACCAGGATGTGAAGTTAACGCTGACCCCAGAACACGTTCGCATGGATAAATAAATTAAATACGAACATGATAGTATATACCATGATGTTGGAGTTTCTAAACAGGCCACTGGTCATTTGAACCTGCTGTTCCACCAATGGGCTTTGACCGGAGAGCTTGACAGACGCCCACCGTGCCTCGAGGCTCTCCTTCGCTCAACAGTATGTCTATATTGAGTCGTGTTCACCCAACAACCATGGCCGTATCCATGTGTGGCGCCGAAACAACACAAGGTAGCATACCTATTAGGGTGTGTCATACGGAGGCGAATTTCTTTTTTTTTGAGTTTGAAAAATCGGCCCATGGTATTAATGATGTAGTTCTATGTGCAGAATCATGTGATATCTTCAGATTTGAAAAGTTTTCATTTTTTGCTAGGTAAATTTTAACTTGAAATCTTATGAAAATTCAGTATTCCCACCCTTTTACCAACACCACTAAATAGCTTATTTAAAGTAAAGTAAATGTATCAGGTTAATTTATTAGGATGAAAATGATCCAGAATAGTGAAACGAATGATCTTGACACATTTATTAAATTTAATATTCCTTTAGAAAACAAAACCATCAAATACAAAAACCGGTTTTACTACTACGACCCGGTGTTGCTGCACACCATAGAGAACATGTCTTTCTTGCTTCTGTTTCTACTCATCACCTCCCTGCTGACCACCTGAGCTCGGATGTAGCCTTCCCTCCTCTCCTGGCTGTACACGTGACTGCTGGCCTCGCTCACTTGCTGTACACAACGCTCTATACTCTGGGTGTGCGAGGGCCAGGCAGGGACATGCATGGGGTTGTCCAGGAACATTGGTGAGGCTGCAGGTAAGAGGGGGGCTCACTGCCAGCCTGGATGTTATCCAGATCTATGAGATCAGTGAGGGTCTTGGCACCTAGATTGACTTCAGGAGTCTTCCTGACCCTGAAGGAATCGTCACCAACTGATTCGTCATGCCCAGATCCTCTCATAAGTCTCATATCCAAGATCTTTTTGACTGCCACTCTTCTCTCCTCATCCTTACTGCAGAGCATTGTCTGCAGAACTGCCTCGGGATGAGCATACCAGGAAGATCTCCTCACAGTCTGCTCCACAGTCTGAACAACCTTCCTTGGCTGACTCCTCAGGAGCTCAAGCTGGAAGAGAACATGCCTCGGACCTTCGGAGAACGATGACTTGACCTTGGTGTTGAACCAATTTGGCAAGTAGACACTCACGATGAATTGGACAATAAGTCTCAGGTTGTGAAGCTGGTTCCCTTTCGGTTTATGATGAGCGACCCAAATTCTGCAGAACCTGAGAGCCGTTGTGAGCCACCTAGAATGTGAGACTGGACCTATCTGCAGGTAAGCAAGTCTATCAGGCATGACCCCAGTTTTGATGGCACTGCAAATCATGTAACCATAGTACTGGTCAGTACTCAGGTCGTCAATGACAGTATGTGCAAGCTCAACGAGTGGAGGGCCAACTGTGATTTTTTCAAAGCTCGGATTTATTTCTAACTCAGTGGCAGAGTCCAGCATCTTGCCAAGAGGACCACACCATCTGTTGTTTGAAAGAGTCTTGCCATCCAGCTCCTGGATCAGATGTCTGAGTGGCAACTCGTTGGTGTGGAGGTCACAAACAATCCAGACCAGCTTCCTCCCAATCTTCCGCTCTATCCACTGTATGACCCCCCCTTGCCACCCTGTGTTCGTGTTGGTGCTGTCCCCTCCAATGGCCTGCAGGGTCTGGTCTACGTTCCTCTCTCTGAGCCAGTTCATAATGTTATCTGCCACTATCTCAGCTGGTTTCCTGATGTCATCTTTCTCTGGAGTGAAATGCCACAAATACTTCCCTCCTGGTTCACTGCAGCAGGAGTAGTGTTCCTCCTTCACCATGGCAGGGAACAACTTGTCAGAATCTCCAACTTTCATGAACACTTTAGTGTCATCCCTTCTCCCATCAAAGAACAAACAATTGATTCCATTTTCTCTTATCCCCTTATCAAACTCCTCTTCTAGGTTACTGACAAGTTTCTCCTGAGCTCTCCTTACTTTGTTATGATCTATCACCAGGTGAACATCATCAGGTGTTATCAAACCACCGTCAATCCAGGCAGCTGTTGCTATCTCTGCAGTTTCTCTGAGACCAGTGTGGTGTCGCATGCTGGCCAGAGCTATGCTCGGGATATCTTTCCTATTTCGAATCTTATGCCTGGAAGGTTTGGGATCATTATTTTCTGGGTTAGGGACAAAGTCACCATTCTCCTGATCAGCACTCGGATCAGCCATGGGGAAGTCATTAAACTCTGAATCAGCTTGACTCCAATCATCGGCCTTTTTTACCTCACCCTGGGCCTTCTCAAGTCTCTTTTCCTCGGCAACTCTTCTCCTCTTCTGTCTCTCTGTGGCAGCCTCCTGTCTCTTGGACTCCGGAATATCTTGGCTAGAAATCATGAGAGCCCCTATACTGCCAGTCTTCTCTCTCTGTGCTTTGACAAATGCCAGTTCGATCACAGGAATCTTCAGTTCACGCTTGCAAATACAGGAGATGTGGGCCTCGGATTTACAGTCACGATCGCATCCAAACTCAGGACAGAGAACAATTGGGCACTTGCAAGTAATTATGTCAAATAACTGGTCCAGTTGCTTGGCAAAGCTGTCCTTAACTGCAAGTTTTCCTCTCCCAAGAGAGATATCTCTTGCCTTTTCCCAACTGGCTAGCAGTCTCTCACTAATCTTCTTCTGACTTGTTATGACTGGAGGCTTGAACTGAGCGTTAGCCAGAGTGTACTGTGCCAAGACAGCTTTGGTCATATCACTGGCAATGTCTTTGTTTGTGTAAGTTCTTTGGTTCTTTTCACTGATTTGCCTGATTAAAACACCGTATCTCAAAGCATCTCTCAATGTAGGCAACTCCGACTTCAGGAGCTCTCTCCCAGACCCAAGATAGTGACTGAGATGGCTGGATTTTTGGTTCCTCGTCCTGACACAAGCAGCCATCGCAAATATTATCAACTTATAAATGCATCAGAATCTGAAACAGAAAAAAATATTGTTAGTTGGGTTGTTAAAGAATGAAGTCAGAAAGCAATGTTCACTATTTAATTGTAATGCACTAATGCAGCTGTACGTTGGATTTTCGATAAATTTCACGCTAAAATTTACCTAGCAAAAGGTTGCAAAATATTGAAACTGAAATTATTTTCTGTTTATATACACTAAAATCTACCAAAAAAGTGATGGGCCATTAGTTTTAGCTGATCTTCCCTCCTATGACACACCCTAATACCTATAATGTTATGTTTACAACCTGTAATGTGGTTAATTTTAGTACACTGTGTATCATATTACTCTATGGAATCCCGTATATCTTGCAGTAATTAACAGATCATAATTTGATATTTAAGGGGAGATTATAACAAAGTGGTGTACTCGCCGGTTAATTATAGGTTCTATCGAAGTTAACCAGGCAGGTACATTTATATTATATTGGTTAAGAGTAGCGAAACCCTTAATAATGTTTCTTCTTTTATTGAAAATTATCGTTTATATAATTCCTGAGTGTAAATCAACGGTAACTTCCACTATTTATGAGTGTGAAGAGAGAGGACGGCGGCTATGTAAATAGACCGTTTAATCACGTCCTTTCGATGTGAGAGTATGAGTGGGACTGCCCGTGGGCGCCGGCTTATCCAAGCTGACCCATGTGCTGACCTATGCAGTGAGTGGTCGCACCCAAAGGAGGCTACCAATCACGTGATAAGAACATGACAACTCATAGCAAGTGGAAAGTTACAGGGGTTGAATTAGTATATAAAGCAAATGCAATTAACCCATTTATATAATCTTTCTGTTGATGAAACAGGGGCCATTACAGTGGTAAGGTCTACATTATTTTACGGAGATATGATCGACACAATATCTATGAACGGAGTGGCCGAGTGAGGGTGAATGTGTGGGGGTGGGAGACTCTCCCGGCGTCGGGGATGTCAGAGATTCAGGGACAGTTTAGTGCCGAAAGATGTCTTGACATCCTTAATTATTTTTTCCACCCCTCTCCCCGTGAGAGGAATTTTCCCTCCCCTCCCGGCCCCATAAATTTGTCCAGGCTCGCTGCCCTGTCCACACAGCTTGGTTGGTTCAGCAGTGATTCCTCACACAGGAGAACCTTCACCTGTTGGACTGGCCTAGCAAAGAAGCAGACCTGAACCCTGTCGAAAATCTTTGGGGGTTAATTGTGAACACCTGGGAGCCGGCGAAGCAGAGGTCAGTGGATGAGTTATTGGCCCACACGGACCTTGTTCAGAACCACGCCGTGATAGAAAAGGAGGGAGGCTGGACAGGCTACTAAATAAAGGAGAGAAAATTAATGTTCTTAAATATCCTCTGCCAAATGGGTGGTGGTAGGAAATAACGATGGAAAAATGTTAAGTCTGAACTATGGTCCTTCTACTCCAGATATCTAATATACTATAGGAATGGCCGTGTGTCTGTGTGTCTGTTCTGGGCAGCCGAAACGGCACAATCGTTTTTCATCAAACTTGGTGGAAAAATTGCAAAAAAATCGTAGAGTGGAACAAACCTGGTCCCATGTCGATGGTTTCTTTCGGAAGGCATTAATTAACCATTTTATTTACGATGGAAAACGATGCAAGTCTACGGACTTGGCGCACCCTCATTCGCTGTACACTGTCATCCCACGATTGCAGTTATCGTACGACTCCCTCCTCCTCCCCCCACTTTTTCTCTTAGCCTACTTTTTTTTCATGTTGTTTGGATTAGTAAAGGAAGGAAGATGAGTAAATAGAAGAATAAAGAAGGGGAAACAGAAAATAGTTAGAGATAACAAGTGGGGTGGAGCTGAGTTTCATCATGCGTCTGGATGCTCAGTTTCAACGTTACCAGACCATTTTCGGACCTTTCAGCTACAGTGTGTACAGTATACTTATTCCTGTGGCGGACTGTACATGGAAAGGAAGAAGAGAGAAAAAGATAATAACAGGAATGCATGGAGAAGATAGAAAGGGAGAAGAGAAGGAGAAGAAAGACTGAAGCATTATTATCCTTAAGAGGCGAGCGAGGAAAGGAGATGGAAGAGAGGGATAGTGAGAGGTGGAGGTATGAATGGAGGGATGGAAGGACAGAATAAGAAGGGTATAGAAGGATAGTAGAGAAGGAGACTAGAGAAAGAGACAAAGGAAGTACAGCGATAAGTAAAACAAAAATCAGAACAAGTATTTGGATGATAACATGTAGAAATTAGTCGGTTAAATGTAGGTAAAAAGAATAAAAATAATGAGATAAAACATAAAGAAAAAAGAGACACTTATTATAACAACCACGACCATGATTATAACAACCACGACTATGATTATAACAACCACGACCATGATTATAACAACCACGACCATGATTATAACAACTACGACCATGATTATAACAACCACGACTATGATTATAACAACCACGACCATGATTATAACAACTACGACCATGATTATAACAACCACGACCATGATTATAACAACCACGACCATGATTATAACAACCACGACTATGATTATAACAACCACGACTATGATTATAACAACCACGACCATGATTATAACAACTACGACCATGATTATAACAACCACGACCATGATTATAACAACTACGACCATGATTATAACAACTACGACCATGATTATAACAACCACGACCATGATTATAACAACTACGACCATGATTATAACAACCACGACTATGATTATAACAACTACGACCATGATTATAACAACTACGACCATGATTATAACAACCACGACCATGATTATAACAACTACGACCATGATTATAACAACCACGACCATGATTATAACAACCACGACCATGATTATAACAACCACGACCATGATTATAACAACCACGACCATGATTATAACAACCACGACCATGATTATAACAACCACGACCATGATTATAACAACCACGACCATGATTATAACAACCACGACCATGATTATAACAACCACGACTATGATTATAACAACTACGACCATGATTATAACAACTACGACCATGATTATAACAACCACGACTATGATTATAACAACCACGACCATGATTATAACTACGACCATGATTATAACAACCACGACCATGATTATAACAACCACGACTATGATTATAACAACCACGACCATGATTATAACAACTACGACCATGATTATAACAACCACGACCATGATTATAACAACCACGACCATGATGATAACAACCACGACAATGATTATAACAACCACGACCATGATTATAACAACCACGACCATGATTATAACAACCACGACCATGATTATAACAACCACGACAATGATTATAACAACCACGACAAATGATTATAACAACCACGACCATGATTATAACAACCACGACTATGATTATAACAACCACGACTATGATTATAACAACCACGACCATGATTATAACAACCACGACCATGATTATAACAACCACGACCATGATTACAACAACCACGACCATGATTATAACAACCCTGACCATGACTATAACAACCACGACCATGATTATAACAACCACGACCATGATTATAACAACCACGACCATGATTATAACAACCACGACCATGATTATAACAACCACGACCATGATTATAACAACCACGACCATGATTATAACAACCACGACCATGATTATAACAACCACGACCATGATTATAACAACCACGACCATGATTATAACAACCACGACCATGATTATAACAACCACGACCATGATTATAACAACCACGACCATGATTATAACAACCACGACCATGATTATAACAACCAGGACCAAGATTATAACAACCACGACCATGATTATAACAACCACGACCATGATTATAACAACCACAAATATGATTAGAACAACCAGGACCATGATTATAACAACCACGACCATGATTATAACAACCACGACCATGATTATAACAACCACGACCATGATCATAACCACGACCATGATTATAGCAACCACGACCATCCATCTCATATACTACAGGAATAGCCGTGTGTGTGTGTGTCTGTTCTGGGCAGCCGAAACAGCACAATCGTTTTTCATCAAACTTGGTGGAAAAATCGCAAAAAATTCCTAAAGTGGAACAAACATGGTCCCACGTCGATGGTTTCTTTAGGAAGGCATTAAATAACCATTTTATTTACAATGGAAAACGATATCGCTCTACTCTGTCGGTTGGATGGCGGTTGCACGCTAGCCAAGCGCGAGCGTTCGAACTTTCACGCCTCGGTAAACTGAACAACCGGACTCGCCACCGGGCACGAAGGGCCCACGATCACTTGTAATTAACTATACACAATACACTTTGGGACATCACTTTGAAATGGAAAAACAAAACAAACATAAGTAATGTAATAGAATAGTATTGTATGAAAATAATTATAAAATATTTTTTTTTATGTTATGCAAAGTTTAGTTAATTAAGAAGTCGTTCATTTGGTGTCAAAATATAGAGAAATTGGATTGGATCAAGTTAATGCCACTTGCTTACACTCGCGTTCCGTTGTTGTTGTGGAACACCCAGAGGAGTGGTGAGGGATGTCTGATATAAGTGTTTATAGTGAGAAATGACATAATGTTGTTGTTATTAAAGGAAACCTATGAAGGCGTTTGGGTTAATTTATTAACCTGTGATGGTGGTAAACCATACCAATACCAACCTTACGGACACCACACTTAGCAACCATATTCGCCTGTACTCAACCTAGTTGGGATAGGACCTTACTCTTCCGGTCTTGGCCTTCACGCACAGTGGCTCGCTGGCTAAATATAACTCAATAATGTTCTATGTTAACCTCTTATTAATGCATTTGGTTTCATTTCTACCCTGGAACTTATTCCTCAGTAATATTTATTTTTTCTTGTGTACCAAAAGTGGCTTCATTCATTCATTCCCGTAAATGCTGTTAATTCATAATTCATTAAAACCTTACAATAAAAATTTTGAAACATTTTAAGTAGTTTGACCGCCAAAATAACGTCGTTTTCTAAAGTCACCCCTCCCCGCCCCCTGTCACATAAAAAAAATAAGACAACCTTGATTATCTGAAGTCCCTGAACTATCAACCCGTCCAGTTCTGCCCAGTAAGACCCTGCCATAATTTACGCTCTCACAATAATACTGAAATTAAACCATCGCGTCTTTGGCGAATTACTGAGTGAATACAAAATCTATCACGGACGGACTGGTGGATGGACGAGCATACCGCATCATTGCAATACGTATATCCCCAAACTTTCGGTTCGGGTGGAAAAAAAATTAACGCCGGTCAACAAGTAACGGCGCTCCCAATACCGTAAAACGAATGACTTCCCTATCTTCATAAGACTTAGAAACATGAGGAGGTGGTCTCTGATGACGAGCTGTGACGGTCAACACCTTAATCCTAATCGCCCCCGAGGCATAACGGTCTTCAGCATCACAGTTAGAGCCCATTAAAATTGGGATCCGTTGGAATTAGTACTTACTGGGATTGGGACTTGCTATTCCCATGCTCCAATCCAAATGGTTAGGTTAGGTTAGGTTGCTACCAATTAGGGCTAGGACCTGTTTGACGAATCAACAGCTGAATGAGAGGACATTACGCTTCCAAAACACGAAGCCGATTAGCTAATAGTCTGTAAAGCAGGATAATGAAACCATGACAGCATGGTTAGGGTCATTATATCTCAATGTAGCAAGAACTTTCCAGGAGAGATACGGATGCCTCTAGAACAGGCGAGTGTGATGACTGTACCCACTGAATGGAAAATTTTTATGGTTAACAAATTTATTGACAAAGCTTGGAGTACAATTTGCCTATTCTGAGTAATTCAGTCGTGTATTGACACTGAGGGTGGTATCACTTCTCACGGCCACGCAGAGGTGAGGCTCTGACGGGAAGGAGGTGGGAGGGGGAGGACTCTGTTACCCTCATAGTCGGCGTGAGGGAAGGGGAGGGGGAGACTTTCAAATAGACAGCCACGGGACCACAGGCGACCACAAAGACGGTGTAAGGATAAGGAGTGGACCCGACGTCCGCGTGAACGAGTGGGTGCATCACGTTGACTCATTGATAAGGGAGAGACACCGACGTCTTCAAAGATGGAGGGAAAAAGCGTAACGTTCCTTTAAAACTTGTGGGACTCGAAAGACTCCAGACTCTGCTGATGAATAAAACGATAACCGATGACTTTGATAGCTTGGACGTACCTGATATACGGTGTGTTAATGTCCATCGAGGAGCTGTATTATTTCACACTTACCTGGAAAAAGAAAAGGAAAAATCCAGGTGAGATTACCTGACGAAACCCCCTCCCCCCCCCCCCCCCCCCACATACACGCCAAGTGATTATTCCCACTTAACTCACAGGAACAACTAAAACAGAACCAATGATCTTAAGCATTAGTTTATGCCAAATGGATGACTAAGATAACTTGTTCAATATGTCAAGAACACAACTGTAATATTATTAGTGCAAGTAGTTACCTTTTGGTGGTGGGAACCCTGGTGCCGTACAGGATCACCCCATGGCACCGTCTTGACACTCTTATGACACCTCGTGGCCCTTGACAACACCTTGCTGTACTCTATGACACACTTTACACCTTGCGATAGTTCAAAACACTTACAACATCAATGCCACTTTACGACACTTTTTAGCTATCCGAGACTATGACACTATGAAAGGATATGGCTTTTTACTGCACTGTAGAACACCGATACTTTAGGTCAATTCGTGACACTTTAGGACACTTTGACATTTTAGGATACTTATACTTTAGGATACTGACACTGTAGGACACTTTGCCACTTTTGGACACTGACACTTTGACACTATGACACCTTGACACACTGACACTTTAGGACACTGACACTTTAGGACACTTCGACACTGTAGGACACTGACACTTTAGGACACTTTGACACTTTAGGACCCTTTGACACTTTAGGACCCTTTGACACTTTAGGACCCTTTGACACTTTTGGACACTGACACTTTAGGACACTTCATGATACGTTAGGACAATTTGACACTTTAGGACACTTCATGACACATTAGGACACTTCATGACACACTTCTGACATTCATAGCACTGTTTTCAATGTGCACCACATCTTACGACATTAAGCGACATTTATTGACTTAATGGCACTTTATCACACCTAATGGCACTTAAAAGCATTTTATATTTTTTTTTATATTACGTGAATCTTTGTGTCATAGCTTGGCATTTTATGGCACTCTCACCTTGTGCCACTTCACGACACTATACCACTCTTATGACACGTGTGGGTGTTTTTGGCACCCACAGTTACACTACTCTGTGACACTTACGAACCTTCTTGACACTTACAAACACTTTACAACACTGACACACACTTGACGAAACTTTACAGTGCTCGTCAGTTTCAGACCTTTCACCAGCTATATGTTTGTCTATAAGCCTTCGTGTACCTCCTTACCGTCACGCGCCAGAGACAGCACTGTGAAGTCTTGTCTTGTTTGAGGCCTTTGTTGACATTCTCATTCTCATAAATCCGAAACCGCGAAACGAGGCAGATTCAAGACCTCGTCCCAGTACTATGAGACTGTGGTTCGTCGTGTTTTATTCATTCGTTTCTCCACACATGTAACTTTAAAGATCTTTGTCTTTATCTGTTCTAATTATATAGTACAAGGCAATGTATTACACAAGATTGTATGTCAATTTTTAGTTCGTATGCTGGCTCGTTTTGGGATGATTGAGTCTGGTGTATCGAAAACCTGTTCCCGAACCCTGGAAGCACTTACGTCATCGATGTCTCAATGTGGTGTCAGTCAACTGGTGAGAAAAAGTATCCAGACTTGCTTAATTGGTTTATCCCGCTTTGTTTGCTTATTAAAAACAAACAAACAAACGGGAACAAAAGGAAAGACATGAATATGTATTAAAACATAACAAATAACGGTAGAACACATTTTAAATTATTTTCTAATTCCGAAAGTGAAGGCTTCCGGAGACGTGTGTGTTGTGTCAGGACCAACAGCCCACACCACGACTAAACCAAAGCTACTAACACATCTGTCTGGTGTAGTGTGTGGTTTAATATTTTAACAGACTCCAGACAAACCAAAGAAAGTCAATCACCTTAAACTTAATTCATGAAAGGCGTTTCTTGGTTTCCCTATGTAATTAACCAAACTATTAACTACTGCAAGGCAGTTTGTAGCAGTACTTTACCTTGTGATTGTCAGTAGTAGCAAATATTATGGGGCCGGGAGTGAAGTGAAATCCCTCTCACGGAGAGAGAGGAGGAAAAAATAATTAAGGATGTCAAGACATCTTTCGGCACTAAACTGTCCCTGAATCTCTGACATCCCCGACGCCGGGAGAGTCTCCCACCCCCACACATTCACCCTCACTCGGCCACTCCGTTCATAGATATTGTGTCGATCATATCTCCGTAAAATAATGTAGACCTTACCACTTTGTTATATTCTTCCCTTAAATATCAAATTATGATCTGTTAATTACTGCAAGATATACGGGATTCCATAGAGTAATATGATACACAGTATAATAAAATTA
>CAUDMG010000458.1:0-66739 GCA_958450375.1 Homarus gammarus
TGTGATTTTATCAAGAGTTATCTTCCACGTTTTCATTGTGGACAGGAAAAACTCTGCAGCTCAGAATCAAACAACATAAGTATAATATCAAAACTGCATCTGAAAGCAGTGCCTTGTTCGTTCATGTTAGGAATAATAATCACCCCATTGCTTGGGAAAAAAGCTCAGAAGTATTCAAATCATCTAGTGTCACAGAAAGACTTCTGGTTGAAGCTAGTTTGATTAAGGAATTAAAATCAATAAACCTTAGTGATGGTCAGTTCAAAACTGATAATATGTTACATAAATATATTTGTCAGTGGCCCAAGGTTAAAAATGCTTTGAAAACCTTTGATCTAGATGTATGATAGTTATTTTGTGGGTCCCTTTTTTCTGACCTGACCTGGTTAGTCACGTCACCACCCTTCTCTTAAGCTCCTCTACGTGTGTGTTGGTGTGTGGGTTAGTGGATGTCATCATTATGACCTGACCTCATGTTTTTAAGGTCACCCTGTATATTTAAGAACATAAGAAAGTGGGATACTGCAGGAGGCCGACTGGCCCATACAGGGCAGATCCCTTTCACACCCAACCCAGCACTTCCATGTGCCTATCCAACTTCGTCTTGAAGCTCCCTAGCGTCCCCGATCCTACTATAGCACTCGGTAGCCTATTCCACATATCCACAACTCTATTACCAAACCAGTGCTTGCCTATATCCTTTCTGAATCGGAATTTATCTAATTTAAAGCCATTTGTTCTAGTTATTTCGTAATTACTGAGCTTCAGAACATCTTCCATTTTACCCTTGCTAATCCCACTCACCCACTTGTAAACCTCTATCATATCTCCCCTAACTCTACGCCTCTCTAATGAATGCAAGCCTAAGCTTTTCAGTCTTTCTTCATATGTAAGGTTTCTAATATTATGGATCATTTTTGTCATTCTTCTTTGTACTCTCTCCAAAGAATCTATGTCCATTCTATAATAAGGACACCAGAACTGAACCGCATAATCCATGTGTGGCCTCACTAATGCTAGGTAAAGTTTCAAGATAACGTCAGCAGTTCTGTTACTCACAGACCTAGATATGAACCCTAGAATCCTGTTTGCCTTGTTGCGAACGCTAATACATTGTTTTCTAGGTTTCAAGTCGTTGCTAACAAATACACCTAGATCTTTTTCACAAACTGAGTTTTCTATTTCCGTGTTACCTAGTTTATACTTAACGTTTGTATTCGTCTTCCCTATCTGTAGTACCTTGCATTTATCAGTATTAAAATTCATTTGCCAATCTACTAACCACTCATGTAAGGTATCTAGATCTCTTTGAAGGTGTTCAAAGTCACTGTCTGAATTTATCACTCTCCCCATTTTGGTATCATCTGCAAATTTACTAATCCTACTAGTTATGTCTAAATCAAGATCATTAATGAATATAACAAACAGCAGAGGGCCCAATACAGATCCCTGGGGAACTCCGCTTTTGACCGCACCCCAGTCTGACTTTAATCCATTTATGCTGACTCTTTGTTTCCTACCAGTTAACCATGACCTAATCCAATTTAATAATGATCCACCTATTTCATGTGCTTCTACCTTCCTTATCAATCTCTCATGAGGGACTCTATCGAATGCTTTACTGAAATCTAAATAAATTATATCATATGACTTATCATTATCTACCGCTTCATATACTTCTGAGAAAAAGCTAAGCAAATTTGTGAGACAAGAACGTCCCTGGGTGAACCCGTGCTGAGAAGAATGAATTAAGTTGAATGTTTCAAGGTGGCTTCTGATTTTTGTAGCAATAATTGACTCTAGCAACTTGCCTATGATTGACGTGAGACTAATGGGACGGTAATTTGATGCAATTGATTTATCACCCTTTTTGAAAATCGGAACTACATTGGCAAGTTTCCAAGCTTCTGGCACTAGGCCCGATTCTAATGACTTATTAAATAAAACTGGTAATGGATTACTCAACTCATCTCTACATTCTTTTAATATTCTAGCATATACCTCGTCTGGACCAGGCGATTTATGAGGCTTCAGTTTGTTAATTACTTTAAGCACATCGTTACTAGTAATATTGATATTCATCAACATATTTTCTATACTGTCGTTATATACCTTATGAACTTCTGGAAACTGTGCTAGGTTTTCATTTGTGAATACGGAGCGAAAATGACTATTTAACGTACTACACATTTCTAACTCATCATCAGTCATTTCTCCTGTCGTAGTTTTAAGGGGACCTATTGTATCTCTAACCTTTGATTTATACAGTTGATAAAAAGCCATGGGGTTATTTTTCGATTCGTTTGCTATCTTGATTTCATAATTTCTCTTTGCTTTCCTAATTTCTGTTTTTACCTGTCTTGTTAGGTTCTGATAGTAACCAAGTAAGTGATTTTCGCCTTTCTTAACTTTTCTATATACTCCTTTCTTTTTCCCTAGAAGATCTAAGAGTCTATTATTCATCCATTTTGGTTGGTTCCGTATCGATCTGAATTTTCTTTTAGGGATGTGTTTATTTTGAGCATTATTGATTGTCGCAATAAATTGTTCATAAGTAGCTGCTAAATTAAATTCGGGGTTATCCCGTCCTAAGTTGACAGTTTCTGGAGGTGTGGGGGGGATTAATCTTTTGACCATAGGGTCATCCCTTAGGTCTCTCCTTAAGCTACCGTAATTAGCCTTCCTAAAATCCGGGATCAAGGCCGAATTTTCCTTCTTCCTGCCATCCCATATTATGTTAAAATATATGGCTTTATGATCACTGTTTCCTAGTTCGTCTCCAATCCCAACATCTTTTACTAGATTTTCATTATTACTGAGAACTAAATCGAGGATATTATTTCCTCTAGTGGGCGAGTTTATGAATTGATATAAAAAACTATCTTGTACTGCTTCTAGAAAATCTTCAGATTCATTATCGCTAAGTTGATTTTTCCAATCTATGCCTGAAAAGTTGAAATCGCCTAGAATACATACATTGTTTCTATCAGATGCCTTCTTTATTTCCTCCCATAGCAATTTACCATCGTTCCTACTCAAATTAGGTGGTCTATATATAACACCAATGACTACGGATTCACTGCCCTCACCAATCTCTACCCAAATACTTTCATTGTCGCTATTTGTTTTAATGTTTGATTTATTGCAGCTTTTTAATGACACCCTGATATACACTGCTACACCGCCACCTCTCCTTCCTACTCTGTCAAATTTAAATAGGTTATATCCTGGAATATGAAATTCTGCTAAAAAATGTTTGCTGTTTGAATTTATCCATGTTTCCGTTATTGCAATTATATCTATGTTCTCTTTACTAACAATGGCCCTGAGCTGGTCCATTTTGTTACACAGGCTTCTACTATTAGTATAATAAACACTCAATATATTTCTTCCGTTTCTATCTGTTTTACATTTATTACTTTGATGTTTGTTATTATGACTAACTATATTTTCGGCATTATCTACTTCTGTTTCACTACTTCCCAGGACCTGCTTGTTTTTTGACTCCCATTTTCCCCGACCCCTCTCTACTGGCGAAACCCCCCCTTCGGAGTGACAATTTCACGCTCCAGGGATGCAGACAACGTCTTTACCCCCTCACGAGACAAGTGTACTCCGTCGCGACAGTACAGGTAGTCGTTGCCATAAAATCGTTGCCAGTCATCAATGAATGCCCAACCATTGTTTGCACAATGTTTTTCCAGTCGGCAATTAATAGCAATTGCCCTGGACAGCCATTCACGACCAACCCCTCTTCTAGGCAAGACACCACATACTATCGGGATCCCTCCCCTATCTCTAATCTTCCCCAGCGCCTCCCTATACCTCTTGAAAAGTTCCTCACTCCTAACCTTACCTATGTCGTTTCCTCCCACACTAAGACACACTACTGGATTGGTACCCTCCCCTGACAAAACTCTGTCTAACCTCTCGGCTACATGCCCTATCCCAGCCCCAGGAAAACATACCCTAGTCCTACGTTTCCTATCTCTCGCACAAAAAGCCCTATCCATAAACCTCACCTGGCTGTCACCAACTACCACGACCTTACCTGTGGGCAGGGTTTGTACAACTGCCCTTTCCTCTCCTTGATCCATACCGTCCTGCCTCTTCTCTTCCTCTCCAGCTTCCTGCAGCACCTGGTAAGGGTTACTGCACTCCACACCCTGGTCAGCTTTCCTAAGCCTGACCCTAGTCCCCTTGGAGACAACCACTCTCCATGCCTGCTCCTCCTTCGCAGGTGTCCTGCTAGGCAGGACACCTACCTGAAGGAGTTCCGTCCTGAGGGCTTCATTTTCCCCCTTTAGAGTGTCAACCTCACTCCTCAACTGCCCCAGCTGCCTTAACAGCGTGGCAAGGAGGTCGTCCTTCCCCACACTCCCCTCCTCTTCCCCCACGGCACAACGATCCAAAGCGGCCATTTTCCTTGGTCTCTAGCGGGAGCACGATCAGCACGACCTTCTCCAAGCTGGGTCAGAGGTCAACTGGGCTGGGTCAGAAGTCAACTCTAGCTGGGTCAGAGGTCAAGCCTCTCTCTCTGTCCATGTAATCCAGTTGCCTCTGAAGATGTCTTGAATATAGACGAAAGCTAAGGTACTCCGTTGTTTCCATTCTCCCGTGTGATTTTATCAAGATATATATATATATATATATATATATATATATATATATATATATATATATATATATATTACGTGACAAAAATGTATATATTTTATGTGTGTGTGCAAAGACTATAATTATACGGAAAATAGGAATGAGACCCCTCGACGTGTGATTGAAATTTTGTTGAGCAGTCGCTAGATGGCTCTGCCAAGGTTTTACGTTGACTGTTGACACTCACAAAATTCAATCCAGTGTACCAGACATGTGTTGCTGGTGGATGTTATCGTCGCGTCATAATTTTCGCAACTGTGTGTTTATACTGGAAAGATATATATCAACACGTACATGTTTAAACTTATATTTTATTATGACTAAGAAAAACTGATGTAGCCGAAGGTATTTGCACGCGAGTTAAAATAACGAAATAGTTATTTGCACCCGAAACTTGTCATCATGGGCATCAGGTGCAGAGAGTGAAACTGTTATCTGCACCCGAGGTGTGTCATAGCGGAATTCGGGTGCAAAATTACTTCGTCTATTTACAGTCGATATTGCCTAATCACTAATCATATTCAGTGAAAGAAGAAAAAGTGTGTAACTATTCAAACTACAGTAAAAAAGACCAATTAAGTTCTTGGCGCCGACTTACTGTATTCGTCATTAATGTTTACAATGGAATTGTGAATATTAAAATTTTTACATACATGAACTGCTTTATTATCGTATACTAACAATATATCACTATGCACATAAACTTGCAGTCAATAGGAAAACATTGTCGAATACCGGTGTACAGTCCCCTTCACCCTTGCGTTTACAGGGACTCTTCATATAAACATTCTCAAATCATTGCCGAATGTAAACAAACACAGCGGTGCCACATTGCACAAAACCTGACGAGCCCCAGTAAGCATACTAGTGAAGGGGACTTCACACCTACGTGCTCACCAAACGTTACAACAATTCAACTAATTAACGGTATTCAAGTTACAAAGGTTAATTTTACCCTCACGTCCACTCAACACAGTAAATTTGTTGTCACCAGTCATCCAGCACACGCGCACACACACACATTACATAACTGTTGCACATTTCATTACATATTTACGTCATATGAATACAAACAAATATTTCACACATGTAAAAATTTCCAACATTCGATGAAACACTCAGATAAAATCATGTTCATAAAAAAATAATGATGGTAGCCGCGTATTTAGCAAATTTGTATCGATATGAAAACTAACATTGGCAGGTTTTGGAATAAGCGAGTACTGTTTGAAGAGGGATTATCTATATACATGTGAGATGTTTGAAAATTGTGTTGACTTTGTTCTCGCCTTTGATATTAGCAGGGATGTATAACATAGACATCGGCATTGAAAAGAGATAATTATATAGTGTAGTTGTCCACACCATCATGTTCACAGGTTACTAACTTATCTTTCAGGATAATTCGTCAACCTCTAAAATTAAGAGTTTGATTTTATCCCAAGTCAAAGCATAGCAAATGGAATATAGATGGATACACTTACAACTTTCCCGATGAGGAATATTCTACGTTTTGTTCCCTATTGAAGGATCAAAACCTCTTTTTTTTATCGCGTAATCATGACTAGTGGTTGGGATTCTCATAGATGATTAGCCACAGTGATCCACCTTAGATTAAAACTTAGATGATATAAATTCACATTTAACAAGTCACAATCAAGTGAGTCCATAACGTAATACAGTATAAGATGTTAATAAACTTGTAATTGTAAAATCAATCCAGTCATTGTCTACTAAAATAACCATTGTGCAACCTCATTCTAAATCCTAGGTTAGCTTAGTTAGCCAACAAACTCTGTAATATGTAAAACAAGGGGTGTCGTCCCCCTCCTTTTAACTCATTAAACTTCTTTTCCAACCTTTCCCCCCACGACTATATGTTGTAACTTTTCCATCCCTCATGTCTGGCTGTGCCTTTTGCCCCAGCATGACTTCCATCCTTTCCCCACCTTAACCCCCCGCCCAAAAAAAAAAAAAAATCCACCTCCAACACGGTCTTACGCGAAAAGGAAAACATGCGTCAAGCTGTGTGCCTCGAGTCAAACATTGTAACGTGATATTGATGGACCTAAAACTCATTCGTTTAACATGCAGTATATGACATACATATAATAAGTACTAAAAATGTGAGTAGTTTTTGTGTATTTCTCTTTTTAATTTAAAAAGTTTTGATAAACAGTAAATGGGATTACAATTTACATAAGTTATGAACGTGTGCTCATAACCATTATTTATTCAATAATAGATTCAGAATTTCATTGGGCAAAATTATTTAATATTTTTCTGTGGTTTATTTCCATTCCGATCAACATACATATTTATATTATCAGTAAAACATGGAGAGAGAGAGAGAGAGAGAGAGTGATTGATTTTGATTTTGCCGCTTACAGCGGCTACTTTATTGTGCACCCCACACTCATCCTGTGAGCGGTAGCGCAAAAGGATTACAGAGTAGAGTTTACAGAGGGTCATAATAATTAACCCCCGTTGTCAGGATATTATGGCACTGAATGTTACACAGTATTTCATTTACATTATTTGTTTAGTTTTATACATAAAGGGTAACTTATTCACAAATACGTGAGTACAGGCGTGTGAGGCAGTATGTCTGGCCTCACACATTGTTATTCACATTTACGTGAGAGGTATTCAAGAACATTGCGTGTTTGGTTCTGTACATGAGAACTGATATAGTTACTAAGTGCAAAAAGTGGGTACGATCTTAATATGTCGGCTATCTTGCCATTAGAGATGAAGTGGTGTGCCATTTCACACACAGTGTGCTTGGACCTGTCCCGAAAAGGTTCTATCTTCACACAGTCGAGGACGTAGTGTTCAAGTGAGTGGCCATATGTATGGCCACACACTTTACATTTAGTTTTGTTTACATCTGGTTGAGAAACATACTGCCAAAGGTACTTATATCCAAACCTTAATCTAGCGGTTACAACATCTTGTAATCTAGTGATCTTGTTACTTGCTCCATAAACATGTTTCACTTGATACATCTCATCATGGTAACCTATGGATCGACTAGTGCCTGTTTGCACTAGTCTATTTGCGTCAAACTCATCAATAAGTTCTTTCCTAATTACAGTTTTAAGGGTTCTTTTTGACAGACCCAAATTGTATTCAACGGTGTCTTTGTTAGACGCGAGTTTGGCGAGGGCATCAACTCTGTCATGTTTTATGAAGCCTATGTGAGAGGGGATCCACAACAGTTTGACCTTGACACCCCGGTCAACAAGGCACGCATATTTGTGTCTGGCTTCAGAGACAAGAGCGTGACAACCTGAGTTGAGGGTGCCAAGGGCAAGTAGTGAGGATAGAGAGTCAGTGATGATGAGACTGTCAGTAACAGTGGTTTCAATGAATTTAATAGCTGTGAGTATGGCAACTAATTCAGTTTGTAGAGTGGATGCCCAGTTGTTAATTCTAACTCCTTTCTCAATTATATTACCGTTTGGTTGAGTCACAACAATAGCACTTCCAGCCCTCTCACTGGCGGTGTTAAGAGATCCATCAGTGTAGATGGTCTGTGTGATATTATCATCAGTCTTATTATGTCCACTGAGAAAACTAAGGTGTTCAACAAACAAGCTGGTAACCGCAAACGCGGCCCCGCCAAGTTCAAGATAGGCAACAACACTATTGACTATGTTTCTTTTAAATATCTTGGTGTTTCCGTCCCTTGTACCCTACCTGCCATACAACAGCTAACCCGCCAATGTACTGACAGACTGAGACCTCTTAGAAGTGTAGCGGGGTACAGCCCGCACTATGGTGCTAATATTAGAATTGTTAAAACAATGTACCTAGGCTATATAAGATCTCTGATTGATTACCACACACCAGCCCTGGTCATTCGTGACGGGAAAGGCGTTGACAAGCTCGAGAAAATGCAAAATAAAGCCCTCAGAATTATCCTAGGATGTCCCATGAGCACTAAAGTACTTAATATGAGGAAAGAACTAGGTATACCCAGTGTTAAAGATAGAATAATTGAAGTCAACCTCATGATAGCCCCGAGGCTTCTGCGTGGTGATCCTGATAGCATTTTTTCCTTAAAATTGCTAGAATGTATGAACCATGAGACTGCTGAGTCTAAATGGATCCAAACTACAGCTACACATATGAAGATATTTGGACTAGACCACCTGTACAAAGTTGAGACACAACAGCGCTTCCTGCCACCCTGGCGGACAGTTCCCTTCGATATCACAATACCGACGTATCCGCCTAAAAAATTAATTATACAAAGTATTTATCTCCAACACACTGCCAAATTGAGAGCTCTTGAACACATACACACTCTACAGACTGATGATAATATCACAGAGAGAGAGAGAGAGAGAGAGTGTGTGTGTGTGTGCGTGTGTGTGTGTGTGCGCGCACGCTGGAGGGGTGTGCACGTCTATACGTCTGTGTGAGGACATGTGTGTGGACAACTGATGGTCCAGCAGGCTTATGGTCCAGTGATACACACCCACCAATAACACACAACCAACACTCATTCACTATCTGGATGGAGAAGTGTGTGGCAGTACAGTTTGTCGTGATGTAGTGTCCTGGTCAGGTGTTTCATGTACACTTTATGCCGGTAGGTCAAGCAAAGGTCACTGTGCTGGGTGAGGTCTTTCTCTTGCCGTCAACCTTCTGTGTTTGCTCAGTAATTTCCACAGTAAACTATGCTAATGTCCGGCCAACTAAGGCTTAATCTTTCTTGATATTGTAAAATATAACTCTGCGTTGATCTTTACAGAGGAGGACGAAGTATTGCATGCAAGCATAATTCAGTGTTACACATTGGCGAGAACCACAATACTTGCATATCTGCTTTATACTGTACATATTGCAGGAAAACCCATTCAAAGCTTAACATAATACTATAAAAATAAGCCAGAAATAGAATTAAAAGGAATAGTAATAAGAACATGAGAATGAACGAAAGTGCAGCGGGCTTATTGGCCCGTACTAGGCAGCCCCGTTTATACCCAACCCCTATCGCTCATATATCCGTTCAACCTATATTTGAAGCTACCCAGCGTGTTCGAGTTAATGATGAAATTCGGTAACTTGTCCCACTCATCCATTTTTCTATTTCCAAACCTAAATCTAAATTTGTCCAATCTCAGACAATTGCTACGAGATCGCTCCTACTCCACATATCAAGAAGCGCTCAACACACTGACCCTTTCGACTCTCACTGACCATCACCACGACCTCATCTGCAAATTTGGTAAGAAGCTACGACACCATCCTCGACACCGGCTCTTACTACCACCTGAGATCCCTAGCCCGAGAATTGCTGTTCGGCACTACAACCGCATCCAGCCCATACGGGCACGAACTGATCGCTATAAGAACAGCCCAGTCCCAACCATTGTAAAAATTATCAATAACTTGTAATAAACCAGTGTATTCACTCCCAGTAAACACTACTCCTTGCACTGTCGCTATGTTGAAATGAACTGTAGTTTGAGCTTTTCCCCATCTAGTTATTATATATCTTATTTGTATCACTTGTGTTACTTGTATATTATTTGTAATTCGAAACCCATTTCCCAAATATGTAACTGTATATTTTCAGCCTTCTGGCTGCCAAGCTCTTTCAATAAACCGTTAATTATTAATTATTAATTATTATTATTATTATTATTATTATTATTATTATTATTATTATTATTATTAGTTTGAGTACCTTTGTTATATCATCTTTGTTCAGCCCTGACTTCCATTTATAAACCTCGATCATATCGCCCCTCACTCTACATCTCTCGAGGGAGTGCACATTAAGATGCTTTAACCTGTCTCTGTACTCAAGGTTCCTAATGCCCGGGATTAGTCTTGTCATCCTCCTCTGAATGCTTTTTAGGGATTCTATATCCATTCTATAGTACGGTGACCAGAACTGAACCGCGTAATCCAAGTGAGGTCTCACAAGTACAAGATATAGTTTTAGGATAACCTTGCTAGTCTTGTAACTTACACGCCTTTGTATGAACTCAAATACTTTGTTAACCTTGTTTCGACGAAATACGCATTGTTGTCTTGGTTTAAGATTCCAACTTATCATTACTCCTAAATCTTTCTCACAGTTGGATTTCTCTATAATATCGTTGTTCATCTGGTATCTGGTTTCTCTGTTTACATTTCCTAGACTTAGTACTTTGGATTTGCCCACATTAAATTTCATCCGCCATTTTTCAGACCATGCGAAAAATTTGTTTAGAACTTTAGATCTTCCTGTAGCATATGTCGACGACTGTTATGTAGGCCAGGAGAATGAACAAACATACAAGTCAATGAAAACAGCAGGGAAAAAGTACATGAAAATTAGACAAATTTGTTTGTTTTATGTGGAATGGGTTAGATTAGATAAGGTAGGGTTTCGATAGGTAAGTAGAGTTGGGTTAAGTAAGATTAGTTTGGGTTGGAACATGTTAGGTTAGGTTAGGTTGGGTTATATAATGTTTGTTTAGGTTAGGTTATATTATGGTAGGTTAGGTTATAAAAGTTATATTATACTGTACAACAACTTCCTTAAAAAATAAATTTTGGAAAAAAAAAAACAGGACAATGTAACACACAGGCCGAGGCAACACACCTTCCCTCGGACACTAGACGCCAGTATCGCCTCACTTACATACAGGAACCGAGAGTGTCGATAACATTGGCTTTTCTGCCGTTCACTATTACTCTTGAAACATTTATTGGTCTCTGGAGACTCCCTCCGTGTCTTTGTCTCACGATGATATATAAACTGGCGCTGGGCAATATTCACCTCAGATTAAGATAGACCTTCACCGAGATTTAGTAAACATATACTGTATATAGATAGATGACACACAAGTTTAAACAAAATATTTTGTGAACTTGTCAGATGAAACACAATGTCGTGGTAATATGTTTGTTAAGTCGATATTGTTACAGTTAATTTCAAAGAACAATACAATGACAGAGCTTAGGACCAGCATATTGCTATGTCATATTTATCTCGTTCCTTAAGGGGGTATTGCAGTGAGTCTATTTTTGTGTTTCCTCACCCTCGCCTATAATGTAATGAAGCACATGTCAGCCACATCTGTACCAAATCTGACCAACATCTGGGAGGAACTATGGTGGTTATATAGTAATCGCTAAAATTATTTGGGGGGTCAAGGTCAAAAGGTCAAACCATGATCAGTTGTGTTCTGACCTCACAGTTGTGTTCTGACCTCACTAGGGGAAAGGTCACGGCAGGGTTAGCTCCGGAGGGATAATTATCAGCTGTGGCCAGTGCTATGTGCGGTCTTGGGTATGAGAGTTTGTTGACCAGACTGGGGTGGTCCATTGAAGAATTGGCGAGGGCCAAGTTAGAAATTGAGAGGGCCACGTTGGAGAACCTGAAATTAAGGAAAGAGCTGGCGAAGTTAAAAGGAGAGACTGGACGAGTAAAGCCAGTGTCTGACGAAAAATCAAGAGAGTGGAAAATTGTGAGTAATGGGAAGACAAAGCTGGTGGTGAAGAAGCACACGAAGGATACGACAACAACGACAACAACAGCTAAGTGTACCAACCAGTTCAGTCCCTTGATAGACGAATTGGACGTTAGTACAGTCAGGGGCAGGGATGACAAGGAAGGTATAAAAACTTTAATTGTTGGTGACTCACAGGTAAGGTACATGGACAGGGCCTTTTGTGGTAAAAACAAAAATAGGATGAGGGTGTGTTTGCCAGGAGCTGGGGTGGGGGATATAATTGACAGGATGGACAATATCTTGTCTGGTAATGGGAACAAACCCATTATCTGCCTCAGTGCAGGAGGCAATGATATTGGCCGGTGTAGGAGCGAGGAACTTCTTGATAAGTTCAAGGCAGCCATAGATCGTATTAGGACTAAGGTAGGGATCCCTATCATATGCAGTGTCCTGCCTAGAAGGGGAGTTGGCAGTAAATGGTTGTCAAGGGCAGTTGGTGTCAACGACCGTTTTGACAGATATTGCAAGTCAATATCAGTCCCATTCATTGACAACTGGGACAACTTCTATGGCAGAAGGGACCTTTATGCTAAGGATGGGGTGCACCTGTCAAGGGATGGAGTAGCAACCCTGGCTGGGGCTCTAGAAGGGGCAGTTCAAAAGATATCTAAGTCTTTAAACTGCTAAGAGAACATATGGGCACGGGGGTGGAGAAGACTGCAGTGGGAGCGGGTAAACAAGGCAAAAGATTACAGGGAAATAGTGTTAGGAATGATGACAAAACTAAATTAGACAGGGAGTTTAAAACTAAACGTGGTAAGGGGAGGACTCAGAACACGACTAACTTAAATGTATACTACGCGAACAGTAGAAGTATGAGAAACAAAATGGATGATATTAGGGCCTTGGTATGTACCGAAGAAATCGATATAATTGCATTCACTGAAACATGGATCAACCTAGACACACGTGAATTACCAGTCGAATACCAAATTGCGGGTTACAAACTGTTCCATACCGATAGGCAGACCAGGAAAGGAGGCGGAGTAGCAATCTATGTTAGGGATAATCTGAAGTGTGAAATAAATAAGGAAATAAAAACTGAGAGGAATACAGAAGCAATTTGGATAGAATTAAGCGACGGTCGGGAAAAATTAATCACAGGAGTAATATATAGACCCCCCAATCTTGATAGCGTCAATGAGCGACTTATCTGGGATGAAATGCGCAGGGCTTCCATACACAACAAAGTCTGTATAGTAGGCGACTTTAACCTTGGCCAAATAGATTGGACTGACCATACGGGCAACTTAGAATCAGAGGATTTTCTCGAGACGATCCAGGACTGTTTCCTAAGTCAACATATAACCAAACCCATCACTGGGTAATAATATACTGGATTTAGTTCTGTCGAACAGAGAAAACCTCATTAGCAATGTCGAGGTTGGGAACGAACTTGCACACAGCGATCACAAAGAAATTCGATACCAGTTAGATTTTCAGGGCAGACGTAAGGAAAATTCCACTAAGGTATCAGATTTCAGAAGGGCAAACTTTGACAGTTTAAAGAGGCAGCTGAGAGAGGGGGTGTCGCACTTGGCCGTGAACCTGACAGATGACACAGACCTGATAACGAGATCTGAGATTGCCGAGTTCCACGACAATTTAAATAGTGAGTTACTTAATGCACAAAGGCAGAACATACCATACAAAAAACTCAGATCAGACAACAATGACCCTAAATGGATAAATAATTATTGAAAGAACATCATTGGCCAAAGGAAGGCTATAGGTAGAAGGATAAATCGTGGCGAAATTCACCTCCGGGACTATTATAGGGTATTGGCGAGTAGTGTTAAAACCGAGATAAGGAAAGCAAAGAGGAATAATGAGGTAAGGATAGCAAGGGAGGCGAAGACAAACCCCAAAGGATTCTACCAAATGTATCAAACTAAAACACGAGAAAAGATTGGACCAATACGGTCAGACTCCGGTGATCTCACTGATAACGCCGGAGAAATGAGCAATAATTTGAATAAATATTTTTCAACAGTTTTCACCACCGAAAATTTAAACATGATACCCGAGGCACCGACTCTATTCAGAGATTGTGAAGTATACAAATTAAGCGAGATAGTAGTGACTAGTAACGATGTTAGTAAGCAAATAGACAAATTAAAGCCAAATAAGTCACCTGGTCCCGATGAGATATTTGCCAGAGTATTAAAGGAATGAAAGGAAGAGCTTAGTATGCCCTTAGCAAAGTTGTTTAACATGTCATTAAAAACAGGTGTAGTACCAGAATCCTGGAGGATAGCGAATGTAATACCGATTTTCAAGAAGGGGGATAGATCACTATCCTCTAACTACCGCCCAATCAGTCTAACATCAATAGTAGACAAATTACTGGAAGCAATCATTTCAAACTCTATTCGAAATCACCTGGAGAAGCACCGATTGATCAATGATTCCCAGCATGGCTTCACAAGCGGATGTTCTTGCCTAACTAATCTATTAACATTCTTTTCATTAGTTTTCGAATCGGTGGACGAGGGGCACAATTATGATGTGGTATATCTCGACTTTAGTAAAGCCTTCGACAGAGTCCCCCACGAAAGACTAATTAGAAAGGTAGAAGCTCATGGCATCAAAGGTGACATCCTTAAATGGATTAGGGCGTGGTTACAGGACAGGAAACAGCGAGTGAGCATTAACGGCACTAAGTCCCATTGGAGCAACGTCACAAGTGGAGTTCCCCAAGGCTCAGTACTTGGACCATTATTGTTTATTATATACATAAACGACATAGATATCGGCATAGACAGCAACATAAGTAAATTTGCTGATGACACTAAAATAGGACGTGTTATCAAATCTGACGAGGACTCGGCAAAACTACAGGAAGATCTAAACAAATTTTTCGAATGGTCTGAAAAATGGCAGATGAAATTCAACGTCGACAAATGTAAAGTTCTCAGTATAGGAGATGTAAACAGGGAAACCAGATACCAGATGAACAACGGTGCCATAGAGAAATCCGACTGCGAGAGAGATCTAGGAGTAATGATAAGTAGGAACCTTAAGCCAAGTAAACAATGTGTTTTTGCTCGTAACAAGGCTAATAAAGTACTTGGGTTCATACAAAGGAGTGTTAGTTACAAGACTAGCGAGGTCATCCAAAAACTGTATCTTGCTCTTGTGAGACCACACCTGGATTACGCAGTTCAGTTCTGGTCACCGTATTACAGAATGGATATAGAATCCTTGGAAAGAATTCAGAGGAGAATGACAAGACTAATCCCGGGCATTAGGAACCTTGAGTATAGAGACAGGTTAAAGCATCTTAATTTGCACTCCCTTGAGAGACGTAGAGCGAGGGGCGACCTGATAGAGGTGTATAAGTGGAAGGCTGGGCTAAACAAAGGGGACATTACAAAGGTACTCAAACTATCCAACCAGGAGCGAACTCGTAACAATGGTTTTAAATTAGACAAATTTAGATTTAGGCCTGAAATAGGTAAACACTGGTTTGGAAACAGAGTAGTGGATGAATGGAACAAGTTACCAAATATCATCATTAACTCGAATACGCTGAATAGCTTCAAACATAGGTTGGATGCTCATATGAGCAATAGGGGTTGGGTGTAAACGGGACTGCCCAGTATGGGCCAATAGGCCCGCTGCAGTTTCCTCCATTCTTATGTTCTTATGTTCGTAAACCACAAAGCACTGCAGAGAGATGGAATGACGTACAGACACACATGCGCGAACACGCGAAGTATGCATAAAATAGACAAGAAAATATTTAAGAAACTTAATTTTAATGAAGCAGAAGACTTGGTTTTGCTGTTGGCCAAAGGAGATTTATCTTAACGTTAGTGAAGGCGATAAGAGGCCAAGCTCCTGACTCAAACTCATATTTCTGCATTATATGATTTATGCTGCACCAAGGTAGAATTTCATCTCTTATAACTGGTATTTTATTTCTCTCTCTTACATGAAAGATTTATTGTTTCCTTGTTTTTCATTTTACTGTCCCGTCCCTCCATAATGTAAAACAAAAGAAAAAAAACAATGAGGATGATCTTGGCCTCAAGTAATGTGTTAGGTAGTCAAGGTAGTGAAACATTTTAACCAGGAGCTGCCTGAGCGAGGTCACCAGCCGTCCCCCAGAGAGCAGCTAACTGCTTGACGAAGTGTGTCGTTTAGTTAAGTGTAGGAGAGAGTGAACTTAACTCATAAATGCTTGTGGTTGATTACGGAGGCTTAATTACACAGTAGGGTGTGTCATACGGAGGCGAATTTTTTTTTTTTTGAGTTTGAAAAATCGGCCCATGGTATTAATGATGTAGTTCTATGTGCAGAATCATGTTATATCTTAAGATTTGAAAAGTTTTCATTTTTTGCTAGGTAAATTTTAACTTGAAATCTTATGAAAATTCAGTATTCCCACCCTTTTACCAACACCACTAAATAGCTTATTTAAAGTAAAGTAAATGTATCAGGTTAATTTATTCAGATGAAAATGATCCAGAATAGTGAAACGAATGATCTTGACACATTTATTAAATTTAATATTCCTTTAGAAAACAAAATCATCAAATACAAAAACCGGTTTTACTACTACAACCCGGTGTTGCTGCACACCATAGAGAACATGTCTTTCTTACTTCTGTTTCTACTCATCACCTCCCTGCTGACCACCTGAGCTCGGATGTAGCCTTCCCTCCTCTCCTGGCTGTACACGTGACTGCTGGCTTCGCTCACTTGCTGTACACAACGCTCTATACTCTGGGTGTGCGAGGACCAGGCAGGGACATGCATGGGGTTGTCCAGGAAAGCTCTGACTTGAACATTGGTGAGGCTGCAGGTAAGAGGGGGCTGACTGCCAGCCTGGATGTTATCCAGATCTATGAGATCAGTGAGGGTCTTGGCACCTAGATTGACTTCAGGAGTCTTCCTGACCCTGAAGGAATCGTCACCAACTGATTCGTCATGCCCAGATCCTCTCATAAGTCTCATATCCAAGATCTTTTTGACTGCCACTCTTCTCTCCTCCTCATCCTTACTGCAGAGCATTGTCTGCAGAACTGCCTCGGGATGAGCATACCAGGAAGATCTCCTCACAGTCTGCTCCACACTCTGAACAACCTTCCTTGGCTGACTCCTCTGGAGCTCAAGCTGGAAGAGAACATGCCTCGGACCTTCGGAGAACGATGACTTGACCTTGGTGTTGAACCAATTTGGCAAGTAGACACTCACGATGAATTGGACAATAAGTCTCAGGTTGTGAAGCTGGTTCCCTTTCAGTTTATGATGAGCGACCCAAATTCTGCAGAACCTGAGAGCCGTTGTGAGCCACCTAGAATGTGAGACTGGACCTATCTGCAGGTAAGCAAGTCTATCAGGCATGACCCCAGTTTTGATGCCACTGCAAATCATGTAACCATAGTACTGGTCAGTACTCAGGTCGTCAATGACAGTATGTGCAAGCTCAACGAGTGGAGGGCCAACTGTGATTTTTTCAAAGCTCGGATTTATTTCTAACTCAGTGGCAGAGTCCAGCATCTTGCCAAGAGGACCAGACCATCTGTTGTTTGAAAGAGTCTTGCCATCCAGCTCCTGGATCAGATGTCTGAGTGGCAACTCGTTGGTGTGGAGGTCACAAACAATCCAGACCAGCTTCCTCCCAATCTTCCGCTCTATCCACTGTATGACCCCCCCCCCCCCTTGCCACCCTGTGTTCGTGTTGGTGCTGTCCCCTCCAATGGCCTGCAGGGTCTGGTCTACGTTCCTCTCTCTGAGCCAGTTCACAATGTTATCTGCCACTATCTCAGCTGGTTTCCTGATGTCATCTTTCTCTGGAGTGAAATGCCGCAAATACTTCCCTCCTGGTTCACTGCAGCAGGAGTAGTGTTCCTCCTTCACCATGGCAGGGAACAACTTGTCAGAATCTCCAACTTTCATGAACACTTTAGTGTCATCCCTTCTCCCATCAAAGAACAAACAATTGATTCCATTTTCTCTTATCCCCTTATCAAACTCCTCTTCTAGGTTACTGACAGTTTCTCCTGAGCTCTCCTTACTTTGTTATGATCTATCACCAGGTGAACATCATCAGGTGTTATCAAACCACCGTCAATCCAGGCAGCTGTTGCTATCTCTGCAGTTTCTCTGAGACCAGTGTGGTGTCGCATGCTGGCCAGAGCTATGCTCGGGATATCTTTCCTATTTCGAATCTTATGCCTGGAAGGTTTGGGATCATTATTTTCTGGGTTAGGGACAAAGTCACCATTCTCCTGGTCAGCACTCGGATCAGCCATGGGGAAGTCATTAAACTGTGAATCAGCTTGACTCCAATCTTCGGCCTTTTTTACCTCACCCTGGGCCTTCTCAAGTCTCTTTTCCTCGGCAAATCTTCTCCTCTTCTGTCTCTCTGTGGCAGCCTCCTGTCTCTTGGACTCCGGAATATCTTGGCTAGAAATCATGAGAGCCCCTATACTGCCAGTCTTCTCTCTCTGTGCTTTGACAAATGCCAGTTCGATCACAGGAATCTTCAGTTCACGCTTGCAAATACAGGAGATGTGGGCCTCGGATTTACAGTCACGATCGCATCCAAACTCAGGACAGAGAACAATTGGGCACTTGCAAGTAATTATGTCAAATAACTGGTCCAGTTGCTTGGCAAAGCTGTCCTTAACTGCAAGTTTTCCTCTCCCAAGAGAGATATCTCTTGCCTTTTCCCAACTGGCTAGCAGTCTCTCACTAATCTTCTTCTGACTTGTTATGACTGGAGGCTTGAACTGAGCGTTAGCCAGAGTGTACTGTGCCAAGACAGCTTTGGTCATATCACTGGCAATGTCTTTGTTTGTGTAAGATCTTTGGTTCTTTTCACTGATTTGCCTGATTAAAACACCGTATCTCAAAGCATCTCTCAATGTAGGCAACTCCGACTTCAGGAGCTCTCTCCCAGACCCAAGATAGTGACTGAGATGGCTGGATTTTTGGTTCCTCGTCCTGACACAAGCAGCCATCGCAAATATTATCAACTTATAAATGCATCAGAATCTGAAACAGAAAAAAATATTGTTAGTTGGGTTGTTAAAGAATGAAGTCAGAAAGCAATGTTCACTATTTAATTGTAATGCACTAATGCAGCTGTACGTTAGATTTTCGATAAATTTCACGCTAAAATTTACCTAGCAAAAGGTTGCAAAATATTGAAACTGAAATTATTTTCTGTTTATATACACTAAAATCTACCAAAAAAGTGATGGGCCATTAGTTTTAGCTGATCTTCCCTCCTATGACACACCCTATTACACAGTGAAGCAGCAGCCTGTGTGAAAGTTGCTCACTGTAAACTATGGTAATATTCTGTTTTTCTTGACCCTAATTATCCATCACACACAAAGTTTTAATTATACGAAAAGATAATTAGGATGTTACTCAAGACTATGAGCGCGGCGGTCAAATGGATACAACGCTCACCTCCTGTACCGGAGGTTTCTTGGTTCGATTTCCTGGCGCTTCCAGTTTACTCAACTGTAAGTGGGTACCAAAGTTTACAACTTGGGGAAGTAAAAGCTGCAGAGTGCAGTTCCGGCCATGCTGCCTCCTTATGTACCGAAGGCTTAGTATACAGTGTGCTGTATCCACATTGTCTGTAACGGGCAGTCATGCCTATGGGGCGAACTTTCACTTTAACTCAAGGTTTACATTTTCCGGCAAACAATCATATTTTTCTTGCATTCTTAAATTAAGTTTTTGGTAATCATCATAAATTACTTACCTTAGTGTATACAATTTTATAGTACTTGATAATGTACAGTAGTGTTGCTCTTCAGTTAATATAAAGACAATTTGAAGCATTTAGAAAATGAAATATCAAACCATATGTCAATGTTCACAACTTAAGATAAGAATGAAGTTAGATAAACGTTATTTTTGACACAATCATAACAGATAACGATATATTATAGCAAGCTTCCGTAATAGTTAATAGAGAATACATACCTCTTGAAGCACACATATTCAAAAAAAAAGATATGAAATTACTGCTTTTGGGCCTTATCTTACTTAATATACTCAGTGAGGTAATGAACACAGTGAATTATACTCTGGTGCCTGACCTTCATTACTGATTATAACCTACTTTATGTTCACACTAAATTTTCCATTAAACTTCTGAACACACAAATAAACCATACAGTAAATATGAAACTCCAAAAAGAAAAAAAATATGATATTTGTAAGTGCTCTGAAAGCATTTAATAAAAAACAGGTTCAATAATTCTAAATTATAATATGATAATTCGAAATTAAATTATTTTATTTCTTAATTCACTTACTGGAACTCCATCCTGTTCTCACCACCATCTTCCTGGTGACAGTATTATGTTTACTTATCTTTGTGTTTTGCGGCTGTGGTCGGTACCACATGTGACTGTGGTGGCGTACATAGGTAGCTGTGGTGGAGCACACCGGTAGCCGTGGTGGAGCACACCGGTACCGTGGTGGAGCACACCGGTACCGTGGTGGAGCACACCGGTAGCCGTGGTGGAACACACCGGTAGCCGTGGTGGAGCACACCGGAAGCCGTGGTGGAGCACACCGGTACCGTGGTGGAGCACACCGGTACCGTGGTGGAGCACACCGGTAGCCGTGGTGGAGCACACCGGTAGCCGTGGTGGAGCACACCGGTAGCCGTGGTGGAGCACACCGGTAGCCGTGGTGGAGCACACCGGTAGCCGTGGTGGAGAACACCGGTAGCCGTGGTGGAGCACACCGGTAGCCGTGGTGGAGCACACCGGAAGCCGTGGTGGAGCACACCGGTAGCCGTGGTGGAGCACACCGGAAGCCGTGGTGGAGCACACCGGTAGCCGTGGTGGAGTACACCGGTAGCCGTTCTCAACATTCTTCCTCCTCCACCATCAACACTTCTTCCTCAATATTGTCGCTACATAAAGCTCACCTCCAGGGGGCTGCTGTCGCCTTCACCGATGACGCTAAAAAATCTGGTAAGATTCAGGTGTTTCTAAAGGCTGAAATCTTTACCTCATAAAAGTTTCCATCCGTTCGCATTTTACACTCGCACTTAAAACATTCCTGTTGCTGTCGCAACACAAGAAAAATATGTTATTTCTCGTCTGGTGCAGCAGTGCTCTTCTTGAAAATGTTTCCTTCACAATTTGCTGTCCACCGCCGAGGCAGACACTGCGGTAGAAAGATCCACATATTCACCTCAGTGTCAGGTCGTTTCTTGCCAACTTTTCTTCTGGAAGGATTCCTTTTCAGGACTCTTCGTCGATGTGAGAGTAGAGAACACTGTAGATCGACCTTAACTTTGGCATATGTACATATGACTAATAAGTATATACAGTACGTCTGCGTGTTGCACTAAAGAGGGATAATTGCTGAATAGCGATTTCTATGTATTTTTTTTTAGGAAACTTCTGACTGGCCATAAACGATCATGTACTACATAATATGAATACATGTAAATTAAAAGCTTCATACATAACCTGAAATAAACTAACCTAACTGGGAATGGGTATTGTTAGGTTCTGAATAATAAGTTCTATATACAGGAGAGAACACAAACACCTGTATAGTTTTGTAGGTTCGGTTTACTGGATAAGAGTATGTACACAAAGGAGAGCAGCACTCTCTCTGGCTAGGCTCCTTGTCAACTGCTATAAGCGACGTATGGCAAGTGATACATTAGCAGCTTCCATACGTCGCCAGGCACATTAATTAAGCGTGTGGGATATGGTAATAACATTGCCACACGCTGCTAGCTAGGCTGAATAAATAATACATAAATGGAGCACATACATAATATACATACATGATATATAATCCAGCATACATAATATACATACACCTCCCTCCCCCCTATACGCTCATAGCAAAGTCTTGAGCGGACCTTTTCTTTTGGATCCGTTCTGAGCGTCGAGGGACTTCATCACTGGGAAGGGTATGGGACTCAACACTGGTGGCGGGGCCAGCAGAAGGCATTGTTACGGGTCGGAGAAAACGGCGGTTCCTCCACCACACACGACCACTGGGTAACCGTACCTGGTAGTCCCGTGACCTGCCGAGACCCATGACTACGCCTACTTTGTCCCAACGTAGGGAGGTCGGGTCCTGAACACGGACTTGGGTGCCGACACTCAACCTGGGGAGAGAACGGGCGTGGTCATTGTAGCGGGCGACGACGTCCTGAACACGTTCGGCGGCTCGGCGATCACAATCCTCTGTCTTGGCCTGCCACTCCTTGGAGAAGGATTGAGGGTGAGCAGGGACACAAGAACGAAGGGGGCGTCCATACAAAACCTGGGCAGGGGAGCGTCCGGTGTAGTTAGGTGTGTTGCGGAGTTCAAGAAGACCCCTGTCGAAGGCCTCGCAGTCAATGTTCCCAGAAGGGGCCACCTTAAGGATGAGGTGCTTCAGGGATTTGACAGCAGCCTCAGCGTGGCCGTTGGACTGCGGGTAATGGGGCGATGACAACACATGCCGGACTCCCCATCGGTCAAGGAACACAGCAAAGTCCCGGCTTGTGAACTGAGGCCCTCCGTCGGTTCGCAGGCGTACAGGAACGCCCACGTCACGGAAGTAGTGGCGGAACTTGCTGATGGTGGCGGCAGACGTCGTGTCATTACCGCACTTGATGACAACCGGCCAACCAGAGAGACGGTCGACGATAATAGGAAGGACTTTCCTGACACACAGAAAAAGTCGGCCGACACAGACTCAAAGGGGCGGGTGGGGTTGTCGTCACTCATAAAGGGTTCCTGCTGCTGGCTGGGTTGTAATACTTGGCAGGGCTCACACGCACGGACAACATTGGAGATGTCGGAGTTGATGCCGGGCCAGAACACAGTCTGTCGTGCACGTCGTTTGGTGGCCTCAGCTCCACGGTGACTGTCGTGAAGGCGGGCCAAGGCGTGGGGACGTGATGCAGCAGGGACAACTACACGTGCTCCGTACAGAACAAGGTCTCCGTCGCAGTAGAGTTCATCGCGGAGTTTCCAATACGGGAGCAGGGTGTTGTGAAGATCGTAGCGGTTGCTAGGAAATCCATTCCTCACACACTCGACAAGTCGGACGTAGGAAGGGTCATCTCGGGCCGCTGTTCGAAGGTCCTCCATTGCCTTGTCGTCATCTGGTGACAGGTCCGAACGAAGGGATTGGACGGCATGGAGAGTGACCACAGTCCTGACGGAAAGAGCGAGGTCGGCGTCGAGTACATGGTCTTCTGGAGTAGGGCGGCTGACAGGGGAGCGGGATAAGGCATCAGGGATGCGGAGCTCCTTGCCAGCATGCCACACTGCAGTGAAGATGTACGCCGAGAGCTTCTCTTTCAGACGCTGGAGGCGAGGGTTCTCAACGGCGTCTAGCGTGTAGTGGTTGAGGATCGGGACAAGCGGGCGATGGTCGGTCACTAGGTGAAAGTATTGCAGGCCTATGAGGTAAAACCTGCACTTGGACATCGCCCAAACCGCAGCCAACAGCTCCAACTCAATAGTGGCGTAGCGCGTCTCAGTGTCAGAGAGGAAACGCGAGCCACACTGGACGAGCCGGAACTGCCCTCCACCATGATCCTGCAGTAGGGCGTATCCCACGCCATACAAGCGTGAGGCATCTGTCTGCAGAACTGTCGGCAAGGCTGGGTCAAACGTGGCGAGGACAGGTGGACGAGACAGGGCCTGTTTCACTTGCTGGAAGGCCTTGTCGTGGTCGGGGGTCCACAGGAATGTCCTCTTGGGGCTCATCAGGGGGCGAAGTGGTTGAGCAGCTGCGGAGATGTCCGACGAAAACTCTGCTAACTGGTTGACGAGACCGATGAAGGACCTCAAGTCGGTCAGGTTAGCAGGGGTGGGAAAATCCGTAATGGCGCGGACCTTTTCCGGGTCAGCTGCGATACCATTCCCTGAGAGGGTGTACCCACAAAAGTCAACTGAAGAGCTGGCCAGAACAAACTTGTCGGCATTTAGGGTAATGCCGTGCTTCCGGCACCTGTTGAGTACCTCGTAGATACGGCAGAGGTGATCCATATAATCCTCGTCGTACACGAGTATGTCGTCGACCACTTTCACGCAGTTTGCCAGACCTTGTAGAGCCATATCACCTCGAAGACAGAAAGCGTCTCCTGTAGCGGCGAATCCCATGGGGCCACGGCAATAACTGTAACGTCCATGCGGGGTGATGAACGTTGTGAGTGGTCGGTCTTCTTCGGCAAGCTCTATCTGCCAGTATCCACACAGGGCGTCCATCGTCGTGAAGAAGCGCGCCTTCGGGTTCACGCTGCGTATGGCTGCAAAGGGCGTGGGAGAAGGGTGCGCAGGACGAGACACCTGGTTGTTGAGCTTGGAAAGGTCAGTGGTGATCCGAACACCACCTTTAGGTTTTGCGACGACAACCATCGGGTGACACCATGGAGACGGGTCATCGCCGGTTGGTACAATAATTTCTTGGGCGACCATGGAGTCCAGCTCGTTTTTGACCGCCTCGCGGAAGGCCAGGGGAACCAGTCGAGGGGTGTAAATAGCGAATGGCTTCGCGTCGTCCCTCAGGTGGATCCTCATGGGGGGGCCTGCCATCTTCTTGAGAGGCTTGGATTCCAGAGCGGACTTGGTCACCAGAACGTCGCTGAATTCCTTCAGGAAGTACTTCCGAGCATCCGAAGGAGAGGTGTCACTGGCAAGAGGCAGGGGTACGGCGGCAGCAGGGTCGTTGCTGCTCCCTTTTTGCACCCTGTTGGCGTGTTTTACCTCAAGAATAGGTTTGGGGAAGTCCTGGGAGATGATGGCCAACTCCTGACAATGTCTGTAGGACAGCAAAGGAGTCTGGACACCGTTATGCACATCAATCCAGGCTTGACACGACCTGTTGCCAAAGGTGACTTGTGCTTGGAGTGAACCCAGGGCCGGGGTCATCTGTGAACCATCTGCCATAAAGCGGAGATCCTTGGGGGGCGGTCCTAGATCACTTGGAGAGAGCCCCAAGCATTGCAAATGCTGGGGACCGATGACTGTAGCATCAGCGCCGGTGTCGGGCAACATCTGAAGACGGGATGACACACTGCGGTAGGTCACAATGACACTGATGTACTGGGGGACTTTGGTCCTGGGACGCTGGGGGGAGCACACATTCCTAATGTGGCTCGAGCGTTGTCAAGAGTCGTCGTACCTCTGATTGGAAGACTGTGGGCGGCCCTCTCTGGTGGAAGGGGGCTGAAGCTTCCGCCGACACGGTCCCTTGGGTATGTTGGAAGGGCAACACTTGTCATAGTGGCCCAGACGACCGCACACATTGCACTGGACGCGTTTGGCTGGGCACCGTACTGTGAGTGACCAGTGGCCCTTACGGTCACAACTGTTGCAGGTAGACTGAGCAGCTGGACACACCTGTGTTCCGTGCTGCTTACCACAGTTGTTGCAAAATAAACCGGGCGTGGACGTGGTAGGCGAAGGCGTAGGAACAGACTTCTTGTCCTTCTTGTACCGGGACACAGCGCGTACAGCTGTAGGGGGAGCACGGATGGCAGAGGTGGCACACCTGGCAGCCTCATAGGAGCGACATATCGTCGACACATCCTTAAGAGAAGAGGAAGAGTCGAGGGAGGTGAGGCGTTGGACAAGTTCCTCGTCCTTAACACCCATCAGGATCACCTGCTTCAACTGGGTCTCCTCGCACTGCTGGTGGTGGCCTGGACATATATCTACCTCTTCCGAGGCTCTCTTAAGACGCACGTAAAAGGCATCAAAAGACTCACCCTCCATCTGTCTGCAGCTAAACAATTCCCTCCTGCGCAGAGCTTCATTCTGCTCTCCTTTGATGTGCCGTTGTAGAACGTCCAGTACCTCCTCTACAGACAGCGAAGAGGTTGGGGGTACCTGCAACGTATGTTCCAAGACACGCTGAATTTCCAAGGACAGGCACATACGCAGTTGGATGAGTTGTTTAGGCTGTGACAAACTCTGGAGATCCACCATTGTAGAATAATCAGTCCACCGTCGCCGCCATTCACGAAAAGTCTGGAAAGTCTCATCAGGCTTCAAGATGGGCGGCGTTTGAGCTGCTGCTTTAGGTGGGGCTGGGGGGTGTGAAGGAAGCATGGATGAGGTATCTGAACCAGTCAGTACCGAGGCAGTGTTAGAGCCAGGGGCTTGGTTAACAGTGAGGCGAGATATCAAGGCTTCAAACCGTTCACTGTCTTCCAATCTCCGTTGGTTGTCTCGTTCTGCCTCTGCTTGCCTTCTGTGCTCATCCGCCAAACGTCTGTGGGCTTCATCCTCGCGTTTCTCATCTCTCATAAACTTCAGTAAAGCAATTATCTCTGGAGACAACGCTGAATATTGAGGTGAGGGACTGCGCGATGTGGGGGCTGGAGCGTCGTGGCCGGCCTGGTCATCCATCTCTGCGGGGCTATCACCCGCCTGAGTCATCCAGACGCTGGGTCCACGGCTACGTAAGGCGTGAGACATAACTACTTCCTCTGTGTACTATGTCTTAAATCAGTGTTGACCGGTCAGCCCGTCGTATCAACAAGATTTCAGACAAAAAAATTAATTAAATACACAGATAAGTAGATTATATATATAAAATATATATAAGGAAGCCGCGCGGTCAGCGAGTGTTAGTACGTGTATGTGTGTGAGTGTGTGTCCCGGGCCTGCAAAGCGTCTCGCCCCAGCTGTGAGGGGGGGTGGAGGGAGAGGCGCGGCGACTCCCAGTCAGTCTAGTTTCCCTCAGGACGCGGTCAGAGACGGGTGCACTGAACTCTACTCCTTACAAATGCCCAGAACGTGCCGTATACCTTGGGAATCCTTTAGAACAAGGTCACACATGAATGGCACGAACACACAATGCACTAAACACTTCACAGAAAATCACTGTCACTGACACTGCTCAAAGTTGCTGAGATTCTTCGAGGAGAGCTGACGCGCGGGAGTTGACCCAAGCGAGAGAGGAGTCCGTACGCCGGCTTTCCACAGACTTTGCACTTTCACTCGTAATTATCCAGTAAGATCGGATCACTGCGCCATGTTAGGTTCTGAATAATAAGTTCTATATACAGGAGAGAACACAAACACCTGTATAGTTTTGTAGGTTCGGTTTACTGGATAAGAGTATGTACACAGAGGAGAGCAACGGTCTCCCTGGCTAGGCTCCTTGTCAACTGCTATAGACGACGTATGGCAAGTGATACATTAGCAGCTTCCATACGTCGCCAGGCACATTAATTAAGCATGTGGGACATGGTAATAACATTGCCACACGCTGCTAGCTAGGCTGAATAAATAATACATAAATGGAGCACATACATAATATACATACATGATATATAATCCAGCATACATAATATACATACAGGTATCTAACTTTACAGATGAGGAAGTGAAGCTGGTCGAGTATAATGCTAATCACGCTGTCGTGTCCATAATAAATGTATGGGACCTTCAAAACCCACGGGATTCACTTCCATTGTAAACATGAAGCTTTTATGCAAAAGGTGGGTGACAGTGAACAAGAAACTCTCATGTGAACATATTAAACTTATAGAAAAATTGATAAATACAATAAACCTGGTGCAAATACCGTGAACAAGTATGGTGCAATTAGGGGGCGCCACACTGTTACTTTGTCAAGTCTCTCTTTCTGTCTGTTTTTTGTCCCCCGAGTCATCTCTCTCGGAGGGTATCGCTCAGACTAAAGTATTGTTTTCGCCGGATTGGTTTGTGCCAGTTTCCGTGGACAAGTCAAGAACCATACACGATAATGAGGATAGTTATATGAAATTAACTATTGAACCAAGTTAAGTAAATTTTATTTTAAAAGTATTCAGTATAATATTTTAATATAAATTGCTTAAGTGTATATTTTGGCATTATTGTTGATATTCCTAAATACATCAGGTACAGTCAAAGACCACATACTCTCACTATATATGCTGTATGTGGTCCTTGACTTGCGCCCTCCTACCTTACCCGGGTCCGTCACCCCAAGCTCTCCCCCCATCTATACATCCCCCACCATCTTGTGGCCCGTCGGGTACAAAGGCCTCGAGCTCGCCGGTATGGTAGTAGAAGGGGTGCATGATTTCTTTGGACCGCTACTATACATACAGGTTGACTTATTCACACCTGCGTGAGTACAGGCGTAACCAAACAAAAAGTGAAGTAAATTAAAAGAGAATAAAAATAAATAAAGTAAACCTTTAAGAATTTAATTGATTAAATATTAACACAATAAAGAACCTCGTAGGCTGTCACAACAAATTGATTCACCATCGAAACTTTTAAGACACAAGTGATACAAAACATCGAAACATCAAAAGAATAAAAATAAAGCATTGGATTACGTTAACACTGCATAAACATATAAAAACTATCACTGAAATTAACTAACGTGAAACAACACTGAATTACTTGAATACAACTAAGCAAATACTGATGGACACAAACAGAGACATAAATAGGTACTCACATAGATATACCACATTAGTGGAGACAGGAACACAAATAAATTAAGTATAAGTAACAAGTGACACTCAAAGGATGTGGACTGTATGACAAGAGGACTGAACTAACTCAATTCAGTTGGTGGGTCCTATATATAAGGTCGGCTGGTTACAATACAAAATAAAGAAATAAGATGGGCTTGAACAAATAATGACAGTTAAAACCTTAACAACACAGGGTTAGGTGACTAGAATATATAATAGTAAATTTAACACATCATTACAGGAATAATATGGAACATGGGAGCATGTTATATATATAAAAAAAATAGAAAAAATACGACACGGTCGTAACAGAGACCATACACCTGGCCGCACACTTTGTTATTCACACCTGCGTGCGGGACATTCAGGCACATTTGTGTGTTTAGTTCTGTACGTGGGAACTGACTTAGTTACTGAGTGCAAAACTGTGGATGCAATGAACTATTTGCTGTATGTGGCCAAATTCAAAATTCACACACACACACACACACATTAGATAAAAATCATTAGAAAGGTGAACAAACCATAAATATGTTATATGGAACATAAATATAACTTCCCAAATGACTCTCATATACTTCCTCACCGCGGCCTGACGAATAGTGCAACTGTAATGTTCTGTCAGGGCTCAGGTCGAGGCTCATCCGTCCTGATCATCTATATGTGTATGTGTGTGTGTGTGTGTGGTCAAAATGGCGGGGATCCGCTTTTGAATTTTGCCACATACTGCGGGTAGTTTATTGTGCACCTCATACTCATCCTGTGAGCGGTAGCGCAAAAGGATTAAAGAGTAGTCACAAAGGATGTGTCTGACAGACCCCAGGGGCAGGTTATTTGGCATTGAATGTTAAAAAAAAGTATTTTCAATACATTATTTGTTTAGCTTTGTACAATATGTTTGTTTTCACGCCTGTCCGAAGAACTTTTGGCTTTTCTATGCTGTACTACACACATTATGAAGTGCTGAATAGTTGCTGCTTGCTAGTCAGTTGGAGACCGTTGACGATTACGTAATGACTGTCATGCTGGTTCTCCTGTATATGTGTGTATGACCGGGCGTGCTCAGAACTATGACAATACTCAGGAAAATTGCCGCAAAAGAGTGGTTATATACTGTAACGCCTCCTGTTATGATGGAGCTAGGTATAATAACATGATACATTTACAGTATACCTTAGAAATTGTTCTTATAGTGAGCATGGAGCACTTTGTAAATACCATAAGATTAGAGTGAGGACAGTGAAGGACACGGTGGATAAGGAGTTCTTGCAGCCGACACATGTGAGTAGGAGTTACTTCTACGTTACTTTTATTAATTTACTTCTCACTTCCTTACATCCAGTTCCTCTCTTCTGCTCTATTCAGATTCTAGCCATTCATATCTTACCTTTATTGTCTCCCCTTACCTTTCTCAGAGTCTGAGACCGGACGTGAACTTCTTGGTTGTCCTCCATCGCTGGACACGAAAATTCCCTGACCTGTTTATCGATAGTCATGTAAAATACAGTCATTGGTTAGGAATATTTTACCCGGCCTTCAGTAACAAGTCCAGGCGATCATCAACACTCTGGGTAGGGGTAAAATTCAATTAGTGTGTCCCTCTTCATCAAATTTAATGCAAATCGTTGAAATACACGGTAGAAAATATTCTAATGTATAAAAAACTCTTATGTCTGTGTGTATATTTATATAGTGAGAATAAAGAGATGAATAGCTTTTATATTGGGTAACAGAACTTTATATGGCTGCATGTAGTGGAGTATATGACCTTTGGATGAGATTTGTCTGGTAAGAAGTGTCATCCTTTGATCGTACGCTCAGTTTAGTTACTATACATTTAACTTACAAACACACTGCGAAGATTAATAGACTTCAAGAGATCAGGTTGTGGGTGTTATAACGCGTCTGATGCACTGACACTATTATACTCTACCTTCATCATGAACTGAAGAAAAAATTTAAGTGTTTTGCAATGGCAATTTTTTATGTACAAAACACACACACACACACACACACACACACACACACACACACACACACACACACACACACACACACACACACACACACACACGAAAAAATAATAATGTAAAGCAATGAATAAAGACTTGGTATGTATGAAAATAAAATGACTAGAGGTGATAAAATTGTCTTATTCTTTAGGCAGATTGGCAGGTTTGAATGAATAAGTGTTTAGGTGGTGTAACTGTGTTCCTCCGAGGTTTACCACTATCATGCCTCCCCAACCCATGTATTTCCAATAATCCACAATTTACTGGGCAGGTTACGAGCTTACGAGATATTGAGCCGTGGCGGGTAATAACGATAATGGTGGCTGTTATGTCACTTGTGCCCGGAACATTGATTGTGGTGTTGTAGTGGATGCTGAACTTTTTGTTTGTCTTGACACAATGGTGATCAAAAGGAGGCAGCAGTCATTTGTCCTGACACAGTGGTGGTCACCAGTAGGCAGCAGTCATTTGACCTGACACAGTGGTGGTCACCAAGAGGCAGCAGTCATTTGTCCTGACACAGTGGTGGTCACCAGGAGGCAGCAGTCATTTGTCCTGACACAGTGGTGGTCACCAAGAGGCAGCAGTCATTTGTCCTGACACAGTGGTGGTCACCAGGAGGCAGCAGTCATTTGTCCTGACACAGTGGTGGTCACCAGTAGGCAGCAGTCATTTGTCCTGACACAGTGGTGGTCACCAGTAGGCAGCAGTCATTTGTCCTGACACAGTGGTGGTCACCAGGAGGCAGCAGTCATTTGTCCTGACACAGTGGTGGTCACCAAGAGGCAGCAGTCATTTGTCCTGACAGTGGTGGTCACCAGTAGGCAGCAGTCATTTGTCCTGACACAGTGGTGGTCACCAGGAGGCAGCAGTCATTTGTCCTGACACAGTGGTGGTCACCAAGAGGCAGCAGTCATTTGTCCTGACACAGCAGTGGTCACCAGGAGGCAGCAGTCATTTGTCCTGACACAGTGGTGGTCACCAGTAGGCAGCAGTCATTTGTCCTGACACAGTGGTGGTCACCAGGAGGCAGCAGTCATTTGTCCTGACACAGTGGTGGTCACCAGGAGGCAGCAGTCATTTGTCCTGACAGTGGTGGTCACCAGGAGGCAGCAGTCATTTGTCCTGACAGTGGTGGTCACCAGGAGGCAGCAGTCATTTGTCCTGACACAGTGGTGGTCACCAGGAGGCAGCAGTCATTTGTCCTGACACAGTGGTGGTCACCAAGAGGCAGCAGTCATTTGTCCTGACAGTGGTGGTCACCAGGAGGCAGCAGTCATTTGTCCTGACACAGTGGTGGTCACCAGGAGGCAGCAGTCATTTGTCCTGACAGTGGTGGTCACCAGTAGGCAGCAGTCATTTGTCCTGACACAGTGGTGGTCACCAGGAGGCAGCAGTCATTTGTCCTGACAGTGGTGGTCACCAGGAGGCAGCAGTCATTTGTCCTGACACAGTGGTGGTCACCAGTAGGCAGCAGTCATTTGTCCTGACACAGTGGTGGTCACCAGGAGGCAGCAGTCATTTGTCCTGACACAGTGGTGGTCACCAAGAGGCAGCAGTCATTTGTCCTGACACAGTGGTGGTCACCAGGAGGCAGCAGTCATTTGTCCTGACACAGCGGTGGTCACCAGGAGGCAGCAGTCATTTGTCCTGACACAGCGGTGGTCACCAGGAGGCAGCAGTCATTTGTCTTGACACAGTGGTGGTCACCAGGAGGCAGCAGTCATTTGTCCTGACACAGTGGTGGTCACCAGGAGGCAGCAGTCATTTGTCCTGACACAGTGGTGGTCACCAGGAGGCAGCAGTCATTTGTCCTGACAGTGGTGGTCACCAGGAGGCAGCAGTCATTTGTTCTGACACAGCGGTGGTCACCAGGAGGCAGCAGTCATTTGTCCTGACACAGTGGTGGTCACCAGGAGGCAGCAGTCATTTGTCTGACACAGCGGTGGTCACCAGGAGGCAGCAGTCATTTGTTCTGACACAGTGGTGGTCACCAGGAGGCAGCAGTCATTTGTCTTGAAAGCGGTGGTCACCAGGAGGCAGCAGTCATTTGTTCTGACACAGTGGTGGTCACCAGGAGGCAGCAGTCATTTGTCTTGACACAGTGGTGGTCACCAGGAGGCAGCAGTCATTTGTTCTGACACAGCGGTGGTCACCAGGAGGCAGCAGTCATTTGTTCTGACACAGTGGTGGTCACCAGGAGGCAGCAGTCATTTGTCTTGAAAGCGGTGGTCACCAGGAGGCAGCAGTCATTTGTTCTGACACAGTGGTGGTCACCAGGAGGCAGCAGTCATTTGTTCTGACACAGTGGTGGTCACCAGGAGGCAGCAGTCATTTGTACTGACACAGTGGTGGTCACCAGGAGGCAGCAGTCATTTGTTCTTGACAGCGGTGGTCACCAGGAGGCAGCAGTCATTTGTTCTGACACAGTGGTGGTCACCAGGAGGCAGCAGTCATTTGTTCTGACACAGTGGTGGTCACCAGGAGGCAGCAGTCATTTGTTCTGACACAGTGGTGGTCACCAGGAGGCAGCAGTCATTTGTTCTGACACAGTGGTGGTCACCAGGAGGCAGCAGTCATTTGTCTGAAAGCGGTGGTCACCAGGAGGCAGCAGTCATTTGTTCTGACACAGTGGTGGTCACCAGGAGGCAGCAGTCATTTGTTCTGACACAGTGGTGGTCACCAGGAGGCAGCAGTCATTTGTTCTGACACAGTGGTGGTCACCAGGAGGCAGCAGTCATTTGTCTTGAAAGCGGTGGTCACCAGGAGGCAGCAGTCATTTGTCTTGACACAGCGGTGGTCACCAGGAGGCAGCAGTCATTTGTTCTGACACAGTGGTGGTCACCAGGAGGCAGCAGTCATTTGTCTTGACAAGCGGTGGTCACCAGGAGGCAGCAGTCATTTGTCTTGAAAGCGGTGGTCACCAGGAGGCAGCAGTCATTTGTTCTGACACAGTGGTGGTCACCAGGAGGCAGCAGTCATTTGTCTTGAAAGCGGTGGTCACCAGGAGGCAGCAGTCATTTGTTCTGACACAGTGGTGGTCACCAGGAGGCAGCAGTCATTTGTTCTGACACAGTGGTGGTCACCAGGAGGCAGCAGTCATTTGTCTTGAAAGCGGTGGTCACCAGGAGGCAGCAGTCATTTGTCTTGAAAGCGGTGGTCACCAGGAGGCAGCAGTCATTTGTTCTGACACAGTGGTGGTCACCAGGAGGCAGCAGTCATTTGTCTTGAAAGCGGTGGTCACCAGGAGGCAGCAGTCATTTGTCTCGAAAGTGGTGGTCACCAGGAGGCAGCAGTCATTTGTTCTGACACAGTGGTGGTCACCAGGAGGCAGCAGTCATTTGTCTGACACAGTGGTGGTCACCAGGAGGCAGCAGTCATTTGTCTTGACAGCGGTGGTCACCAGGAGGCAGCAGTCATTTGTTCTGACACAGTGGTGGTCACCAGGAGGCAGCAGTCATTTGTTCTGACACAGTGGTGGTCACCAGGAGGCAGCAGTCATTTGTCTTGAAAGCGGTGGTCACCAGGAGGCAGCAGTCATTTGTCTGACACAGTGGTGGTCACCAGGAGGCAGCAGTCATTTGTCTGACACAGTGGTGGTCACCAGGAGGCAGCAGTCATTTGTCCTGACACAGTGGTGGTCACCAGGAGGCAGCAGTCATTTGTCTGACACAGTGGTGGTCACCAGGAGGCAGCAGTCATTTGTCTGACACAGCGGTGGTCACCAGGAGGCAGCAGTCATTTGTCTTGACACAGTGGTGGTCACCAGGAGGCAGCAGTCATTTGTCCTGACACAGTGGTGGTCACCAGGAGGCAGCAGTCATTTGTTCTGACACAGCGGTGGTCACCAGGAGGCAGCAGTCATTTGTCTGACACAGTGGTGGTCACCAGGAGGCAGCAGTCATTTGTTCTGACACAGCGGTGGTCACCAGGAGGCAGCAGTCATTTGTTCTGACACAGTGGTGGTCACCAGGAGGCAGCAGTCATTTGTTCTGACACAGCGGTGGTCACCAGGAGGTAGCAGTCATTTGTTCTGACACAGCGGTGGTCACCAGGAGGCAGCAGTCATTTGTCTTGAAAGCGGTGGTCACCAGGAGGCAGCAGTCATTTGTTCTGACACAGTGGTGGTCACCAGGAGGCAGCAGTCATTTGTCTTGAAAGCGGTGGTCACCAGGAGGCAGCAGTCATTTGTTCTGACACAGTGGTGGTCACCAGGAGGCAGCAGTCATTTGTTCTGACACAGTGGTGGTCACCAGGAGGCAGCAGTCATTTGTCTTGACACAGCGGTGGTCACCAGGAGGCAGCAGTCATTTGTCTGACACAGCGGTGGTCACCAGGAGGCAGCAGTCATTTGTTCTGACACAGTGGTGGTCACCAGGAGGCAGCAGTCATTTGTTCTGACACAGTGGTGGTCACCAGGAGGCAGCAGTCATTTGTTCTGACACAGTGGTGGTCACCAGGAGGCAGCAGTCATTTGTCTTGACAGCGGTGGTCACCAGGAGGCAGCAGTCATTTGTTCTGACACAGTGGTGGTCACCAGGAGGCAGCAGTCATTTGTTCTGACACAGTGGTGGTCACCAGGAGGCAGCAGTCATTTGTTCTGACACAGTGGTGGTCACCAGGAGGCAGCAGTCATTTGTTCTGACACAGTGGTGGTCACCAGGAGGCAGCAGTCATTTGTCTTGAAAGCGGTGGTCACCAGGAGGCAGCAGTCATTTGTTCTGACACAGTGGTGGTCACCAGGAGGCAGCAGTCATTTGTTCTGACACAGTGGTGGTCACCAGGAGGCAGCAGTCATTTGTTCTGACACAGTGGTGGTCACCAGGAGGCAGCAGTCATTTGTCTTGAAAGCGGTGGTCACCAGGAGGCAGCAGTCATTTGTCTTGACAGCGGTGGTCACCAGGAGGCAGCAGTCATTTGTTCTGACACAGTGGTGGTCACCAGGAGGCAGCAGTCATTTGTCTTGAAAGCGGTGGTCACCAGGAGGCAGCAGTCATTTGTCTTGAAAGCGGTGGTCACCAGGAGGCAGCAGTCATTTGTTCTGACACAGTGGTGGTCACCAGGAGGCAGCAGTCATTTGTCTTGACACAGCGGTGGTCACCAGGAGGCAGCAGTCATTTGTTCTGACACAGTGGTGGTCACCAGGAGGCAGCAGTCATTTGTTCTGACACAGTGGTGGTCACCAGGAGGCAGCAGTCATTTGTCTTGAAAGCGGTGGTCACCAGGAGGCAGCAGTCATTTGTCTGACACAGCGGTGGTCACCAGGAGGCAGCAGTCATTTGTTCTGACACAGTGGTGGTCACCAGGAGGCAGCAGTCATTTGTCCTGACAGTGGTGGTCACCAGGAGGCAGCAGTCATTTGTTCTGACACAGCGGTGGTCACCAGGAGGCAGCAGTCATTTGTTCTGACACAGTGGTGGTCACCAGGAGGCAGCAGTCATTTGTCTGACACAGCGGTGGTCACCAGGAGGCAGCAGTCATTTGTTCTGACACAGTGGTGGTCACCAGGAGGCAGCAGTCATTTGTTCTGACACAGTGGTGGTCACCAGGAGGCAGCAGTCATTTGTTCTGACACAGTGGTGGTCACCAGGAGGCAGCAGTCATTTGTCTTGAAAGCGGTGGTCACCAGGAGGCAGCAGTCATTTGTTCTGACACAGTGGTGGTCACCAGGAGGCAGCAGTCATTTGTTCTGACACAGTGGTGGTCACCAGGAGGCAGCAGTCATTTGTCTTGACACAGCGGTGGTCACCAGGAGGCAGCAGTCATTTGTTCTGACACAGTGGTGGTCACCAGGAGGCAGCAGTCATTTGTCTGACACAGTGGTGGTCACCAGGAGGCAGCAGTCATTTGTCTGACACAGTGGTGGTCACCAGGAGGCAGCAGTCATTTGTCTGACACAGTGGTGGTCACCAGGAGGCAGCAGTCATTTGTCTGACACAGCGGTGGTCACCAGGAGGCAGCAGTCATTTGTTCTGACACAGTGGTGGTCACCAGGAGGCAGCAGTCATTTGTCTGACACAGTGGTGGTCACCAGGAGGCAGCAGTCATTTGTCTGACACAGTGGTGGTCACCAGGAGGCAGCAGTCATTTGTCTGACAAGTGGTGGTCACCAGGAGGCAGCAGTCATTTGTTCTGACACAGCGGTGGTCACCAGGAGGCAGCAGTCATTTGTCCTGAGACAGTGGTGGTCACCAGGAGGCAGCAGTCATTTGTCTGACACAGCGGTGGTCACCAGGAGGCAGCAGTCATTTGTTCTGACACAGCGGTGGTCACCAGGAGGCAGCAGTCATTTGTCTTGAAAGCGGTGGTCACCAGGAGGCAGCAGTCATTTGTTCTGACACAGTGGTGGTCACCAGGAGGCAGCAGTCATTTGTCTTGAAAGCGGTGGTCACCAGGAGGCAGCAGTCATTTGTTCTGACACAGCGGTGGTCACCAGGAGGCAGCAGTCATTTGTTCTGACACAGTGGTGGTCACCAGGAGGCAGCAGTCATTTGTCTTGAAAGCGGTGGTCACCAGGAGGCAGCAGTCATTTGTACTGACACAGTGGTGGTCACCAGGAGGCAGCAGTCATTTGTACTGACACAGTGGTGGTCACCAGGAGGCAGCAGTCATTTGTACTGACACAGTGGTGGTCACCAGGAGGCAGCAGTCATTTGTACTGACACAGTGGTGGTCACCAGGAGGCAGCAGTCATTTGTTCTGAATGCGGTGGTCACCAGGAGGCAGCAGTCATTTGTCTTGACACAGTGGTGGTCACCAGGAGGCAGCAGTCATTTGTTCTGACACAGTGGTGGTCACCAGGAGGCAGCAGTCATTTGTTCTGACACAGTGGTGGTCACCAGGAGGCAGCAGTCATTTGTTCTGACACAGTGGTGGTCACCAGGAGGCAGCAGTCATTTGTCTTGAAAGCGGTGGTCACCAGGAGGCAGCAGTCATTTGTCTTGAAAGCGGTGGTCACCAGGAGGCAGCAGTCATTTGTCTGACACATTGGTGGTCACCAGGAGGCAGCAGTCATTTGTCTTGAAAGCGGTGGTCACCAGGAGGCAGCAGTCATTTGTCTTGAAAGCGGTGGTCACCAGGAGGCAGCAGTCATTTGTTTGACACAGTGGTGGTCACCAGGAGGCAGCAGTCATTTGTCTTGAAAGCGGTGGTCACCAGGAGGCAGCAGTCATTTGTTCTGACACAGTGGTGGTCACCAGGAGGCAGCAGTCATTTGTTCTGACACAGTGGTGGTCACCAGGAGGCAGCAGTCATTTGTCTTGAAAGCGGTGGTCACCAGGAGGCAGCAGTCATTTGTCTTGAAAGCGTGGTCACCAGGAGGCAGCAGTCATTTGTTCTGACACAATGGTGGTCACCAGGAGGCAGCAGTCATTTGTCTTGAAAGCGGTGGTCACCAGGAGGCAGCAGTCATTTGTCTTGAAAGCGCTGGTCACCAGGAGGCAGCAGTCATTTGTTCTGACACAGTGGTGGTCACCAGGAGGCAGCAGTCATTTGTACTGACACATGGTGGTCACCAGGAGGCAGCAGTCATTTGTCTTGAAAGCGGTGGTCACCAGGAGGCAGCAGTCATTTGTTCTGACACAGTGGTGGTCACCAATAGGCAGCAGTCATTTGCACTGACACATTTGTGGACAAAAGGAGGCAGCAGTCATTTGTCTTGAAAGCGGTGGTCACCAGGAGGCAGCAGTCATTTGTTCTGACACAGTGGTGGTCACCAGGAGGCAGCAGTCATTTGTCTTGAAAGCGGTGGTCACCAGGAGGCAGCAGTCATTTGTCTGACACAGTGGTGGTCACCAGGAGGCAGCAGTCATTTGTTCTGACACAGTGGTGGTCACCAGGAGGCAGCAGTCATTTGTCTTGAAAGCGGTGGTCACCAGGAGGTAGCAGTCATTTGTTCTGACACAGTGGTGGTCACCAGGAGGCAGCAGTCATTTGGTTTGACACATTGGTGGTCACCAGGAGGCAGCAGTCATTTGGTCTGACACAGTGGTGGTCACCAGGATGTAGCAGTCATTTGTTCTGACACAGTGGTGGTCACCAGGAGGTAGCAGTCATTTGTCTTGAAAGCGGTGGTCACCAGGAGGCAGCAGTCATTTGTTCTGACACAGTGGTGGTCACCAGGAGGCAGCAGTCATTTGTCTGACAAGTGGTGGTCACCAGGAGGCAGCAGTCATTTGTTCTGACACAGTGGTGGTCACCAGGAGGCAGCAGTCATTTGTCTGACACAGTGGTGGTCACCAGGATGTAGCAGTCATTTGTTCTGACACAGTGGTGGTCACCAGGAGGCAGCAGTCATTTGTTCTGACACAGTGGTGGTCACCAGGAGGTAGCAGTCATTTGTTTGAAAGCGGTGGTCACCAGGAGGCAGCAGTCATTTGTTCTGACACAGTGGTGGTCACCAGGAGGCAGCAGTCATTTGGTCTGACACAGTGGTGGTCACCAGGAGGTAGCAGTCATTTGCTCTGACACAGTGGTGGTCACCAGGAGGCAGCAGTCATTTGTTCTGACACAGTGGTGGTCACCAGGAGGCAGCAGTCATTTGTCTTGAAAGCGGTGGTCACCAGGAGGCAGCAGTCATTTGTTCTGACACAGTGGTGGTCACCAGGAGGCAGCAGTCATTTGTCTTGAAAGCGGTGGTCACCAGGAGGCAGCAGTCATTTGTTCTGACACAGTGGTGGTCACCAGGAGGCAGCAGTCATTTGTCTGAAAGCGGTGGTCACCAGGAGGCAGCAGTCATTTGTTCTGACACAGTGGTGGTCACCAGGAGGCAGCAGTCATTTGTTCTGACACAGTGGTGGTCACCAGGAGGCAGCAGTCATTTGTCTTGAAAGCGGTGGTCACCAGGAGGCAGCAGTCATTTGTTCTGACACAGTGGTGGTCACCAGGAGGCAGCAGTCATTTGTCTTGACACAGCGGTGGTCACCAGGAGGCAGCAGTCATTTGTTCTGACACAGTGGTGGTCACCAGGAGGCAGCAGTCATTTGTCTTGAAAGCGGTGGTCACCAGGAGGCAGCAGTCATTTGTTCTGACACAGTGGTGGTCACCAGGAGGCAGCAGTCATTTGTTCTGACACAGCGGTGGTCACCAGGAGGCAGCAGTCATTTGTCTTGAAAGCGGCGGTCACCAGGAGGCAGCAGTCATTTGTTCTGACACAGTGGTGGTCACCAGGAGGCAGCAGTCATTTGTCTTGAAAGCGGTGGTCACCAGGAGGCAGCAGTCATTTGTCTGACACAGTGGTGGTCACCAGGAGGCAGCAGTCATTTGTCTTGAAAGCAGTGGTCACCAGGAGGCAGCAGTCATTTGTTCTGACACAGTGGTGGTCACCAGGAGGTAGCAGTCATTTGTTCTGACACAGTGGTGGTCACCAGGAGGCAGCAGTCATTTGTTCTGACACAGTGGTGGTCACCAGGAGGCAGCAGTCATTTGTTCTGACACAGTGGTGGTCACCAGGAGGTAGCAGTCATTTGTTCTGACACAGTGGTGGTCACCAGGAGGCAGCAGTCATTTTCTTGAAAGCGGTGGTCACCAGGAGGCAGCAGTCATTTGTTCTGACACAGTGGTGGTCACCAGGAGGCAGCAGTCATTTGTCTTGAAAGCTGTGGTCACCAGGAGGCAGCAGTCATTTGTTCTGACACAGTGGTGGTCACCAGGAGGCAGCAGTCATTTGTTCTGACACAGTGGTGGTCACCAGGAGGCAGCAGTCATTTGTCTTGAAAGCGGTGGTCACCAGGAGGCAGCAGTCATTTGTTCTGACACAGTGGTGGTCACCAGGAGGCAGCAGTCATTTGTCTTGAAAGCGGTGGTCACCAGGAGGCAGCAGTCATTTGTTCTGACACAGTGGTGGTCACCAGGAGGCAGCAGTCATTTGTCTTGAAAGCGGTGGTCACCAGGAGGCAGCAGTCATTTGTTCTGACACAGTGGTGGTCACCAGGAGGCAGCAGTCATTTGTCTTGAAAGCGGTGGTCACCAGGAGGCAGCAGTCATTTGTTTGACACAGGGTGGTCACCAGGAGGCAGCAGTCATTTGTCTTGAAAGCGGTGGTCACCAGGAGGCAGCAGTCATTTGTTCTGACACAGTGGTGGTCACCAAGAGGCAGCAGTCATTTGTCTTGAAAGCAGTGGTCACCAGGAGGCAGCAGTCATTTGTTCTGACACATTGGTGGTCACCAGGAGGCAGCTGTCATTTGTCTTGAAAGCGGTGGTCACCAGGAGGCAGCAGTCATTTGTTCTGACACAGTGGTGGTCACCAGGAGGTAGCAGTCATTCGTTCTGACACAGTGGTGGTCACCAGGAGGCAGCAGTCATTTGTCTTGAAAGCGGTGGTCACCAGGAGGCAGCAGTCATTTGTTCTGACACAGTGGTGGTCACCAGGAGGCAGCAGTCATTTGTCTTGAAAGCTGTGGTCACCAGGAGGCAGCAGTCATTTGTTCTGACACAGTGGTGGTCACCAGGAGGCAGCAGTCATTTGTTCTGACACAGTGGTGGTCACCAGGAGGCAGCAGTCATTTGTCTTGAAAGCGGTGGTCACCAAGAGGCAGCAGTCATTTGTTCTGACACAGTGGTGGTCACCAGGAGGCAGCAGTCATTTGTCTTGAAAGCGGTGGTCACCAGGAGGCAGCAGTCATTTGTTCTGACACAGTGGTGGTCACCAGGAGGCAGCAGTCATTTGTCTTGAAAGCGGTGGTCACCAGGAGGCAGCAGTCATTTGTTCTGACACAGTGGTGGTCACCAGGAGGCAGCAGTCATTTGTCTTGAACAGCGGTGGTCACCAGGAGGCAGCAGTCATTTGTTCTGACACAGAGGTGGTCACCAGGAGGCAGCAGTCATTTGTCTTGAAAGCGGTGGTCACCAGGAGGCAGCAGTCATTTGTTCTGACACAGTGGTGGTCACCAAGAGGCAGCAGTCATTTGTCTTGAAAGCGGTGGTCACCAGGAGGCAGCAGTCATTTGTCTGACACATGGTGGTCACCAGGAGGCAGCAGTCATTTGTCTTGAAAGCGGTGGTCACCAGGAGGCAGCAGTCATTTGTTCTGACACAGTGGTGGTCACCAGGAGGCAGCAGTCATTTGTCTTGAAAGCGGTGGTCACCAGGAGGCAGCAGTCATTTGTCTGACACAGTGGTGGTCACCAGGAGGCAGCAGTCATTTGTCTTGAAAGCGGTGGTCACCAGGAGGCAGCAGTCATTTGTTCTGACACAGTGGTGGTCACCAGGAGGCAGCAGTCATTTGTCTTGAAAGCGGTGGTCACCAGGAGGCAGCAGTCATTTGTTCTGACACAGTGGTGGTCACCAGGAGGCAGCAGTCATTTGTTCTGACACAGTGGTGGTCACCAGGAGGCAGCAGTCATTTGTTCTGACACAGTGGTGGTCACCAGGAGGCAGCAGTCATTTGTTCTGACACAGTGGTGGTCACCAGGAGGTAGCAGTCATTTGTTCTGACACAGTGGTGGTCACCAGGAGGCAGCAGTCATTTGTCTTGAAAGCGGTGGTCACCAGGAGGCAGCAGTCATTTGTCTTGAAAGCGGTGGTCACCAGGAGGCAGCAGTCATTTGTTCTGACACAGTGGTGGTCACCAGGAGGCAGCAGTCATTTGGTCTGACACAGTGGTGGTCACCAGGAGGCAGCAGTCATTTGTCTTGAAAGCGGTGGTCACCAGGAGGCAGCAGTCATTTGTTCTGACACAGTGGTGGTCACCAGGAGGCAGCAGTCATTTGGTCTGACACAGTGGTGGTCACCAGGGGCAGCAGTCATTTGTTCTGACACAGTGGTGGTCACCAGGAGGCAGCAGTCATTTGTTCTGACACAGTGGTGGTCACCAGGAGGCAGCAGTCATTTGTCTTGAAAGCGGTGGTCACCAGGAGGCAGCAGTCATTTGTTCTGACACAGTGGTGGTCACCAGGAGGCAGCAGTCATTTGTTCTGACACTGTGGTGGTCACCAGGAGGCAGCAGTCATTTGTCTTGAAAGCGGTGGTCACCAGGAGGCAGCAGTCATTTGTTCTGACACAGTGGTGGTCACCAGGAGGCAGCAGTCATTTGTCTTGAAAGCGGTGGTCACCAGGAGGCAGCAGTCATTTGTTCTGACACAGTGGTGGTCACCAGGAGGCAGCAGTCATTTGTCTTGAAAGCGGCGGTCACCAGGAGGCAGCAGTCATTTGTTCTGACACAGTGGTGGTCACCAGGAGGCAGCAGTCATTTGTCTTGAAAGCGGTGGTCACCAGGAGGCAGCAGTCATTTGTTTTGACACAGTGGTGGTCACCAGGAGGCAGCAGTCATTTGTCTTGAAAGCGGTGGTCACCAGGAGGCAGCAGTCATTTGTACTGACACAGTGGTGGTCACCAGGAGGCAGCAGTCATTTGTCTGAAAGCAGGTGGTCACCAGGAGGCAGCAGTCATTTGTTCTGACACAGTGGTGGTCACCAGGAGGCAGCAGTCATTTGTCTTGAAAGCGGTGGTCACCAGGAGGCAGCAGTCATTTGTTCTGACACAGAGGTGGTCACCAGGAGGCAGCAGTCATTTGTCTTGAAAGCGGCGGTCACCAGGAGGCAGCAGTCATTTGTACTGACACAGTGGTGGTCACCAGGAGGCAGCAGTCATTTTTCTTGAAAGCGGCGGTCACCAGGAGGCAGCAGTCATTTGTACTGACACAGTGGTGGTCACCAGGAGGCAGCAGTCATTTGTCTTGAAAGCAGTGGTCACCAGGAGGCAGCAGTCATTTGTTCTGACACAGTGGTGGTCACCAGGAGGTAGCAGTCATTTGTTCTGACAAGTGGTGGTCACCAGGAGGCAGCAGTCATTTGTTCTGACACAGTGGTGGTCACCAGGAGGCAGCAGTCATTTGTTCTGACACAGTGGTGGTCACCAGGAGGCAGCAGTCATTTGTTCTGACACAGTGGTGGTCACCAGGAGGCAGCAGTCATTTGTCTTGAAAGCGGTGGTCACCAGGAGGCAGCAGTCATTTGTCTTGAAAGCGGTGGTCACCAGGAGGCAGCAGTCATTTGTTCTGACACAGTGGTGGTCACCAGGAGGCAGCAGTCATTTGTCTGACACAGTGGTGGTCACCAGGAGGCAGCAGTCATTTGTCTTGAAAGCGGTGGTCACCAGGAGGCAGCAGTCATTTGTTCTGACACAGTGGTGGTCACCAGGAGGCAGCAGTCATTTGTCTGACACAGTGGTGGTCACCAGGAGGCAGCAGTCATTTGTCTGACACAGTGGTGGTCACCAGGAGGCAGCAGTCATTTGTTCTGACACAGTGGTGGTCACCAGGAGGCAGCAGTCATTTGTCTTGAAAGCGGTGGTCACCAGGAGGCAGCAGTCATTTCTTCTGACACAGTGGTGGTCACCAGGAGGCAGCAGTCATTTGTTCTGACACAGTGGTGGTCACCAGGAGGCAGCAGTCATTTGTCTTGAAAGCGGTGGTCACCAGGAGGCAGCAGTCATTTGTTCTGACACAGTGGTGGTCACCAGGAGGTAGCAGTCATTTGTCTTGAAAGCGGTGGTCACGAGAGGGCAGCAGTCATTTGTTCTGACACAGTGGTGGTCACCAGGAGGCAGCAGTCATTTGTCTGAAAGCGGTGGTCACCAGGAGGCAGCAGTCATTTGTTCTGACACAGTGGTGGTCACCAGGAGGTAGCAGTCATTGTTCTGACAAGTGGTGGTCACCAGGAGGCAGCAGTCATTTGTTCTGACACAGTGGTGGTCACCAGGAGGCAGCAGTCATTTGTTCTGACACAGTGGTGGTCACCAGGAGGCAGCAGTCATTTGTTCTGACACAGTGGTGGTCACCAGGAGGCAGCAGTCATTTGTCTTGAAAGCGGTGGTCACCAGGAGGCAGCAGTCATTTGTCTTGAAAGCGGTGGTCACCAGGAGGCAGCAGTCATTTGTTCTGACACAGTGGTGGTCACCAGGAGGCAGCAGTCATTTGTTCTGACACAGTGGTGTTCACCAGGAGGTAGCAGTCATTTGTCTTGAAAGCGGTGGTCACCAGGAGGCAGCAGTCATTTGTTCTGACACAGTGGTGGTCACCAGGAGGCATCAGTCATTTGGTCTGACACAGTGGTGGTCACCAGGTTGTAGCAGTCATTTGCTCTGACACAGTGGTGGTCACCAGGAGGCAGCAGTCATTTGTTCTGACACAGTGGTGGTCACCAGGAGGCAGCAGTCATTTGTCTTGAAAGCGGTGGTCACCAGGAGGCAGCAGTCATTTGTTCTGACACAGTGGTGGTCACCAGGAGGCAGCAGTCATTTGTTCTGACACAGTGGTGGTCACCAGGAGGCAGCAGTCATTTGTCTTGAAAGCGGTGGTCACCAGGAGGCAGCAGTCATTTGTTCTGACACAGTGGTGGTCACCAGGAGGCAGCAGTCATTTGTCTTGAAAGCGGTGGTCACCAGGAGGCAGCAGTCATTTGTTCTGACACAGCGGTGGTCACCAGGAGGCAGCAGTCATTTGTCTTGAAAGCGGTGGTCACCAGGAGGCAGCAGTCATTTGTTCTGACACAGTGGTGGTCACCAGGAGGTAGCAGTCATTTGTTCTGACACAGTGGTGGTCACCAGGAGGCAGCAGTCATTTGTTCTGACACAGTGGTGGTCACCAGGAGGCAGCAGTCATTTGTTCTGACACAGTGGTGGTCACCAGGAGGTAGCAGTCATTTGTTCTGACACAGTGGTGGTCACCAGGAGGCAGCAGTCATTTGTTCTGACACAGTGGTGGTCACCAGGAGGCAGCAGTCATTTCTCTTGAAAGCGGTGGTCACCAGGAGGCAGCAGTCATTTGTTCTGACACAGTGGTGGTCACCAGGAGGCAGCAGTCATTTGTTCTGACACAGTGGTGGTCACCAGGAGGCAGCAGTCATTTGTCTTGAAAGCGGTGGTCACCAGGAGGCAGCAGTCATTTGTTCTGACACAGTGGTGGTCACCAGGAGGCAGCAGTCATTTGTCTGACACAGTGGTGGTCACCAGGATGCAGCAGTCATTTGCTCTGACACAGTGGTGGTCACCAGGAGGCAGCAGTCATTTGTTCTGACACAGTGGTGGTCACCAGGAGGCAGCAGTCATTTGTCTTGAAAGCGGTGGTCACCAGGAGGCAGCAGTCATTTGTTCTGACACAGTGGTGGTCACCAGGAGGCAGCAGTCATTTGTTCTGACACAGTGGTGGTCACCAGGAGGCAGCAGTCATTTGTTCTGACACAGTGGTGGTCACCAGGAGGCAGCAGTCATTTGTCTTGAAAGCGGTGGTCACCAGGAGGCAGCAGTCATTTGTTCTGACACAGTGGTGGTCACCAGGAGGCAGCAGTCATTTGTCTTGAAAGCGGTGGTCACCAGGAGGCAGCAGTCATTTGTTCTGACACAGTGGTGGTCACCAGGAGGCAGCAGTCATTTGTCTTGAAAGCGGCGGTCACCAGGAGGCAGCAGTCATTTGTACTGACACAGTGGTGGTCACCAGGAGGCAGCAGTCATTTGTCTTGAAAGCGGTGGTCACCAGGAGGCAGCAGTCATTTGTTCTGACACAGTGGTGGTCACCAGGAGGCAGCAGTCATTTGTCTTGAAAGCGGTGGTCACCAGGAGGCAGCAGTCATTTGTTCTGACACAGAGGTGGTCACCAGGAGGCAGCAGTCATTTGTCTTGAAAGCGGCGGTCACCAGGAGGCAGCAGTCATTTGTTCTGACACAGTGGTGGTCACCAGGAGGCAGCAGTCATTTGTCTTGAAAGCAGCGGTCACCAGGAGGCCGCAGTCATTTGTACTGACACATTGGTGGTCACCAGGAGGCAGCAGTCATTTGTCTTGAAAGCAGTGGTCACCAGGAGGCAGCAGTCATTTGTTCTGACACAGTGGTGGTCACCAGGAGGTAGCAGTCATTTGTTCTGACAAGTGGTGGTCACCAGGAGGCAGCAGTCATTTGTTCTGACACAGTGGTGGTCACCAGGAGGCAGCAGTCATTTGTTCTGACACAGTGGTGGTCACCAGGAGGTAGCAGTCATTTGTTCTGACACAGTGGTGGTCACCAGGAGGCAGCAGTCATTTGTCTTGAAAGCGGTGGTCACCAGGAGGCAGCAGTCATTTGTCTTGAAAGCGGTGGTCACCAGGAGGCAGCAGTCATTTGTTCTGACACAGTGGTGGTCACCAGGAGGCAGCAGTTATTTGGTCTGACACAGTGGTGGTCACCAGGAGGCAGCAGTCATTTGTCTTGAAAGCGGTGGTCACCAAGAGGCAGCAGTCATTTGTTCTGACACAGTGGTGGTCACCAGGAGGCATCAGTCATTTGGTCTGACACAGTGGTGGTCACCAGGTTGTAGCAGTCATTTGCTCTGACACAGTGGTGGTCACCAGGAGGCAGCAGTCATTTGTTCTGACACAGTGGTGGTCACCAGGAGGCAGCAGTCATTTGTCTTGAAAGCGGTGGTCACCAGGAGGCAGCAGTCATTTGTTCTGACACAGTAGTGGTCACCAGGAGGCAGCAGTTATTTGTTCTGACACAGTGGTGGTCACCAGGAGGTAGCTGTCATTTGTCTTGAAAGCGGTGGTCACCAGGAGGCAGCAGTCATTTGTTCTGACACAGTGGTGGTCACCAGGAGGTAGCTGTCATTTGTCTTGAAAGCGGTGGTCACCAGGAGGCAGCAGTCATTTGTTCTGACACAGTGGTGGTCACCAGGAGGCAGCAGTCATTTGTCTTGAAAGCGGTGGTCACCAGGAGGCAGCAGTCATTTGTCTTGAAAGCGTTGGTCACCAGGAGGCTGCACTCATATGTTCTGTAACAGTTTTGGTCACCAGGAGGCAGCAGTCATTTGTCTTGAAAGCGTTGGTCACCAGGAGGCAGCAGTCATTTGTCTTGAAAGCGGTGGTCACCAGGAGGCAGCAGTCATTTGTTCTGACACAGTGGTGGTCACCAGGAGGCAGCAGTCATTTGTCTTGACAGCGGTGGTCACCAAGAGGCAGCAGTCATTTGTTCTGACACTGTGGTGGTCACCAGGAGGCAGCAGTCATTTGTCTTGAAAGCGGTGGTCACCAGGAGGCAGCAGTCATTTGTCTTGAAAGCGGTGGTCACCAGGAGGCAGCAGTCATTTGTTCTAACACAGTGGTGGTCACCAGGAGGCAGCAGTCATTTGTTCTGACACAGTGGTGGTCAGCAGGAGGCAGCAGTCATTTGTTCTGACACAGTGGTGGTCACCAGGAGGCAGCAGTCATTTGTTCTGACACAGTGGTGGTCACCAGGAGGCAACAGTCATTTGTTCTGACACAGCGGTGGTCACCAGGAGGCAGCAGTCATTTGTTCTGACACAGTGGTGGTCACCAGGAGGCAGCAGTCATTTGTTCTGACACAGTGGTGGTCACCAGGAGGCAGCAGTCATTTGTCTTGAAAGCGGTGGTCATCAGGAGGTAGCAGGAAGAATACGTTTTGCTGCCAAGATCCCAGTTCATAAACGACCATCTTATCTGTGCCGCCCATGTGCAGAGTTTTGACTAGAGCCTCCCGTCGCCATTTGTCCGTAGCCTTAGTTCTTTTGGGGCATAGGGATTTTTATGATGAGTGGCATGATGAGCTGGATGATGGCTGCGCGTGAGTCGATTCGTATATTGAGGCAGGAGCTCAGGCTGTAGCCACACATCTTGGCTCTCCCTTTTCACAATCCAGTGGTGCAAATGTTGCAATGATTGGGGAAAGGAAGAGTTGCAATGGACTGCTGACAGCCCAGTTTGTTGGGTTTCGCCTTAGTAGCCTGTCCATAAGGCATTGTCTTTATCTGTCGGTGTAGTCGTTGGGTTCCCACAGTGGTCACCTCTTCCGCCTATACCGCCGTTGGGGGCCTTATTGGAGCTCTGTAAGCATGTCTCTCTGATGCGGGGCTTCACCGCAGATTTTTCGTTCTGGGTTTATTCCCGTCGCCTTATACCTACCAAGGTTCATGTGCAAGGCAGCAGGATAATGGTTGGTTGGCACCAGGACGTGTCCACATGCCAGTCGGCCTATGCGCTGTCCCTCTGGGGCCCACTGCTACTCAGAGATCCCCTGCTGGTCCAGCCTGGGCTCACGAGGCACCCAGTTACCGTGTGTTGCCACGAGGAGGCACAACAGGAGTCTTGATAGTAAGGATGTTGTGTACTGGCAGGGAAAGACATGTGCAAGTTGCTTTCCTGTTCACCACGAGGGCTAGCCAGCGGCGGCAGCTGAAAGCGAGAGGGAGCAAGCAATGTCTGCACCTTAGCAACAACATAATGCTGCCACATTAGACGCATTACACCACCCTGTGTGTGCGCGCGCGCGCGCGCACACACACACACAGTATAGTTGAAAACTATACTGCCAGTGTTAAGACTTATTCCTTATGAGTTTCTGGAGGTGAGGCAACAAATACATGCGCTATATTCACTTTCGTTGTTTCAGTAACGACTGTCTCGATATTTCTCGTCCCGGACATTACAGACAACAAACACATACACCATCATTAGTGTGCAGTGTCTTGTAACTGTTATTAATGATCTGTTTTTGAAATAAATTGTCCATTAGACAAGAGAAAGAGAAATAGATGAACACTAAAAGCATGAGAATAATCGACGAAATTGATATTGCACTTTCCTCTCTCTCTCTGAGGCGTCCATTTGTTTCACTGGAGACAGGACGCAGTAAACAAACATTAAGGCGTCCAGCGTCAAGGATCATGTTATCTCGCCCAACACACACAGCCTGAATTACTGTATCTTGTCTTAGACGCATCAAAGTATAAAATGGATTCATTGCTTAACTGAAATAAGAAGAAAATCATTTAATGGCATCAACAGCGCAGATATAGAATTTCCTGCCGCCATCTATCGTCATCTCATCCCGGACATCCTCAACACCTTAGCCAGGTCATTTACATTTTGTCTCATCACTAGTGAAAAAAAAAATATTTGATTCACGAGATAAAACAGAATTTCCTCTTCATATTCGTTTATTCTCTAGTGGATTTTATGTTGTCAACCTCTGCTACTTAATGTTCTTACCTCCTGGTCCAAGTCACGTACTTTACACGTTTGTAGCAGCCACAGAACACTTGTATCTTGTGGCTGATCGTGTTGATGGTGTGTGATCTGAGGAAGGAAATGGTTACATCACAACTACGATGTTATTTATCATGTTTAACGTCCACACATAAGCTCATGCACTGTCGTATCAGTTCCTCCAAGTCAAAACAAGATGTAGTTGAAGAAACATTTGCTCTCTACTTCATCCACACCACACTCTGGGTCCTCTTATCCTACGGTTATATGTACAGTTATACACAGATATTCAGTAACCTGCTTCATTATTCTGAATCCCAAACCCATTCTTCGAAATACGGCCGATTGTCCGCCCTCTGGCTACGAGGTTTTAAACTAAAGGGACCTTGATATTGTCTCAGGTTACCCATTAGGGTGTGTCAATTTAGGGGGTGAACTGGCTAAATTGAAAATCGAGTAATTTGGTAGCAATTTATTGTAGTCTTTAAGCATGCAAAACAATATTCTGGCATAAATTTTTTTTTATAATAAGTCCTACCTACATCAAATGGATTTTTAAATGTACATATTTGTGAATTTATAACATAACCAGCGTTTGCACGCATGTTACTGTTTCAAGTTTCAAATTATTATATTTTATTATCCGTAGTCTATTTGAAAGTAACCAATGCCTTCATACTCTCTTTGCTTTGGTTTCTTGTCATCAGTAGTCTGCTTGCTATTTGTGCTTTGATGTAACCTTCTCGCCTCTCGTGGCTGTAAACATGGCCCGCTGCTTCTGTGACCATTTTCACACATCTCTCCACACTTTGAGTGTGGGAAGGCCACTTCGGCACCTGCATTGGAGTCTCTTTAAGGTTTCTCAATTCTTGGCTAGTTAGACTTGTTGTCAATGGTGGCTCTAAGACTTCCAAACTCAAGTCAACCAATTCTGACAATTTGGTGGCATTGACGTTTATTGGGGGAACTTTTCTTGAATGAAACGAACAGTCTCCCAACTGGTCGTCATCTATTAGCGTTCCTCTAATCTTTAGAATGACTTCTACAGCCTCGGTTCGGAGATTGGTACATTGACTGCAAAGTATTGCTTGCAAAACTGCTTCTGATCGAGCATACCAAGCGGACCTTCTTGCCACAGGTAACACGATGTCCCTCACTACCTTCCTCTGTGTTCTTACTAGCTGCAATTGAAACAAAAGGTGATTGGGCCCATCCACCCACATAGGATTAAGTTTCACACTAAACCACTGGGGAAGATAAACTCCAATAATAAATTCAACAATTAACCTCAAATTCTTCAGCACTTTGCCCTTCAATTCGTGTTTGGAAATCCAAATCCTGCAGAAACGAAGAGTTGTAGTTAACCAACGGCTGTGACTGACAGGTCCAATCTCCAAGAGAGCCAATGACTGAGGCACTTCTCCTGATCTTATTGCTTGGGCAATACGATAAGCATAGGATTGATCTGTGCTGAGATCTTTGATGACTCCTTCAGACAACGCCGGAAGGGGAGGGCCAACTTCGACCTTTGGAAAGGTTGTATTTATTTCTAGTTGTGTTGCTTCATCCAGCATGATGCCAAGGGGACCTGACCACTTGTTGTTGCTCTTTGTAGGACCATCAAGTTCCTGGATGAGATGACGAAGAGGTAGCTCGCCTGTATGTAAATCACATACAATCCAAACAAGTCTTCTTCCTAGTTTTTTCTCTAAATGCGTCATTACACCCCCCTGCCATCCGGTGTTCACTGCAGTTGAATCTCCACCAACAGCCTGCAGTGAACTGCCAAATCCTCTCTCCTGAACCCAACATAAATATGATCAGCAATGACCTCTGCATGTTTCTTCCCTTCTACTTCAGTTTCGGGAGCAAAGTGAAACAAAACCGACCACCAGGCGCAGAACAGACAGAGTAGTGTTCTTCTTTGATGAGACCTGGAAACTTTCTGTTCACTCCCTCTACTTCTAGCAAAACTTTTGTGTCATCTATTCTTCCATCAAACAAAGACAGGAGAGCCCTCCCTCGCTTAAATCTTTTTCATGCTGATCAGATATTTCCTTCATTATTTTTTCTTGTGCTCTTCTAATTTTATTATGATCTATCACCAAAGATACATCCTCTCGGCTGATGAGGCCTGCATCTATCCAAGCGGCAGTTGCAATTTCTGCAGCCTCACGAAGTCCAGCATGGTGGCGAATACTAGCTAAAGCAATGTTTGAAATATTTCTTGTGTTGTATTTCATTTTCTTTGGTAAAGGTTCAGATGGCTCTTTGGAACTATCATCTGATGTTGCTTCCTGTTCATCAGAAGAACTATCAAAGAAGTGATAAACATCTTGACACAGCTCTTCCTCTCTTTGGATGGCTTCTTCACTCTTCATTTTCTTCTTTTGTTCCCTCTCTCGGATTTGTTCTCTCTTCTTGGCATTAGCAATCTGCTTCTTTGTTTCTGAATAATCTATTGAACCGATTTGCATACTTCCTTGGCCTTCTGCCTTTGTCCTCTGTGCCTTTATAAATTCAAGCTCTAAAACAGGGATCTTCTTTTCACGAGGACAACCACAATCAATGTGGGAATTATTTTCTCTCTTACCTGAGTGAGAACAGTTGGATTCAGAACATAATTGTATGGAGCACTTGCAGGTCAAAATGTCAAACAGAGTATCAAGTGTGTGCAGAAATTCATTTTTCCTGGCCAAGTTTCCTTTACCAAGTGATGTTTCAACTGCTTTGTGCCACAATTTCGTTAGTTTTAGCTCAATAGTTCGACACTGATTAATCACAGGTGGTTTGAATAGTGCATTAGCTTTTGTCCATTGATGCAGAAGAGGGACTATCATGTCATTTATGAGTTCTTTATCTGTATAGTTCCTTCTGTCCTTTGCATTTTTTTCTCGAAGGAGTAACCCTAATCTTAGCATGTCTCTCACTGTTGGAAGTTCTGATACAGGAAGCTCCTTCCCTTTACCAACTAGCAGGCTCAAGTGGGTTGACAACTGACTTCTTGTCTTCAATTTTGACATCTTCACACTATCTGACAAATAGAAAAATATTTCAATGTTTCATAATTCAATTGTTGTTTCAAAAAATATCAATTTGTTTATCAAAAATGCTGTAACAGAAATAACATAATAATTTCTTAGAACATAATGTTTTATACAATGATATAAGTAACTGCGACAATCAATATGCCCTACTTACAATAATTAAAATGTAGAATTCGTCTGGTAGAGTAGGTGCAAGTGCAATGAGAGCAAACCACCGTCTATGATATCTCGAAGGAGAGTGAGCCGGGCGCCTTATGCTCACGCTTGGTACAAGTCAAAACAAGAATTAAACTGTCCCACACGGAGAGCCTGTTCATGTTCATGTTCTGACATGCATATTGTACACAAGCTATAGAACCATAAAATACTCCATAATCCATATGCTTACATGAGATTAGTTAATATCAAGTGAATAATTCTAATCAAGTCTCATTAATTTGTTGAAATACTGATATTTGAAACTTTAAGGTATAATTGATGTAGGTGAGGGTTATTTCAATTCATTTTTGTTTGCTAATCTCAAGTTTAGACATAAAGAGGCACAATATTTTGACTACCAAATTTGATTTTTAACATGGTGACAAAATTGACACACCCTATTACCCATAGATGGCGCTCCCTGTGTACCTAACTCAAATATGAACATAAATGACGTCATAAGCAACACAAATCATGGTATAACTACATAGTACAATAAGGGTATGAATTAGACAAAAGTTTTTGTTATTAATAAATTAATTATAAGCAGTGAGTAACATACAAATATAGTTAAGGAACTTGTCATCCATATTCCTGCTGTGTGACTGAAGAACGAATGGCGGATTGTACAATAGAGTACATTTGTGGGTAAAATGAAACTCTTTCTTATGTGTGTTTTGTTTTACTTTACCCTAGATATACGTCATCAAAGTAAATATCTTTGTTTCGTCTCCGTCACCACAAATAATTTCAAGCTGTGTTCTGCATATTTTTCCTCGTCATCAAAATGAAGTTATTGACTATTTGGTCATGAAGGCGAGAAGTGAAGCTGACACAGCGTTCTGGTAACTTTCCTCATTTAGGAAGATTATTATATTCCCAAACTCATCTTCTCTACAGTGTTGTGAGGTGTGTGTGTGTTTACCACAACCAAAGACTTGCTAAGACTGTCAACCTCGTCCACTGTCAACCACCTTTGGTAAATGTCACACAAAACAACAACAACTTTATAACTAAATGAACTGGTATCAGTCTCTGCTTTCTCAGGTAAAACAGATAATAATAAAAGTAATATATGCAGTAAATAAATAAACGTAAGACTAAATAAGTGAAGGAGACATGTTAGTGATGACTTGTGACCACTCGTAGCTCTCTCATCCTGACGGGATAAACGGCCTTACAACACAAACATAATGGACACTAACTTCGCACTGAATCTGAAGTAGAAGAAAACAGCAGTTGACTGTGTTAATAACACCCCCCCCCCCCCCCGAAAAAAACCTTTTATTAAACATAAGTTCTGCAAAGTATTGACGTATTTGATTTTAAGGTTTACTTTTTTTTTTACTAAAATCGTAAATTTTACTGAACTCGCGACTATAGGAGAATGTAAAAAATTTGGTTCTAAAAGATTCACATCTCACCAGTGTTAACCTTCTTCATATACACACGAAACCATAACCAAGGAACCTCTTTACGAGATGAATTATTACCTGGCTGGGTGATGACTTGGTAAGTTCCTTGGGTCGTTTGAGCATTTAGGTGTTTGTGTACAGTACATGGTTGGATGTGCATTTTTGCAGGGTTGTACTTGCATTTGTAGCGTTTGTGTGTATGCTTGTGCGTGCTTGGGTGTATGCGAGTGTGTTGTGTGTGCGTGTTTCTCCGTGCGCATGCCGGACAAGAACGTACTGTACTGTACCTTATCACCTGCGTGCGTCACAGAGCCAACAGATAGCCACCGTCCCCATTAGCCTGACGCGGCCATAACTGTGTAAAACCCAATCAAACACCAATAATTATTCCACATGAAAGAGGCACGATTTTTCCATAGTTGAGTTTAAATTGTATTAACCTCATCATCGATAACACTGGGGAACACACTTTCGGTTGCATGAGTTCTGACACTTGATTCTGGTAGATTTGAGGTCACAGATTCTGAAAATGGCATTCGTTTGTGCAGATCAGGTCTAGTTTTGATGCTACGCAGCAATTTACATGTTAGGTTACAGATTCTGAGCATATTAGTTTACATTCATCAAATATAATTCTTAATTACATCAGTGCGTCAAATATAGATTTGTGTGTGCATTAGTGTGTGCATTATTATTTTATTTCATTAAAACAATTATTTTATTTCTGGATTAGTCACCGCGATGGGAGCTCCAGGTTATGATCCGAAAGAGTGGCGCCTCTTTATAGATAGCTCTAAGCGGAGTCTGAAGTGTGTTTTATTACATATAGGCAACATCTTTGGCGCAATACCCATAGGACACTCAGTACACCTGAAAGAAAAATATGAACACATCAAAACGGTTTTGGAGCTACTCAAATATGAAGAACACAAATGGATCATCTGTGTTGATCTAAAAATGGTCAATTTTTTGCTAGGACAGCAAGGTGGGTATACAAAATTTCCTTGCTTTATCTGCCTCTGGGACAGCAGAGCCAAAGACAGACACTGGATTCAGAAGGAATGGCCAGTTAGGGAAAGCCTCAATGTTGGGGAAAAGAACATCATTTATGAACCCCTAGTGGAACGTGAAAAAATTGTTTTCCCGCCCCTTCACATCAAGCTGGGCCTTATGAAACAGTTTGTCAAGGCGCTCGATACTGACAGTGACTGTTTTAAGTATCTGTGTGAAGTGTTCCCTGGTTTAACGCTAGAAAAACTCAAAGCAGGTATTTTCGACGGCCCTCAAATTAGGACGCTGATTAAAGACCAAGCCTTCACTCAATCCATGACTGATGTTGAGAGAAATGCATGGGGAGCATTCGTTTCTGTTGTAAGGAACTTTCTTGGAAACAGGAAATCAGAGGACTAAAAAAAGCTCGTTGAATCTTTGATGGAAATTTCCATGTGTTAGGTTGCAACATGAGCATTAAGATGCATTTCCTGAACAGTCATCTTGAACTGTTTCCGGCAAACTTGGGGGACGTGAGTGATGAGCAAGGTGAACGCTTTCACCAGGATATCAAAGTCATGGAAGACAGTTATCAAGGTCGCTGGGACATTCACATGATAGCGGACTATTGCAGAAGCATTCAGCGAGACTGCACTGAGAGGCGATATTCAAGACAGTCCATTAAACGCAAGTTTGTGCCTGAATAAATCTGGCATAGTTCACAAAAGCAACTGATGAATCCAAAATATGCTTGTCAAGGTAAATAAAAGTAATTAAAAATTAATTCTACGTGTTTGGTAATTCCTCTCTGTGTGCTGGTTTAGATTTTTAGCAGTAGTATATGGTAGTCTAACTATATATAGTAGTAAATGGTAGGTAACTCACCGCAACAAAACTAGACCCGATAGAAAAAAACCGGTGCCATATTTGAAATCAGTGACCTCAATTTACCCAGAAACAGGTCTCAAAATGTATGCAACTGACAAAAAGTTGAATTTTGTTCCCCAGTGTAATTTGGATGATAAACACGGACATGATAGATAGTTGGTACTATTAGAAAAATATAATGGAGTTATATAAACGAGGTCGCGTATGATCAACGTAGAGTGAAGTATAGTATTACCCAGGTGGATGTTTACCTGAACGATGACCTACAGTGTTGTTTCTGATAATTGATTTTGTTTTAATTTGTAATGAATAAGTGATAATTGACAATACTGTGAATAGTGACACTGAGGTGCTCTATACTTCTGTACTGTGGCTGGTGACACTGAGGTGCTCTATACTTCTGCACTGTGGATGGTGACACTGACGTGCTCTATACTTCTGTACTGTGGCTGGTGACACTGAGGTGCTCTATACTTCTGTACTGTGGCTGGTGACACTGAAGTGCTCTATACTTCTGCACTGTGGATGATGACACTGAAGTGCTCTACACTTCTGTATTGTGGCTGGTGACACTGAAGTGCTCTATACTTCTGTACTGTGGCTGGTGACACTGAAGTGCTCTATACTTCTGTACTGTGGCTGGTGACACTGAGGTGCTCTATACTTCTGTACTGTGGCTGGTGACACTGAGGTGCTCTATACTTCTGTACTGTGGCTGGTGACACTGAGGTGCTCTATACTTCTGTACTGTGGCTGGTGACACTGAAGTGCTCTATACTTCTGCACTGTGGATGGTAACACTGAGGTGCTCTATACTTCTGTACTGTGGCTGGTGACACTGAAGTGCTCTATACTTCTGTACTGTGGCTGGTGACACTGAGGTGCTCTATACTTCTGTACTGTGGCTGGTGACACTGAGGTGCTCTATACTTCTGTACTGTGGATGATGACACTGAAGTGCTCTATACTTCTGTAGTGTGGATGGTGACACTGAGGTGCTCTATACTTCTGTACTGTGGATATTGACACTGAGGTGCTCTATACTTCTATACTGTGGCTGGTGACACTGAGGTGCTCTATACTTCTGCACTGTGGCTGGTGACACTGAGGTGCTCTATACTTCTGCACTGTGGCTGGTGACAATGAGATGCTCTATACTTCTGTACTGTGGCTGGTGACAATGAGATGCTCTCTACTTCTGTACTGTGGATGGTGACACTGAAGTGCTCTATACTTCTGTATTGTGGTTGGTAACACTGAGGTGTTCTATACTTCTGTATTGTAGTTGGTAACACTGAGGTGCTCTATACTTCTGTATTGTGGTTGGTAACACTGAGGTGTTCTATACTTCTGTACTGTGGATGGTGACACTGAGGTGCTCTATACTTCTGTACTGTGGATGGTAACACTGAGGTGCTCTATACTTCTGTACTGTGGCTGGTGACACTGAGGTGCTCTATACTTCTGTACTGTGGCTGGTAACACTGAGGTGCTCTATACTTCTGTACTGTGGATGGTAACACTGAGGTGCTCTATGGGGCTGGTGACACTGAGGTGCTCTATGGGGCTGGTGACACTGAGGTGCTCTATGGGGCTGGTGACACTGAGGTGCTCTATGGGGCTGGTGACACTGAGGTGCTGTATACTTCTGTACTGTGGTTGGTGACACTGAGGTGCTCTATACTTCTGTACTGTGGATGGTGACACTGAGGTGCTCTATGGGGCTGGTGACACTGAGGTGCTCTATACTTCTGTACTGTGGATGGTGACACTAAGGTGCTCTATACTTCTGTACTGTGGCTGGTGACACTCTTTCCCCTAATTTATCTTTCACGTGGTAATAATAATTTATCACTGGATTAGTGTCAGGGTTTATTTGTCACCTGTTGTGTCTAAGTACAGCACGTTGCCATTTTATATTGTTTTAGAGGGTATCATTATTTACTCAATAGCTAAAAAATGTCCTGTTATAAGTATTGTCATATTTATATAAAGATTCATAGGAGAGCAGACAGCTAGTGTAGGTGACGACAATACTTACAATAATAGCCAACAATATTATGGCGTTATCATATTGGTAGGATCACATGTAAGCCATTATTATGCAGCAGCGTCACCTACAAACAACACTAATTGGTGTTCCATCTGGGCAGGCTCGAGGGGACAGGTAATGGACGAGTTGATGGTTCTGGCTAAACACAAACAATACACTCTGCCACGTTCGTAGATTGATACGGTATATACAATTTGAAAAAAAAAAATTAAAAACTCATCGCTGCAGTCGGAGGTAGTGGAAAGGATGGCTTCTTCAGACCCCAAATGCCACGTTCAGATAAGTTTTAAGGGTGTTTTTTTATGGTCTAAGTCAAGGACATTTCCTAAGTGAATAAATGTGCCGTGAAGAGCAGTTTCAAACATGGGTTGGATGGATATATGAGCGGTAGGGATTGGGTGGAAATGGGACTGTCCGGTATGGTCCAATAGACCTGCTGCAGCTTCCCACATTCTTATATTCTTTGGGATATCAAAAACTCCCATGTTCACACCAGCTCAGCTGTCGATGTATTCTTACCTGGTAGACTTTCTTTTTTTCAGTGCATTTACAGAGTATATCAGTACTAGATGGAGATACGAGTAAATTTAGTAGTAATGACATTGTCTGGACTTTGTTTTGAGAATGCCTGATGCAAGGTAAACATGACAACATAGTGCTGTTATCGTTTTGATGATTCACTAATGAACCACTGGGATATATCATCATTTACATTAATTAATGGGTAAAATTTACTATAACTACCATAAGTATTTTGATGTTTAGATTCGAGATAGGTTATATTGGGTAAATTTTAAGTTTTGGTCATTCCTGTACTTTAACATGCAGACTGTTTTTTCTGATGGTTTGCGATGTGTTATGAACGCTTTAGACCTTCATTTCTATCGGAAATCACCAGTTTTGAGTTGCTACCCCCCCCCCCCTTACCGATGTATGTTAAGCTAACCTTTTAACTCATCATACCCTAACCTAACCTAGCATATGATCTGTATTTTCTTATGCGATCGAAAAATGTTTTGCGACAGAATTCCTGTAGAGATAATGTGTATTATTATTGAAAGTACTTAACATAAGAACATAAGAACATAAGAAAGTGGGATACTGCAGGAGGCCGACTGGCCCATACAGGGCAGATCCCTTTCACACCCATCCCAGCACTTCCATGTGCCTATCCAACTTCGTCTTGAAGCTCCCTAGCGTCCCCGATCCTACTATAGCACTCGGTAGCCTATTCCACATATCCACAACTCTATTACCAAACCAGTGCTTGCCTATATCCTTTCTGAATCGGAATTTATCTAATTTAAAGCCATTTGTTCTAGTTATTTCGTTATTACTGAGCTTCAGAACATCTTCCATTTTACCCTTGTTAATCCCACTCACCCACTTGTAAACCTCTATCATATCTCCCCTAACTCTACGCCTCTCTAATGAATGCAAGCCTAAGCTTTTCAGTCTTCCTTCATATGTAAGGTTTCTAATATTATGGATCATTTTTGTCATTCTTCTTTGTACTCTCTCCAAAGAATCTATGTCCATTCTATAATAAGGACACCAGAACTGAACCGCATAATCCATGTGTGGCCTCACTAATGCTTGGTAAAATTTCAAGATAACGTCAGCAGTTCTGTTACTCACAGACCTAGATATGAACCCTAGAATCCTGTTTGCCTTGTTGCGAACGCTAATACATTGTTTTCTAGGTTTCAAGTCGTTGCTAACAAATACACCTAGATCTTTTTCACAAACTGAGTTTTCTATTTCCGTGTTACCTAGTTTATACTTAAAGTTTGTATTCGTCTTCCCTATCTGTAGTACCTTGCATTTATCGGTATTAAAATTCATTTGCCAGTCTACTGACCACTCATGTAAGGTATCTAGATCTCTTTGAAGGTGTTCAAAGTCACTGTCTGAATTTATCACTCTCCCCATTTTGGTATCATCTGCAAATTTACTAATCCTACTAGTTATGTCTAAATCAAGATCATTAATGAATATAACAAACAGCAGAGGGCCCAATACAGATCCCTGGGGAACTCCGCTAATGACCGCACCCCAGTCTGACTTTAATCCATTTATGCTGACTCTTTGTTTCCTACCAGTTAACCATGACCTAATCCATTTCAATAATGATCCACCTATTCCATGTGCTTCTACCTTCCTTATCAATCTCTCATGAGGGACTCTATCGAATGCTTTACTGAAATCTAAATAAATTATATCATATGACATATCATTATCTACCGCTTCATATACTCCCATAGTTAGAATCTTAAGGTCCCCCAGATGACCAAAATCAAAATAATACCAATATTGTTTGGAATGTTTTTACTATGAAATTTGTTGTATGGGCAGCTAATATCCATTGAATTAGTTTCTGCTTAGAAATATTTATATATTCTAAATAGTATTTCTGCGTTGCACAATAATGCACAATTAATTTTTGAATAATATTTATTTACTGAGCCGATCACCCGAGAAGGTTGGACAGGTGGCTGCCTCCTGGGAAGCTCTCCCCCAACCAGTGACGTCACAACCAATCACAGAGCTTTTCGCAGTCACATGACTTTTTAGCAACTTTAACCCTTATTTTTTGTTTACACTTTTTGGCCTAATTTATTGAAAAATATCATTACCATAGTGAATTTAAGCGTTTTCTTTACCCATTGACCTGCCATCTTAGGAAAAAATCCCGACCGTCAACTCGTTCATTGTCAGGAGATTAATGACTATGACTATTGGCCAGTTGATTGTTGATTCATTGTTCCCCGGCGAGATCCATAAACACTCAGGTACTTATCTAATTATGAGCGATAGGGCATTATGACGTTCAGTTTCGCGGCGAGTATGTGCGCGCGCGCGTGTGTGTGTGTGTGTGTGTGTGTGTGTGTGCGCGCGCGCGCGTGGCGGACTTCTTCACAATACTTGACACGGTCACAACTTCCTGTTCTTCGCCGTTCATATTAACATTGAGGCAGACCAAGAAAGAACCTTGTTATTATGATTTACTCCCTTACCTTCAGCACACAACTTAGTAGTATATCCATCTCTGTGACTCAGCCGCTGGAATCACATTATTTTCACACATAATCCACCACTACCTCACTATAACCCACTACTCAGCTCACCTCATTGTGTTTACTCATCCCTAAACTCTTTATGTTTTCGTAGTGATGTTACTCGACTACCGACACATTTTTTTTTACTTATTCATTTACTCTTAACACCATTTACTCTCTCATCAACACTTCCCTCCTTATCAACACCTTCGATGGTATTCACGCTTCCCAGTACACAACACCCACGCGGCCGTGGTCTCTTGATCATGGAGACAGCTGCCAGCCCGGTGTGTCGGGCCCTCCGCTCCCCATCTCCTCCTTCCCATCTGGATTTATCAACATCCTCACACCAACAGTACAGTGCAACTATTGACGATTAACCCACAAGTGATATACAAAAGTGGCAATTTCAAATCGAAGGAAAAGCACAAAAACACAGCAATACTGATTGTGGCTGGATCTGACCTGACCTCACGGCTTCACCTGACCTAACCTGAAGGATGGAGCACACCTGCATTGCCCCAAGCTACTGTCCTGGCCACTTGGCCACACACCTGCCCAATCGCATCCAGCCCATACGAGCACGAACTGACTGCTACAAGAACAGCGCAGTCTCCACCTTTGTAAAAAATCATCAACACCTAATTATTATATATCATATTTGTATCACTTATGTTACTTGTACATCATTTGTAAATCAAGAGAACCATTCCCCACTTATGTAATTGTATATTTTCAGCCTTCTGGCTGCCATGCTCTTTCAATAAACCGTTAATTATTATTATTATTATTATTACACACACACACACACGCACACACGCACACACACACACACACACACACACACACCTCCTGATACTCCAGCTTTCAGTTTCTATTACGTCTTAATTGTAAAATATTCTATTCCACATCCACTCCGTTTTCTCCTGACCTTTATCGACACCACCAGTAATATAAGATTAATTCACCAACTCCCGCTAACTTTCACTTAGTATATGACAAAATAAAGTAAGTAAAGCGATATAATGTAAGTTAAATATAATACTTTAGTTGACATAAGTACGTGTTTAATGTGAGATTATTCAAACTGTGGATCAATAAGCAAAAGAAAGTGTGAAAACGTGAAAGTGGGTCCCATGGGCATGACTTTCTGTAAGTAAGGGTAAAACGATACATATTTCAGCCATTCGACAATACTAGTTAAGTAGTTTGGAGACATTGTATAGTAGGGAATATTCAGGAACCTTACAATATGCAAGCAGAAACAAATATACAGGACACTTTTAAGATGGACAAAGACTCGGCACAAGTTAGCTCGCCCAGGGAGGTGATACGAGTGTTTAATGACCTTATCTGATATCCCTGTGATCTCAGGTCTTGTGTAACATCATTGTGATAACACTACGAGGGAATGTCGGTAAAAGTTTGCAGCTAACTGAAGTGAAGTTGTGAGATAAATTTCGACTTAGGTGCTGTCATCACTACACAGACAGCATCTGTGGTGGACGTTACCAGCAACAGTATCAAAGTGGATCATTAACGAAGGGAAATATTTGTTTGTGGACTCATAAGAGGAACTTAAAAGATGGGACTCATTACCGACGGGAATCATCATCGCATGGATCAAAGAGTCGCATGTCTTGCTCGTGGACGATATAATTTAGAGTCGTCACCAAGAACTCTCATCATTACATGAGGGCTTCCTCACGTCTCACCTCCAGCTCCACCTCCAGTTTGTAATGATCTTCCCTCAAGAGTTAACTTGTTTTTACCTGTGTCATGGCATCTTTGGCTTGGGCCAGTCTTCTGGTAACGTGATTTGTTACTCCACTGAGATTTCACAAACAAGAGAACACAATTATTAATTGTTTGTCATTAGAAATCGTGGGAACGGAGATGATGCTGACGCAGTGGTTCTATCATTGGTCCTCGTACACTCGTGTTCATACACTGTAAACTGTGGCTGTAGCTACAGGGTGGGCGAAAGGTCGCTACATCCCAAAGGCATCAGGGATCCAGGATGTCTATGTAAGCATCCTCGTTTCCACAGCATGGGGTGATATGCCGCCATGTCCTGTGTAACACATTTCAAGGCGTTTGTGGTGTGATTGTTGCAAATGCTGAGGTCGAGGCTCCTTGTAGGCCACATTAATAGTGCTGGAGGGGTCGCAAACCCATGATCTCTTTGGAATTGTCTCATCTAGAAAATCCCAAACTGTTAGTGTATAATAGTCAAGGTTCCATTCTGCTGCAGCCGTGCATCATGTCTTACGCCAAATTCAAGTTTTGATATGAACTTGTTCTGAGATATGTTCAGAAAAGAAGCTGGATTGACAATGTCACAAAAAAGTATGGATCACCCACTTAGCAAGACACACTAATGATCTCTCCAACACACAACACACACTCCTGGTCTCTCCAACACACAACACACACTCCTGGTCTCTCCAACACACAACACATACTACTGGTCTCTCTAACACACAACACATACTCCTGGTCTCTCCAACACACAACACACACTCCTGGTCTCTCCAACACACAACACACACTCTTGGTCTCTCCAACACACAACACATACTCCTGGTCTCTCCAATACACAACACATACTCCTGGTCTCTCCAACACACAACACACACTCCTGGTCTCTCCATCACACAACACACACTCCTGGTCTCTCCAACACACAACACACACTCCTGGTCTCTCCAACACACAATACATACTTCTGGTCTCTCCAACACACAACACGCACTCCTGGTCTCTCCAACACACAATACATACTCCTGGTCTCTCCAACACACATACTCCTGGTCTCTACAACACACTCCTGGTCTCTCCAACACACACTCCTCGTCTTTCCAACACACAACACATATTCCTGGTCTCTCCAACACACAACACATACTCCTGGTCTCTCCAACACAATACATACTCCTGGTCTCTCCAACACACAACACATACTCCTGGTCTCTCCAACACAATACATACTCCTGGTCTCTCCAACACACAACACATACTCCTGGTCTCTCCAACACACAACACATACTCCTGGTCTCTCCAACACACAATACATACTCCTGGTCTCTCCATCACACAACACATACTCCTGGTCTCTCCAACACACAACACATACTTCTGGTCTCTCCAACACACAATACCTACTCCTGGTCTCTCCAACACACAATACATACTCCTGGTCTCTCCATCACACAACACATATTCCTGGTCTCTCCAACACACAACACATACTTCTGGTCTCTCCAACACACAACACATACTCCTGGTCTCTCCAACACACAACACATACTTCTGGTCTCTCCATCACACAACACACACTCCTGGTCTCTCCAACACACACCAACACATACTCCTGGTCTCTCCAACACACAACACACACCTGGTCTCTCCAACACACAACACACACTCCTGGTCTCTTCAACACACAACAACACACACTCCTGGTCTCTCCAACACACAACAACACACACTCCTGGTCTCTCCAACACACAACAACACACACTCCTGGTCTCTTCAACACACAACAACACCCACTCCTGGTCTCTCCAACACACAACAACACACACTCCTGGTCTCTCCAACACACAACACACACACTCCTGGTCTCTCCAACACACAACAACACACTCCTGGTCTCTCAAACACACAACAACACACACTCCTGGTCTCTCCAACACACAACACACACACTCCTGGTCTCTCCAACACACAACAACACACACTCCTGGTCTCTCCAACACACAACACACACACTCCTGGTCTCTCCAACACACAACACACTCCTGGTCTCTCCAACACACAACAACACACACTCCTGGTCTCTTCAACACACAACAACACACTCCTGGTCTCTCTAACACACAACAACACACTCCTTGTCTCTCCAACACACAACAACACACACTCCTGGTCTCTCCAACACACAACACACACACTCCTGGTCTCTCCAACACACAACACACACACTCCTGGTCTCTCCAACACACAACACACTCCTGGTCTCTCCAACACACAACAACACACACTCCTGGTCTCTTCAACACACAACAACACACCCCTGATCTCTCCAACACACAACAACACACTCCTGGTCTCTCCAACACACAACACACACTCCTGGTCTCTTCAACATACAACAACACACACTCCTGGTCTCTCCAACACACAACACACACACTCCTGGTCTCTCCAACACACAACAACACACACTCCTGGTCTCTCCAACACACAACACACACACTCCTGGTCTCTCCAACACACAACAACACACACTCCTGGTCTCTCCAACACACAACACATACTTCTGGTCTCTCCAACACACAATACCTACTCCTGGTCTCTCCAACACACAATACATACTCCTGGTCTCTCCATCACACAACACATATTCCTGGTCTCTCCAACACACAACACATACTTCTGGTCTCTCCAAAACACAACACATACTCCTGGTCTCTCCAACACACAACACATACTTCTGGTCTCTCCATCACACAACACACACTCCTGGTCTCTCCAACACACAACAACACACACTCCTGGTCTCTCCAACACACAACACATACTTCTGGTCTCTCCAACACACAATACCTACTCCTGGTCTCTCCAACACACAATACATACTCCTGGTCTCTCCATCACACAACACATACTCCTGGTCTCTCCAACACACAACACATACTTCTGGTCTCTCCAACACACAATACCTACTCCTGGTCTCTCCAACACACAATACATACTCCTGGTCTCTCCATCACACAACACATATTCCTGGTCTCTCCAACACACAACACATACTTCTGGTCTCTCCAACACACAACACATACTCCTGGTCTCTCCAACACACAACACATACTTCTGGTCTCTCCATCACACACACACACTCCTGGTCTCTCCAACACACCACCACACATACTCCTGGTCTCCCAACACACAACACACACCTGGTCTCTCCAAACACAAACACACACTCCTGGTCTCTTCAAACACAAACAACAACACATCCTGGTCTCTCCAACACACAACAACACACACTCCTGGTCTCTCCAACACACAACAACACACACTCCTGGTCTCTTCAACACACAACAACACCCACTCCTGGTCTCTCCAACACACAACAACACACACTCCTGGTCTCTCCAACACACAACACACACACTCCTGGTCTCTCCAACACACAACACACTCCTGGTCTCTCCAACACACAACAACACCACTCTGGTCTCTTCACACACAACAACACACACTCCTGGTCTCTCCAACACAACAAAAACACACATCCTGTTCTCTCCATCACACAAAACACACACTCCTGGTCTCTCCAACACACAACAACACACTCCTGGTCTCTCAAACACACAACAACACACTCCTGGTCTCTCTACAACACAACACACACACTCCTGGTCTCTCCAACACACAACAACACACACTCCTGGTCTCTCAACACACAACA
>CAUDMG010000459.1:0-27500 GCA_958450375.1 Homarus gammarus
GGGGAATGGGTGGGTAGCTGCCGTGGTCTAGTGAGGAAGGAATGACTTGTATGCGTAGGAGTGTAAACATTTCCCTTTTTGATATTTTTACCTCTTAGTTTCTCTTATGAAATTCCACCAATCATATCTCACGAATGGGAGAGAATTAGCAACAAGAGGTTTTCAGTGGTCCATTTATTGGGTCGAGATTCAGGTCATACGAGTATTTAGGTGATGTTATTACTAAAGGTTGTAAGTCAGGAGGTGTTAGGCGGTTGTCGCGTCATCAAAGGTAGACCTTGCACAATGGCTCATGTCTCTGTCTCTCTGTATCTACCTTAATTTCTTTGGTGTGTGTGTGTGTGTGTGTGTGTGTGTGTGTGTGTGATCCTGTCCCGGGTGCAGTAGTTGTCACAGCTGGTGTAGGAGGGTCTGGTACCAAGCTGGTGTTGAGCGGTGTTGCACGTGTAGATTGCAAGCTCGGGGTGTTATTGCAGGAGGAGGAGGAGGAGGAGGATGATGATGTAGGTAAATGAGTTAGAGACAGCTGGTGTAGGAGCTGATGCTCGTCTCGTAAACCAGTGCCACCGCTGGCAGAAGGCGATGTTCGTCTGTCGCAGATGCGTGAGGAGGGAGGGGAGAGGGGGGGAGGCGGCATCACAAGGCAGGGGAGGAACGCAGGTCGTTGTTTGTTTATTAAGCGCCAATGTTGAAGATGTGTCTATGTTACGGGCGTGAGGAAAAAAGTTCAAGAAAGACACTGACGAGGAAAAAGTGACTATTTATCTAACCTAACCTAACCAAACCAAACCAACCCAACTAACCTAACCTAACCTAACCAAACCAACCTAACCTAACCAAACCAACCCAACTAACTGAACCAACCTAACCTAACCAACCTAACCAATGATAACAGGGCCGAAAAACGAGACACAGTGACCTACTCTCCACAAGACGGTAGGTCGGTAAGGTGTGCCCATCAAGATGCATATGCCTGCGGGGTTGTCATGACTTGGTGGCCAATAGCGCTTCAGGCAGTCTGCTTTTACGTGCGCTGGAGCTTATGGTCGGACAGATGTGTGAGGATAAAATTGTATGTGTCTTATATAATCGGGGTTTGACGGAAAAACGGACAAGGATAAAATTATACGCTTCTTGTGTTGTGGTTGGTTGGTTGGACGGACGGACAGATGGGAATACAAAATGGACTTAAAAACAGAAATATGGACCATCAATATTTACACTCCAGGGCAGACAGAAAAAATCTTAAGATGAAAACATTTGACCAACGTTTTTAGTGAGGGTTAAGGGAAGCTGAGATAGGTGGGTGGGTGGGTAGGTAGGTAGAGAATATACAAGCGTTGTGTAAAACTATCCTGTGTACTGACAACAAGAAAGAGGAGGAAGAGAGTGCATGGGTGTGGGGGGGGGGAGGGTGTTTTACAAGAGGTTCCTTACAGACAGACGAAGAAAAGAGAGAGAGAGAGAGAGAGAGAGAGAGAGAGAGAGAGAGAGAGAGAGAGAGAGGAACGTCTTCGAGAAGTGTAGAAAGATTTTTTGCACACTGGTTTGAATGTTTGTTTGTTTGTGTGTGTGTGTGTGTGTGTGTGTGTGTGTGTGTGTGTGTGTGTGTGTGTGTGTGTGTGTGTGTGTGTGTGTGTGTGTGTGTGTGTGGCAGCAACACTCTTAACGAAATGACACACCAATGGAGGAACATTTTTCATCAGGTACATAATAGAAGACCTCGGACTATCACCCCTCTCCTCTGCGTGTTGTGAAGGAGGTATTGTAACTCTTCTCTCCCTCTCTCTCCTTCTCCCTCGCTCCGTTCTTCCTCCTCACTCCATCTCCTCCAGGTTATGGAGTGGATATTGTTCCAGCTCACTCTTCCGTGGAGATAATGACTCCTGGAACGTCCATCACCACCTCTTTTCGTAGGTCATTTCCATGCACCTCCACCGCCGCTGTCAATGGGAGGCTTCAACTCTACCCACCCCAAGATTTGTTCCCCCCCCCCCTCTCTCTCTCTCTCTCTCTCTCTCTCTCTCTCTTACGATTTGCATTTTTCTAGTCTTTTTATTTTTTCTCTGTATGTCAGTCTTTCACTTTCTCTATACACTTAGCAATTCGTTCTCTTATATTTTAGTTATACACATGATGCTCCTCTGATGTATTTACACACTTCACAATGCTAATACACTTCCATAATATAAATAACTCTATGAACATTATTATTGATCCGGCATCTACACGAACGTTAACTGATGACGTCACTGTTCGCTCTACTTGACAACAACAAAACAGAAGTCGAGTGAAATATATTAAAAAAAAAAATAATAAAATTCCTGGAAAAAAATAATCCCGCTCTGTAAAAATATATTCCGATTAAGTTAATGTTTTCATGAAAAGAGTTTTGCAGATTATTAATAAAAGTTTACTGAGAGTTCTCATGTTATTCTCTGTCGACCAGTCAATTTGCTCATGTGTGAACTCTGATGTAAACAATAACAATGAATGTTCGTGTATGTGTTGTTTCTTTACCGTGTTATGAAGCTCACGTATTGTTGATGTCTATATTGGAGAGAGAAAATATAAATACTAATTTTCTTGTGACTTTTTCTATGATACTTATCTCAGTAAGTTCCTGGCATCTCCCAATAGGCTCAGAGGAATCTCTCACACATCTTAAACAACTTCCTGTATTTCTCAGATCTCCCGAAAGGTTCTCTCAGTATCTCTCACCTCCCTCAGCAGCCTCCCATACTCCAACAAGACACAATACTCCAACAAGCCATCATACTGCACCGCTCTACGACACGCCACTATAAACTTCCCGAACACTATAACACACACACACACACTCACACACTCACACACTCACACACACACACACACACACACACACGCATATATATATATATATATATATATATATATATATATATATATATATATATATATATATATATATATATATATATATATATATCTCAGACCTAATAACGAGGCAATCTTGGTAGACAGTGAGGAACATTAACAGCCAATTACCTCTCTCTGGAACAAGGCAGTTATGTAAATATTCCACCGACACTGTGTCACTTTAATGATTCATTACCTCCTGTTAACTAGAGGTGGTGACTGAGAGAGAGAGAGAGAGAGAGAGAGAGAGAGAGAGAGAGAGAGAGAGAGAGAGAGAGAGAGAGAGAGAGAGAGAGAGAGAGAGCACTTGTAATAGAACTTAAAATCTAACACGCAGAAATAAATCTCTCTCTCTCTCTCTCTCTCTCTCTCTCTCTCTCTCTCTCTCTCTCCACCCTGCACAAAATCTCTCTTACCTGTGTTAATTAGCACGAGGAGGTGAGTGGTCAGGTAGGCTGGGGAGGACGTGTTCTTATTACGTCAAGTAAAAATAAGAGGCGTAAATTTTTAAACTAATTTTCCACCATTTTAGATTTATACATAATAATAATAATAATAATAATAATAATAATAATAATAATAATAATAATAATAATGATAATAATAATAATGATAATGATAATAATAATAATGATAATGATAATGATAATAATAATAATAATAATAATGATAATAATAATAATAATAATAATAATAATAATAATAATAATAATAATAATAATAATAATAATAATAATAATAATAATAATAATAATAATAATAATAATATCTACATCAATTAATCGCTCACAAATCTCTAAGCACACTATCTATCTATCTACTAAATTCAAATCTAATTTCAGCTAATTAAATGCTTTGTTTCAGACAAATCAAATGATTCATTAATTTTACAGTAATCGGATATTCCTAAATTAACTAAGACTTCGCTCTGGGGTCCTCAACAACACGAATAAATAATGAAACATTCTGAAAAGCCTCGAAATGTTCCAAAGAGATAACTCGGTGAACGCAATTTGGGTAAAACCTTCCAGGAGTTATGAAAATCGTGTCCCTAAACTCTCTGCAACTGAACGATAACGTTATGTAAATGTCTGATATTTGGTCGTAATCATAAAAATTTGGTGGTAACAGAGACGGCAACTTAACAACAATATATGAAATTATCTGGTATTATGACATAAGCGTGAGAACACCTGCCTGGAGTAGGGGGGGGGGGGGTGTGTATGACCGAGTTTATAAGCCTGACGCAGTTGTTTTAGTGGTCCTGGTTACTGGTATATGTTGAGTATGAGGTCATGTGGGGAGGAGAAGCACACAATTGTACTGCCTACTCTAGATATATCTATTGTTATCGTTATCTTTAAGCTTTATTTTTATCGTTATAATCCACAGTGGCTTGGATCAACAGCATATACATACTCTCCCTATCCCTTTGTTCTCTTTCATTCATTCATTCATTTTTACTGCTATGATAGAAGTGCTCTCCTATCGTATTCCTCTTTTGCACCAAGGTCCTAAATATGTACTTTGTGTTTATTGGTTTTACTTGGTGGTTTATTGGTTTATGCCAGTCGTTTCACCCTACTACTACTACTATAATAATAATAATAATAATAATAATAATAATAATAATAATAATAATAATAATAATAATAATAATAATAACGGTTGCTCCTCGTGTAATGAGGATGGCCTGCCCAAGGGCCACCTAGGCGTGAATTTGTTTGAGAAGTAGAAGCTGTCGCCAACACAACAATCACACCCCGAGTTAACGAGCTGCATGACCCAGTGCCAAGGAATAGTCCGAGAAGACCGGACAACTCGCCAACTGCACTGGCTAACCATTACCCCGTAACACGATCCGCAAACCGATTAACATTCAGGTTCCCAATTACTGCTGGGTAGACAGAGGCAAATGGTGTAAAGAAACTTGCCCATAGTTTCACCCTGCCCGGGGATCGAACCTGGACCCGCTCGCTTGCGAGGCGAGCATGCTGACCATTACACCACAGGTTGTCCACTACAACTACTATACCCCCTTGACACCATGCTATCCTCTCACTGACACACATCACTGGATCCTGGAAGTCAATCACCCTCACTTGTATAACATCCTTCACTCACTCCTACCATATCCTTCTTGATCTTTTCCACGCCCCTCACGCCTCAGTCTTTATTATAAATCAATTACTTGGCTCTGAAAAAGATCTGTTTAAAATTTAATTAATATTTTTTGTCGTTTAAGTAGCGGATTTCAACTCAGCTACCAGGATCATCTGGCCTTGTACCCCCCCCCCCCCCGACCACCTACCACTGCAGCTCGACAACTTACCAACTTCATATCATTAATACGAAATATTTGCAAATATCCAACAATTTAAGTGACAGGAAACGACTTACAGTGTAATAATTATCAATAATTCTGTAGAATAGTAATTAACCTATCCTAAAGTTTCAAGTTATTGGGGTGAATACTGTCAGAGTTTGGGGAGTAATTTGTGATTAAGCAAAATTGTTATACATTCAAATGGATAGTTAATAAACCATGGTATTACTCTCAGGCAATGATTCATAAAACACATTATATTTTTTCCACGCCGAGAGGTTGTTTTATACATAACTACAGGAGTTGATGTAGTGAGAATTATGTTGGTAATGTTATAATGCAAACAGAATGATGCTGTATTTGTGAAGCAAAGGAATATAAACATAGAGGAATAACAAAATTAATGAACAAACTTTCTAGTCAGAGAGAGAGAGAGAGAGAGAGAGAGAGAGAGAGAGAGAGAGAGAGAGAGAGAGAGAGAGAGAGAGCAGATATCAAAGTTCCCTGACGAAACCAGGTAACCTAGTAGCCGCTCTACTCGTGACCTACTGAACCCGTCAGCAGGTCGCCGGGTACTGTATCGCTACACTGAACATCTCTAGCACTCTTGATCCAGTTTAGTATCAAAATTTGCACACAAAAATTCAGGATTCCGGAATATATCTGGAATTTTTACATTTACTTAATACCTTCCTTCATGGAGGTGATAAGGGCGGCCCTACGTGGTGCAATCTTAAAGTCTCGCTAGAATGACTTAGTGCCTCAGGGTTGTGTATCGCCGCCCTGTAATGAAACGTCTACTTAACGATCCTCTATATTTCATACCTGGCGCCCGTGTTTTATGCAGAGGCCGTACAGTCACCAATCTTCCCCCTGCTGCTATAATAACAAAGGAGGTGAGCTGTTGTTAGCGACATTTACCACTGATAAAACCCAGTCGATGATGATCACTAAACAACGTCAACCATCATCTGGGATATGAAGTGAAGATTACTGTTAAAGCGTAAATAAAAAGAGTAGAAATAGATAAACTTTGCGTCAACTTTAATACAGAAAACCATGAAGAATTAACGTACAATTTTAGACAAGTAAAACAGCGACGTAAGTGGCAGCTTTAAGAACTAACTTTCACATAGTAGAGAGCCAGAGCTGCCACACCCTGTACTAAAGGCAGGTTGGCTCCCATCCACGAAATGAACCACTCTCCCGGATGGCTCGTCTCTCACCAAACTCTCGATACCTGGACCAGATAGATCAGCGACCACGGTAACTAATCACACCTGGACACACACACACACACACACACACACACACACACACACACACACACACACACACACACACACACAGGCACGTGCAGTGTGTGTGGGGAGGGGGGGTGGGTGGGAAGGACAGTTTGTGGGTCATACCGAAAGATATTAAAGTGAAAGAGTTAGTTGTTGTAATTAACTCTTGGGAGAAATTACACTCAGTGGTGGTGGTGTTGGAGTAAGGAAAACACACACACACACACACACACACACACACACACACACACACACACACACTCTCTCTCTCTCTCTCTCTCTCTCTCTCTCTCTCTCTCTCTCTCTCTCTCTCTTCCTACGTGACAAGGATATTATTGGAATGTAGATGACACATTGGAAAGGACTTGGAGGATCAGAAAGGACATTAGAAAAGGTTATGGCACGCGGAAGAGGCGTTTAAAATGGCCATAAGACGGTGAATGGGCACTGAGGTGGAGGCGTTGATAACCTTGAATGGCATTAAAGAAAATATGACGTTGATTTGGCGTTTGAAAATAACAAGAGAGCGTTGATGGGGCGTTGAGAAGGGCGAGATGGTGTTGAAGGGAAGGCGTTGAGAAGGGCGAGATGGTGTTGAAGGGAAGGCGTTGAGTAAGGGCGAGATGGTGTTGAAGGGAAGGCGTTGAGTAAGGGCGAGATGGTGTTGAAGGGAAGGCGTTGAGAAGGGCGAGATGGTGTTGAAGGGAAGGCGTTGAGAAGGGCGAGATGGTGTTGAAGGGAAGGCGTTGAGAAGGGCGAGTGATGATGAAGGGGCGTTGAGAAGAATAAAAGAGATATTGAAGACGCGTTGAGATGGAGAAAAATGATCCTAAAAGATACTTGAAAAAAAAAAGTCAAATCCGCTGAAAGGAAAAAAAAAAACACGTTGATTTGGTTTATTTACGTAAAGGGAAATTAGAGACATATTTTTTTTTCCTCTAACTAGTTATTTTTTTTTATTCGATTGCGGGTTATTCCTTTTTCCTTGAGGGAGTTATTCGCTTAATGTTTAAATTATAATAATGAAGGATGATGATGATGATGATGATGATGATGATGATGAAGGTGGTGGTGGTTTTGATGACTGTGATAATGAAGGAGAAGAAGAAGAAGAAGAAGAAGAAGAAGAAGAAGAAGAAGAAGAAGACAATTTATATACGTAACAAACAAGACGCTATCTAAATATACACCCATCCCGTCCGCCCGTCCGCCCACCCACCCACCCACCCACTCAATTAGTTAAACCCTCACACCCGAGACGGTATACCAGCTGTTAATTTTATCTCGTTTCAACAATCTAAAAAAAAAGTCCTTAGCTTTTTTTATCCATTTTTTTTCCAGGAGTTAAGGAGAACCTATCGATTTATTTGGAGAGGTGAGGGAGAGGTGAGGGAGGGGGGGAGGTGGGGGAGAAGTGAGGGAAAAGTGAGGGAGAAGTAAAGGAAGAGATGGTGATGGTGGTGGTAGGGGGGAGAGAGAGAGAGAGAGAGAGAGAGAGAGAGAGAGAGAGAGAGAGAGAGAGAGAGAGAGAGAGAGAGAGAGAGAGAGAGAGAGAGGCAGGCAGGACGAATTAGGAAAGCAAAAAACGAGGGAAAGAGGAAAACGGAGAGAGGTAATTGTGAGGAACGAGAGGGCGATAATAGAGATGAGTGGGAGGGAGAGTGAGTCTGGAAGGAGAGATAAGTGAGAAGGAGAGGTGAATGAGAGGGAAGAAATGAAGGAGAGAGAAAAGGACGCCTTCCCTCATCTCTCACTGAGGTAACAAAATCGCCAAGCACAAGGACACACAGTTTCTCTCACCTTCTTTCTCTCTAAACCTCTCTCCCACTTTCTCTCATCTCCTAATGAGAGAAAGGGACACAATCTTTCACTCAGTATCTCTCAAACATCAGTGGGGGAAAGACAGTCTCTCTCACTTTCTCTCATCTTTGAATGGGACACACACACACACACACACACACACACACACACACACACACACACACAATCTCTCACTCCTAGATCTCTCATGATAACTTCCTTAAAACATTTTCCATTCATTAAAACTTTCGCCGCGTGATGAGAGGCCTTTTGGAGGGGGAAAGTTGGTGAAAGTAACTTAGAACTTTCTTAATGTTGAATGATCTCAGTGTAGATGATTTTACCTTGTATTTGTCTTTGTTGTAATACAGAAGAAAGGATTCGGATAAAGTTATTTTTTTCAGCTGATAATAAATAAAAAAAAGTAATTGGAAATAACCGTCAAAGTATTATTTTTTATTTTACTTTCCGGTTTATTTTCTTCTTTTTCTTTAATTTATAGTTCGCCTGATCCAAGGATTTATGAGTCTGTTTGCATCCAGGCGCTAAGGTCCTGATATTGGGGTGTTAGTCTCCCCCATAGCAAGCGGCTCACGTTATATCGGAACGTTATCCTCTGCTATGGAAAGTGGCTAACCTTTATATCATAGTTATCGTCTACCGTGGTTAATGGTTACGATATCTAACAACGCGATTTGATCTCTAGTTCCGCGTTATTATTATTCTGATATCGTAACGTTATCCACTTACCTTCGTTTTAGCTCTTTCAAGGGAGGTCGATATCCAGAATGAATAAGTGCACGCATGTGAGAACTCTTCTTTCATTCACTGTCCATTCATTCATTCTTTCTTATTCAGGGTATTTATTCTTCTATCTCTTCTCTTCTGCCACTACCATCACCTAGGTGTTCCTCCTCCTCCTCCTCCTCCTCCTCCACTTCTTCTCGTCTTCTCCTCCTCTTCCTTCACTTCCTCTGCCACCTCCTTCTTCTGTTTCTCCCGTTATTTCTTCCCCCTCCTTTTCTGCCACTACCCTTCCTCCTCCTCCTCCTGTTTGCCTTCTCCCTCCTGCCTTCCTCCTCCTCTTCTCCCACCATCCCACCTCCTCCTGCTCTCCTCCTCCTCCTATTTTCCCACCACCCCACCTCTTTCTGCCCACCTGCTGCTGCTGCTGCTCCTCCTGCCCTCTTCCTGCTCTCCTCCTGCTGCCAGTGATCCATTACATGTCATATATATTTCAGGAGGCAGCATGGCGGACATCTATCACCCCGGCCATGATATATGTGGTAGTAATGACGCTGCTCGCCGCTCATATCAATTGGAATTTTTGGAGAAGTAGAAATCCCTCACTCCAAGATGACATTCTTAAACCGAGCATTCTAAAATACCATTATGACGACATTCTTAAACATTTTGGCCAATATGAACTGTAAATTTATCTGGCTTAAAGTGAGAGCTGTGAAGGTGGTTCACATGTTTAATTGTTCAAGCTCAAGTTCTTGAGAGAACACTGACTCTACTTTATATTATGTAAACAAAATACAAATAATGTAATAATTTACTTTGTGTGTGTTAGGTGAAGGTACAAGTGACATAAAAATACTACTCGTCTGTGCTGGCTACAACACAACACAGACACTAGGACCTGCCCTGTAAATTTGTGTTAGTTGAACAGAACTCTAAAGTTGATCATTTAACAAACCTTGAGGTGTCTCACTACCGGAGGTACTGGCGGGGCAGGTGTTAGTACACTACAGAGAACATCCAGTTCTCCCAGGACACACCAAGGCTCACGGGTCAACAAATCACAAATATGTGGTTTATGGTAATACTGTACATAAATTAGTAATGATACACAGTTAAGGTTCTGAACTAGTAAACTTACACTTACCTTAACCCTTTCTTGGCGTCACTGGGCGGGACACATACTGTACAGTAGGTCACTCCGCTGTTAATCTCCTTGTAGATGGTCTTTATATTTGGGATGTTTCTTGACTGGTAATGAATTCTCATCCTATAAAAGAAAACAATATTAGAACTGAATTTATCTGTGTTGCTCAAACGGGCTGGGATATGAATAAAACATATGTATTGTACCCGAAACAATCTAAAGAAAGCATAATTTACCCTGTGATGGCCTCCCATTCCTCCTAAACCTATCAAACCCACTTCAGGTAACCTTCTTAAACTAAAGTCAACGAAACAGAATTAAACTGGGTGAGACATGAGCTCTACACATGGCTTTGTTACGTCACTCTTGGAGACAAAATTTACGCTGGCTTGGAGCAGTGGTTATATCACCTTACGAAGATAATGATTATTTAACACATCTAACTAAATAATTAATGAAAAGGTTTACTATAATTGTAATACCTGTCATTAACCTGCAATATGTTATGGTTGCCATGGTAGTCTTACGACTAAGTGTAATTGCAACAATATTAGTTCGTGTATTAGGTAATGTAATTAAATTGGCGGCTGACCGTTCTTGTTTACACCTGGTAATATTAGGCGGCTGTTCTAAATATATAAAACACGATCATTATTTCAAATTGGTTAATACAGTTTACTGGAATTTTCAAAACATTTTAATTTTCCCCTCAAAAAATTTAATTCCTTCTGACATCATTGAGAAAATATCATTATGGCCTCAGTCACAGGGTGCCCACGTAAATTCCCTGAGTAAATATTATTAACAGTACTACATGGCTTTGACTTAGAACAGATGGTAATTCAGTAACAAGGAATACTGTCGCTGAATTACACCACACACACACACACACACACACACACACACACACACACACACACACACACACACACACACCTAATCAGACTGTTTCGGCGGATTACTCTCAAAATTAAAAAGTATTAAAGTAATCGTTGCTTTAATCTTCCCTTGTGATTAACTGTAGCTTATTGTTAGTGTGTATTGTGGCCGAGAGGTGTTATGGTGCCGGGTGTGTGATGTGTGACGCCAGACCCACGTGACCGACGCCGTATAGTGGGTTAAGTGAGTGACGCCGTGGGTTAAGTGACGCCATGGGTTGAGTGACGCCATGGGTTGAGCCCCCCAAAAAGTTGAACAGTTGACGTCATGACCCTCACTCCCCTCACGTACAAACTGCGATCATAAATCACAGGAAAATATACACATATTCACCCACGTCACACGGGAGAGATGATTTGCCAATATTTCCCGACAAGTTACTCAATACCACTGAGAGAGAGAGAGAGAGAGAGAGAGAGAGAGAGAGAGAGAGAGAGAGAGAGAGAGAGAGAGAGAGAGAGAGAGAGAGAGAGAGAGAGAGAGAGAGAGAGAGAGAGAGATAATGGCGTTAGATTAGGTTGAATTAAGTTAAGTTAGGTTAGGTTAGATTAAATTACTGATGGTGGTGGTGGTGTGGTGGGGGGGAGAAGTGAATTGACCTATAACAATATAATATTCAACAGAGATGGTTCCCCAGGTCAACGTATCTCGCCTTAAGCTCTTGATGAAATGGGTGCTTTTGGCCCTAGACTGGTTACCTCCAGTTATCATCTATTGTATCTGCCTCTCCTTCACAGTTACCCATTAAGTGGATCATTATCATAGTTTAGCTCTCACAGGAGTAGTTCAAGACGGTGTGTGTGTGTGTGTGTGTGTGTGTGTGTGTGTGTGTGTGTGTGTGTGTGTGTGTGTGTGTGTCGCGTAATTTTAAGCTTCCCGTGTGTTATCCTGTGAAACTAACTTGTCGGATTGGTTTTATATTACAGGTGATTGGGTTTATTACGCAATGCGCCCAGGTTATAGTTTCCTGATTGGTTTCTAAGTGCTTGACTGGATTCTGAGCTCCTGATTGGCTTCCGATTGCCTGACTGGATTCTGAGTGTTGGCCTTTGATTAGTTTATACGATTTTTGGTTTTTGTTTAGGGTAAATTAACGATATATCTCTGTTATGGTCCATTCTTATGGGGGTTTAGTGTACCTGTAATTTGTAATTATGTCCAGTCTCTCACCTCTCTTCCTCTCCCTTCATTTCCCTCCTACAGTCTCCCTACACCAAGTAATCCTCTATTTCTCTCACTCTCTCTCTCTCTCTCTCTCTCTCTCTCTCTCTCTCTCTCTCTCTCTCTCTCTCACCACCCTCACTATCTTAACATATCCAGAGCCGCGTGTATGTGTCTCCTAACACAGCTTATCAGAGAGAGAGAGAGAGAGAGAGAGAGAGAGAGAGAGAGAGAGAGAGAGAGAGAGAGAGAGAGAGACTACCCTCACTATCACTACCAAACAACACCAAGAATAACCACCACCACCACAACAACAACACCAACCACCACAACAACACCAACCATCACCACCACCACCACCACCACCACAACAACACCAACCACCACCATCACCACCACAACAACAACACCAACCACCACCATCACCACAACACCAACCACCACAACTACCACAACAAAGAGACACACTAGGCAGGTCGATGGAAGGGGAAAGCTGAGGATCAACTAGGTATTGGAGGACTGAGGGCGAGTTTTATCCTTGTGTTCTAGCTACAGGTGGAGGATGAGGTGCGGATGGTGGTGGAGGAGGAGATGTGGATGGTGGTGGAGGATGAGGTGTGGATGGTGGAGGATGAGGTGTGGATGGTTGTGGAGGAGGAGATGTGGATGGGGGTGGAGATGTGGATGGTGGTGGAGGAGGAGATGTGGATGGTGGTGGAGGATGAGGTGTGGATGGTGGTGGAGGATGAGGTGTGGATGGTGGTGGAGGAGGAGATGTGGATGGTAGTGGAGGAGGAGATGTGGATGGTGGTGGAGGATGAGGTGTGGATGGTGGAGGATGAGGTGTGGATGGTGGTGGAGGATGAGGTGTGGATGGTGGTGGAGGAGGAAATGTGGATGGTGGTGGAAGTGGGGGTGTGGATGGTGGTGAAGAAGGTATGGGTGGTGGTGGTGTGGGTGGTGGTGGATAAGGTGCGGATGATAGTGGAGGATGAGATGTGGATGATGGTGGAGGAGGTGTGGATGATGGTCAGGGACTAGGTTAGGTTCGGTTTGATGACGTTACTTTAGTTTAGGTTAGGTTAGGTTACAGTAGGTCGATCAGGTTAGGTTTAATTAAGTCAGGTTATATTAGATCGATCAGGTTAGGTTAGGTCGATCAGGTTGGATTAGGTTTGATTAGGTTAAATTAGGTCGATCAGGTTAGGTTAGGTCGATCAGGTTAGGTTAGGTCGATCAGGTTGGGTTAGGTTTGATTAGGTTAGGTTAGGTCGATCAGGTTAGGGTAGGTCGATCAGGTTGGATTAGGTTGATCAGGTTAGGTTAGGTCGATCAGGTTGGGTTAGGTCGATCAGGTTAGGTTAGGTCGATCAGGTTGGGTTAGGTTTGATTAGGTTAGGTTAGGTCAGTAGGCTAATACTCTGCACCACAGTGAAGCAATCATCAGGCCGAACTTGAAGCATCTCTTTACCGCCAACACCTACAACATGACTCCCACAATCTACATACACAAACAGGGAGCAGCAACTGTTAAAGTGAACCGTGTTAATGTGTCCCCAGCCGGAGATGTTGCTCAGGCCCAAATTAAGAGAGGAAATGAGCGTAGCACCGGAGAGAGAGAGAGAGAGAGAGAGAGAGAGAGAGAGAGAGAGAGAGAGAGAGAGAGAGAGAGAGAGAGAGAGAGAGAGAGAAAGCAATTAAATTAAGTGTATTACAGAATTGAAGTCGTCAGCAGCGGCGGCTAAAGATAATATGAAGATAGTGGGTCATAGAGAGAGAGAGAGAGAGAGAGAGAGAGAGAGAGAGAGAGAGAGAGAGAGAGAGAGAGAGAGAGAGAGAGAGAGAGAGAGAGAGAGAGTCATTGAGAGAGAGAGAGATCAACTAACACCGATAGAGAAGGATTAAATAAAATAAAAAATACCCATACTGGTGATTTGTGTGTGAGAGAAGGGAGGGAGGGAGGGAGGGAGTCTAGGAGATCTTCAGAGACTACTGTTAGAGATGGTTGAAGGGAGAGGGTAATGGTGGAGATAGTTGGAAGGATTAACGTTTATTTTCCACCTCCCCCGCTCCCCTCCCCTCCCTCCCCGCCCCGCCCCGCCCCGCCCCGCCCCGCCCCGCCTCTGCCCGCCCGGTCACTAAAAAAAGAAGAAAAAAATAGTGGGATTCAACACAGGCGAAATAAAGACTGTGGATCATTTAATCATCAGTCTCTCTCTCTCCACACACACACACACACACACACACACACACACACACACACACACACACACACACACACACACACACACACACACACACACACACACACACACACCACATTTTCTTCACGCGTTCTGTTCTTTTTCTGAGGACTTGTTCCGGTTATTCATATTCCTCATTCTCTCTGTCCCTCCTTCATTTATTTTGTCTGTTTCGTCTTCCTTCTTCTGTTTGTCCCTCCCCCCTCATTTACTTCAGTCTTTCGCTTTTCTCTATCTCCTTCTCTTCCTCCTTCTTCCCCTGTCTCCTTACTCCCATTACAATACAACTTCCATTCCTTTAAGATCAAACTGACACATTCTTTCATATTTACATTTCTTCCTCACTCATTACCCTCCCTCTATCCCTCAAGCTTTCATTTCCTTCCTTCCTTCCTTCCTTCCTTCCTTCCTTCCTTCCTTCCTTCCTTCCCTCCCTCCCTTCCTTCCTTCCCTCACTTTGGCCCATTCATACATATGTACTCGTATCTAACATTAGATCCATGTGTAAATTTATTCCAAGTCACACATATAAAATTGCATCATCTGAAAGCGCCATTGTGTGAACCAGTCAGAGCACCACAACCTGGAAGCGCCATTGTGTGAATCAACCAGAGCACCCAACCAAGAAGCGCCATTGTGTGAATCAACCAGAGCACCCAACCAAGAAGCGCCATTGTGTGAACCAGTCAGAGCAACACAACCAAGAAGCGCCATTGTGTGAACCAGTCAGAGCAACACAACCAAGAAGCGCCATTGTGTGAACCAGTTAGAGCAACACAACCAAGAAGCGCCATTGTGTGAACCAGTCAGAGCAACACAACCAAGAAGCGCCATTGTGTGAACCAGTTAGAGCAACACAACCAAGAAGCGCCATTGTGTGAACCAGTTATTACACCACAACCTGGAAGCGCCATTGTGTGGATCAACCAGAGCACCCAACCAAGAAGCGCCATTGTGTGAACCAGTTATTACACCACAACCTGAAGGCGCCATTGTGTGGATCAACCAGAGCACCCAACCAAGAAGCGCCATTGTGTGAACCAGTTATTACACCACAACCTGAAGGCGCCATTGTGTGGACCAGTTAGAGCACTATAATATTTTCTACTCTGTTATGACACATTAACGCCCTCAACGTGTCAAAACATGTTTGTCTTTCTTCTGGAAATCAGTTTCAGGTTTTTTGGCAACTCACTGGATTAAACAAAAAACGAAATTAAATTGTTGCGTCTATTTTTACTGGACGCTGTTGAGTCTGGTTAAAAAGTTACGTACAAATTATATTTTTGAAGCATTTTTTTTGACTGTGGTGTGTAGTTAAAACGCTAAGTTACTAATTATATTTTCTTAATCACTTTTACTGGACTGTGTTTATGTGTTTGGTTAAAAAGGTAACTTCTTGATTAGTCTTTTAGTTTGAGTCAAAGTTAAAATACAGGTAGCTAGTTATTGACTGATTTATTCTCTGTTTTATATTTATTTGTCATCTATAAATCCTACACAAGGGAGGTACCGGGTAACACTTCTGGGTTGACCTTGTATGAGAGAAGAATCTTGGTATCTAATCTAACCAAACCTAACCTAACCTAAACCATCAAGACGATAACATTTCGAAATCATAATATTTATCAAACTACACACACACACACACACACACACACACACACACACACACACACACACACACACACACACACACCAAAAATATTTACGAGATTAGAGTAAAAACAAATGAAAATAAATTGAGAGCAGACAGGGTAGGGGGGTGGGGGAGGGGTAGGGGATGTGGGGGGGGGGACATGACGGGAAACATTTTATTTTCAGTATTTACTTCCCTCTTTCCCCCCACACAAACAAATCCTTTATTCAGCATCACGTATAATTCTTCTTAACGATAATAATCCCTATAATCTGACTTATTATTTCCTTCACGTTCATTAATCCCACAATTTCGATGTTTTTTTTATTTCAGTCTATATACATGTACTGTGCCCTGATTTTTTTTTATATTTTTGTTCATTTCAGTCAATGTCATTATAAAAATCCTTCCCCCCCCCCCTCCTAGTCTCCTGTTAAGAGATATCTCATTTCAGTCAATGTCATATAAATCCCCTTCTGAATCGATCTCTAATTCCAACCTCTATCAATGTAATCCCCTCCCCCCCCCCCCCGCCCTCCAAATATAACTCCTCATTTCTGGCCTGTATGACACACACACACACACACACACACACACACACACACACACACACACACACACACACACACTAAAATTCTTCCTCTCCAATCCGATTTCTAATCTCTCATTTCTCATCACAAGAAATAAAATCCTGCAACATATTTCTTATTTCTATTTGTATTATGCGGAGAGCCTTCCTGACTGGGCGAGGGTTCAAATAGTCAGAAAACAGCTCGCTCACTCAGCATCTCATTTCACCACACACACACACACACACACACACACAAGCGGCTGGGTGTGTGCGGGAATATGAGAGTCACCCTTCATTACCCCAGATAATAGAAAATGGAAAGAAATAACTCCTTGGGTTTTGGATTTGATGACGTCTTGCTAGAGGAAGAAGAGGAGGAGTGGGGGGGATGGGGAGGTGGGATAGGAGGGAGGAGGATGTAAGGAGATGGGATAGGAGGGAGGAGGATGTAAGGAGGTGGGGTAGGAAGGAGGAGAAGATTGAACAGTTGAGGAGGAGGAGAGGGAGGGAGGGTGGCTGGAGGTCAGTGGATAAAGTGCATTACATTCCTGATATTGTATTCGTTTTCTCACTCTCTCTTTATTTTTTTCCCTCTGTCTGCCTACCTGTCTTTCTCTATCTTTCACTCCCTTTACTGTGTCTCTCATTCTCAGTTTCTGTTTCTTTATTTTTCCCTCTCTGTAGTTCTTCCATTCTCTACCCTATGAGAACCGAAAAGTTGTGCGTATCATAAAACTCTACGGGCGTTAAAACACTGTTCTTAGTCAGCTTACCGAGCATGGCAGAACATGTCAGACCAGTGAACGCGTCAACATACTGAACCTATCATGCCAGTACTGTCTCGTGTTGACAAGGAGTGAAAATTGTCAGTTGTATTTTGTTACCGACAGACCAATATCCTGACAAGTTCTCACACTTTTAACCCATTTTCAGTGATAATTTTTGTCTTTCATTCCCGTTTTCTGTTAGTACTACCGCATTTAAATCCCGTTTTCTGTGAATATTGTCTTATTATAATCCCATTTTCTGTGACTATTCTCTTCATTAAATTAGTGTCTGCATTTAATAGCGACCTTCCGCTGTTATCAATACTTTCTTAAGAAATTTAGAAACAATCCTTGAAGTTTCAGAACACATATCAATATACACCAAAGGCTTTCAATGTTTTCCTTATCCTCGGTGGTTATACTATTTTTATTTCTCTCCAACTCTGACGCCTGGCATTCAACCACTCTCCCTGACAGTAATTTTTGTGACTGATATTAAATTTGTCGTATCAATAAAATGCCATGTTTTTTCTTCATCTTTTTCTAATTTGTGATATACAGTATTTTTATCAAATTATTTTTGTATATACTTTTATTATTTGTAATGGTAAGTTGATTTCTTTAGTATAAAGATATTTTTGGTCACTCGTCGATAGTCGCATCAAATTTATAGTTTTTTTACGATAATTAATGGCGTGTTACTGCAAACATATTTTAAAATTATCGAACGTAAAATAATAATAATAATAATAATAATAATAATAATAATAATAATAACAATACTATTAATACTACTACTACTAATAATAATAATATTGTTATTATTAATAGCAGCATTATTATTATTACTCTAATTCTTTACATCACCATTATCTATGAACACTACTATTATTCCCTCACTTGTGGCCGCCATGAAGCACAGATATAACACAAATGGTTCTCCATCAACGAGCAGTTATAAAACACAGCGATTATACCCGAATATTAAGCTGCTTATGACAGAGTGCCCCAGGGCAGCACATGCACGCGGACGCTATTCCCACTGCCTGGAAAATAAGGCTTCATAACAGTTTTCCTTTCATATACACACACACGTTCCCTGTAACAAAGAGAGGTAATTAATCTAGTAACTCATATTTATCGATGGTTGTTTATTTTTTATTACTTTTTCATTTGTTTTCGTTAATTTACGTTTTAATTTGTATTTTTGTGTTGTGTTTTAATTTATAGTTTAATATTTTACGTAATTTTTTCTTACTTTCACTTAAATTTCTCTTATTGACTTATTATTTATTGTAATTTCTATCATTCACTTCTATTCTAATTTCTGGTCATTTTTTTTTTAGTCCTGTTTATTTTCCTCCTATCTTTATCATATTTCCACTAACTCTTATCTTTATTTCCAACTTCTATTACTCACGAACATTATCTAAATCCTTATGACTTATACACATTTATCTTCCAAGTTTCATTTCGGTTTTACTATTTCTCTAATAAATTCTATCCAGTATATCAATTATTCTATTTACTTTTGCGTGATATTTGTCGTCATGTAGATTTGTCAACACTGGTTAAAATTTATTCATGGTCATTAACTCATATTAACATTATTATTGAGATGTTAAATGTTGTGTTAATGTGGTTTATTGTACTGTACTTAGCTATGAGGTCTAAGGGGATTATTGACATATTTCTAAGGGGTTTTAAAAGGGGTAAGGGGTGTTCTAAGGGGTGTTACAGGACCAAATGGTGTTATTAAAGGGTCAGTTATAAGGGGGTGCTGTACGTTCGAATCTAAAAGGGTGTTGTATTGACTGGCCTCTAAGGGGTAGATTGATTTCTAAGGGATATTACATCGCGAAAGGGGTGTACAAGGGATACATTAAGAAAGGCATGTATAATAATGGTGTGTGTGTGTGTGTGTGTGTGTGTGTGTGTGTGTGTGTCATTCATCTAAGGGGTAACACTCACAGCCACTACACAGTTAAGGGTAAAACGGTAAGACGAATAATTATTCAAGGGTAAAAAATTACACGTTTTAAGCCATTTACGGGGGCGACATTAAGTGGGGGTGGGGGGGGGGGTATTATTCAGCTGAGGGGGGGATGTTGCTGAGGGGGTATGTTGCTAAGGGGGAGAGGAAGGTGCAGTTTGTGCCTAAAGGTGTAATAACGAGGATGTCGTATTTACTTTCCTGCCTCCTCTTGTCCTTCTGTAAATAGTGATGACCCCCCCCCACTGCTAACTCTCTCTCTCTCTCTCTCTCTCTCTTTTGCTCACTTTCACTATCTCTTTCAATCTCTTTAAACTCTTTTTCTATCTTTCTCACTCTCACTCTTTTTTCAATCTCTTCTTACATGCTCTCTCTCTCTTTCTCTTTCTGCATAATTCTTTCCCTCTTTTTTCTCTCGTGTCTCTCAATCCTTGTCTTTCTATATATTGTTGTCTCACTTTCTCTGTCCCCAGTATATCTTTTTCTCTCTTCAGTCTTTATTTCTTCTCTTACCTTCTCTTCCTTTTCTCTCTTACACTCCTATCATTCTTTCTTTCCCTTTCTTTAAATTCTCCATCGTTTTACTTTTTCATTTAGTTCTTCAATTTCAATTTATCTTATTCAGTCCTTCTTTTCGTCTCTCTCACCCTCTTCTCTTTCTCTCATTTTTACTCTAATAATTGTTTCAATGTACACGCACGCACGCACGCACGCACACACACACACACACGCACGCACACACACACACACACACACACACACACACACACACACACACACACACACGGTCATCAGGCTCTCATACAGAAATGCATCAATACCAATAAAATAACACAGATGATTCACTACGCTGTTTGTGTCACCAAAGTCGTTCTAAACTTCGATATGAATATTCAGCAGACCCTAGTTGAACTTAGAGGTGGGGGGGGGGGGGTAGAGGGGGTAGAGAGGTGGGTTGAGGGTTGGAGGGGGTGGTGTGTGTGTGGGGGGGGGGGGGCAGTCAATGAGCATGATCCTCAAATATTCAGAAACGTGAATTTATGTTCATCAAAAGACGTCCAATTGACTCACCCATGTTGACCCCTGTACCATATCCTTCTGGCCACTATAGTCATGTCTTAGTATTATGACTCTATGTACTGTATATACTGTATACTCTGTCCTTAAACGGTGTGGTCACGTGGAATATATGGATAGTAATGTGGCTACAACAACGTCTATTACTATTTGTTGTGGCTAATAGTCTTGGTTTTTAGTAACTATATTAGTTTTATAATATATGGAGTATATCAGAAGTTACGCGGATACTGTACAGTGCTCACGGCTCTTACAGTGTAATACAGTATATTTACACAGTATAGTTAAGAGTTGTTTGAGGCAAGTGGTTACACGGATTACCAAAATGCACTAAAAGTCTTGACATTACAAACGCTCACTTAACAACGAAAAAGAAGATCTGAATCCTAGTCATAGTAGAGCAGCTGCAGTTAATCCCAGACACCTGCCGACTCACCGGAAATCAACACGTACCTACCTAATAATAATCTATAACATCTTAAGTATAGAACATGGCATCAAATTCGGACACAAACCTCAAATATGTTATTTTCTTGTTATAGAGTCGGTCGGTTCTAAGGGATTTTAGAGAATAAAAGGGCTGTTCTAAGGGATGATTTTTTTAAAAGGGGTTAGGGGTGTTATCTAAGGGTTATTTGGTCACTTTACCACATGCTGTATAACTGTATAGCCTGTTATTAACTGTATAGCCTGTTATTGCGTCTTAGTTATGTGAGGTTAGTTATACATGCTTCCTGATTCACTGATGTATGGCCAACGTCTTCACCTCGCTTGTTGTTGTGAGGGATGGTGTAGTGTTTTGTGTTAGATCAATATAACTGTAGATAACATTGTATTATACGTTGTAGTGTATCCCTGTAGGTACACTGTCTTATAATATAGTGGTTAACGTATCTAAAGTCTACAACAGTTTATTATTATTACTTTTCACAATTCTCTAATACTGTCACACAACACACACACACACACACACACACACGGAAAAGATCAATACGAGATGGATCACCTTCTTGAACCGTGTGTTTCACCCTCTCTCTCTCTCTCCACTCCTTTCTTCTCTTTCTCTACTTCCCTCATTTATTTTTCACCTTTTTGTTATCAGTCTTACACTACTTACATATAATTCTACCCTTTGTATTTATCGTTTTATTTAAATTTTTCACTCTATTCCCACATTTTTTCACCGTTTTTACGTATATAAATCTCCCTAGACCGATTTACACATATTTACAATTTCCTACTCCGATTTACACACAAATACACATTCCTACCCCGTGTCATCCATCTGTTCGTTTACATTTTCTTTATCGGGTCGCTTCTCCACTCCCTCTAGCAGGTGACAAGTGAGCCGCCCAGGGAACACAACACGGCTCACCCACGTCTCCTAAACACTTTTGTGGAGTGTCCTTGATTTCAGCCCATGCAAACCCAAAGACGTTTTATAGATCCTTTTACCATGATTTTGAGCCACGAGAGGCCTGTAACATGATATATTTTCTGTCTTCTTTTACCATGATTTTGAGCTACGAAAAGCCTGAAGACGATATATTTTCTGTTTTCTTTTACCATGATTTTTTAGCTACGAAAAGTGTGAAGAAGGTACATTTTCTGACGATATTTTTGCCCCCTTTACGATGATTTCAAGCTGTGAGAAGTCTAAATAAAATATTTTTTATCTACTTATTATCGTGCGTTGAACCAGACAGATATTAAGACATTTCATACCATATTTTACCGTGTTTTAGCCATGAATAATCTAAGCACGACGCTTTTAAACTCCTGAATATCGTAATATCAGCTTTTTAAATCCCAAAGAAGACGTATATTTAGCTTCAATTATCGAGCTCTGAGCTATAAAATACTATGAGTCATTGTGTACTTTCCTATTAACATGATCTGAGCCATAAAACAGTTTGAAGAAAATAGCTCTCGTTAACAACCTCTGGGCAATAATAAATTTTAAGAAGACAGTATTAGCTTTCGTTAATATATGAGCTAAAAACTCTAAGAAAACTAGTTTTTTTTAGCTTTCGTTATATCCATTTCAGTTAGTGGAAAGACGGGAAAAGACTGAGGCAAAAAAGAAAAAGAAGGAAAGAGAAGAAAAGAAAAATTAAAGGAGATTTGTTGAGAGAGTTGAAGAAAATGCGAAATTAAAACCTTTCTTGAGAGTTGGAACGAGGAAGGGAGGAAATTAATGATAAAATGAAAGTGATACAAAAAAAATTGAATCAGAGAAAGGGAGGAGGAGAAACGCGTGGATAAATTGACAGTAGAGAGAGAGAGAGAGAGAGAGAGAGAGAGAGAGAGAGAGAGAGAGAGAGAGAGTACTGTAGTTAACAACAGCTGACCTAACACTTAAACACAGAGCCCCGTGTCTTAATGTTGTTGTGTCTGGTCCAAAGTGTCTGACACACACACACACACACACACACACACACACACACACACACACACACACACACACTCTTAATCTTTCTCCCTAACTCTCGCTTTCTTTCTCTCTGTTTTCTTTTATTCAATCATCCTCGCCTTTTCATCTCCAACCCTCTTCTCTTCCTTTCCTTCGTTTCCTTCTTCTTTCTCTGTTTCTATCTCTGTGTATCCTTTCGTTTCCCCTTTTCTTTATATCTTCATTTCCCACCTCTCTCTATCTTTCTTTCTCTCTCACTCTAGCACTTCCTTTTGTTTTCTCTCTCTCTCTCTACGTTCAATTCATGAGACTAAGATAACGATGGATAAACTAACGAGAGGAAGACAAGCAGACAAATAAAAATGAAAAACAGGGACGATAATAAATACAAAAATAGTCATACAAAATTAAAAGTATTCATAAACAACGATAATGAGTAATACATATGATATTTTGTTATTGGAACTGGCACCTTTGATCAGGTCTGGCACTGAGATTTGGCACTAAGGTCTCCAGCCAAAGTTCCAGGCTTAAGCTAGGTTAGGTTAGGTTAGATAAGGTGAGGTTAAGTTAGGTTAGGTTAGGATAGATAAGGTTAGGTTAGGTTAGGTTAGGTTAGGTTAGGTTAGGTTAGGTTAGGTTAGGTTAGGTTAAGTTATGTAATGCTACGTTTGTCTGGGTTAAGTTTAGCGGTGTTCCCTGTTATTGAACTTGGACTTCAACCATCTACATCTCATACCAAAACCCTAGGTGACTTTAGCCTAATCTTCTCCTTTACACGCCACACCATCACTCAACACCCACAGGTACATGATTCTAGGGTAGATAAATACAGGTTATATTTACTACCGGGATGAGCACCAGACAGCATGAGGCACAGATGAGTAGTAACGGGAAACAACGATAAAGTAGGACATTCCGACTGTAACATACGGCGTGTCGAGTCTTGCAAATAACGTACCGAAGAACCTAGCGGCCTTAAGAGACAACTTCTGGTACACACTGGAATACCAAATACCACAAGACAGAAATAAACTTGTCTCACATCTGGTACACGCACAGCGGGGTCTGAATACCTCTCTACCGCCTATTCCTGTCTCGGACTCATCTCAAGAACTGGACACTACATCGCGGTGCTTGACGTGTTACCAGAACTTACCAACACCAGAGATATTGGGGAGGGTTTTACTGTCATGAACAAAGCTATAATATACGAGTAGTTTTACCCTCACTAAGTCTTCCGTATATGCAAGAGTTAAAGACGCAAGAACACCAACCAACGGCACATTCACTCCACCAACACAATCATACATTCCACATCTGACTAACAACAACCACATTCACTCCACCAACACAGTTTTACATTCCACACCTGACTAACAACAACCACATTCACTCCACCAAGTCATACATTCCACACCTGACTAACAACAACCACATTCACTCCACCAACAGTCATACATTCCACACCTGACTGGAATGTAGAAGAAGTCTTTAACAACAAATCTAATGAATTTAACTGTACTGTAGGATTGACTGTAAAGGATTGGATTGTAAGGAATTGACTGTAAAGGACTGGATTGTAAAGGATTGGACTGTAAAGGATTGGATTGTAAACTAGGATTGGATGATAAAGAAGAATTGGATATAGGCTGACCACTCCTATTGCTGGTAAAAGGCAAGGTTAAACAGTCGTGTTCCTATTCCTGTTTCATCCTTTGATTCGTGTTTTGGTATAGATAGATAGATGGATAGATAGATAGATAGATAGACAGGGACACAAAAAGACAGATAAACAAACAGAAAGACACAGACAGACCGACGTAGCGGGCCTAGTTCAGTATAGGCTGCCCCTCTCACATAAAACAGCGTGTCTGAGTGAATGAGGGTCGGCGCCAGGGTTTTATGCCTCGCCTTACGGGATATTTAATGCAATTCCTTATTTTATGTCTGTTTTTTCTTATACAGCTGGTAGTGGTTACGACCTACTTAGCGTAAGTCTCGACGACCACGGAGCCTTGTGGTTAATTTGCGGGAGGTCAATGTGATTTTGTCGTGGGTGGAGGGGGGGAGGGTAAAGGGTACGGGGTGAGTGGAAGAAGGGAGGGGTAAAGGGTAGAGGATGGGTGAAGGGTGGAGGAGTAGGTGGAGGGAGGGAGGTAGGGGTAAGGGGGGGGGGTTGATTTGTTGGTCGTGTCCCCTCCCCCACCCCACTAGCCTGGTCGTGTCCCCCCCCTCCAGCCTGGTCGTGTCCCCCCCCCCCACTAGCCTGGTCGTGTCCCCCCCCCACTAGCCTGGTCGTGTCCCCTCCCCCACCCCACTAGCCTGGTCGTGTCCCTCCCCCCCAGCCTGGTCGTGTCCCTCCCCCCCAGCCTGGTCGTGGTCTCACACTGGACTATCGGTACACGTTGAAACACAACACCAGTTGTCTTGTACGTGGTGTAACATGATCCAGCCCTGGGAGAACGTATTCTCTTGCTTTGGGAGGACGTATTGTTTTGTCCTGGGAGGACGATTCTCTTGCCCTGGGGGAACGTATTCTCTTGCCCTGGGAGGACGTATTGTCTTGTCCTGGGAGGACAATTCTCTTACCCTGGGAGGACGTAGTCTCCTGCCCTTGGAGGACGTATTCTCCTGCCCTGGGAGGACGTATTCTCCTGCCCTGGGAGGACGTATTCTCTTGAGTATTGATCAAAAAGTTTTTCACTTTACATAGTTCGGTCGTATACTCGTGCTCAACCATCTATGATAACATCTGCCGGTGACTCGACATTCGGCTCCGTCACTTGAAATTCAAGAATATCAATCACGTGAAGTTGTTTCCCATCACCAGTGAGAGAGACAGCTGGTGGCTGGTGAGCCCTGATCACCATCCTTATAACTGAAGCTCCGTCAACCTTAACTCACGTCTGGCAGATCTGTCGAGTCATGTGTGACGACTTAACGAACTGATATTAGACAGGTGGAACTTGAGACGCTAATATTATTTATACAGGTAACTCCCACAACAGTCCAGGAAAAATAACTGGCATTGACTCATTCGTCTGAGTGTTTGGTCTTCCAACAACTAATAAGACAAACAACCGAAGCAAAGTTACCTGAACTATGACTGAAATCATCCTGAGAGATGATGATATCTAAGAACCTGTTATAGCTAGTTCATAACATCCACCGAGACCAATATGATTTAGTCAATTTGTAAGTAAAACACAGATACTCAAGAAAAAAAGATCAAAGGCAATCTAGTTGTATTTTCAGGGATGCCTAACTTATTACACTTAAAATTTTAACCCGCAAGGAATATAGAGTATACGCGTCAGTTTCCACACTTTATCACCATTTGCAAGACTCCCTCCAAAGAATATCATTTATCAACCCTATACTATGGATCTATTCCACCCCTGCCCCTCCGAGCATCATATATGGGACCCTGGTTATATTCCTATAGGGTAATCCACAACAGGGACTCATGGGAGACCAATTTATATCAAGACTATATTATTCCTAGAGGGGCCCGCCCGCCTGATTGATGGTTCACTGTGGTTATGAGGGGCCTCGTTGATGATGATGCCAGTACTGATGTGGAGACTGGGAGAGATGTGATCTATCTATCTATCTATCTATCTAACTAAAGAGAACTGTTCGACAAATATACTGGATGTGTCGTAAGGGTGGATAAGAGATGTCACGTCTGAGAGTTACAAGGTGAACATTTTGTCGTATTTTTTCATCCGTCTGACATATTTGTGCAGTCAGCTGGCCTTTGGCTGCTGACGACGGAGAGAGAGAGAGAGAGAGAGAGAGAGAGAGAGAGAGAGAGAGAGAGAGAGACCCCATCTGGCCAAAACGTCCCATATATCAAGTCTCCAGACGCTTCTCATTGGCCATTTGCGCCCTAATCTGCGACCAATCAGTATAAAGGTATCCCTTAGACTTGGCTCATTGGACCTTGAAGCCGAGAACAGCGACCAATCAGCAGTAAGATGTCACATCTGTCACGGTCCAGCGGTGTTGACGGTGACCTACGACCAATGGTAACACTGCTTAATATCTCTCCCAATCTCTCAGCCTCTAGGTCTCTATGTCTCTCTGGTACTCCTTGTATACCTCTCTCTCTCTCTCTCTCTCTCTCTCTCTCTCTCTCTCTCTCACCACATCATAACTCACACCCTGGACTGATTATCTTTCTCACATGACTAAAAATTATCGCAAAATAATAATAATGACAGACAACCACTTCTAAACCACAGTTCCCACCTCCACTGTCGCTATCTATACCAGTACGGGCACTCGGCTTCGTCAGACGTTGTTCTCCACCCTAATAATGTCACGCTGATGGGTAGTATCTCAGACGAACGTTCGCTCGCCTTGTGCTTGTACTGGCATTGATGTTTATGCTCTCTTCCCTCCGTATATAACCCAACTACACCACTAAACATTCCTCCATGTATAACTAACTACCCAGTGTAAACATAACAAATGACTATATAAACATT
>CAUDMG010000459.1:30000-35000 GCA_958450375.1 Homarus gammarus
CCCTCTCTCTCTCTCTCCATTCCCTCTCACTGTGTAAAATTAATAAAGTTTTAAAAGCACTAGACAATTTAAACACGTACTATAAACTACCATATAAAATAAATACTTTTTTTTCTTCAAATTTCCACATAATAAAAGTGATGGTTTTGTTATCAGGTCCTTCAATAATTAATCAATAAACTTGTCAATTTTTTTTTTACTTAGAATCAAGAAAAACCCCAAAATAATTACAGAAGAAATAAACTAGAATTAAAAAAGAGCTAAACTAATTATAAGGCAGAAAAGAAAATAGGATTAAACAAAAAGAAACAAAAAAATAATAATTAAGATAGATAAATAAATAAAACAAAGTAAATAAAATAATAAACGGAGGAAAATCTAAGAAATAAGACTTAAATATATGAAAAATTAAACCTTATGACCACAATATATTCCTTACATGTGTCTTGAACTCAATACCAGCCTCTCCTGACTGATGAACTGGCCTAACTGACTTACAATACTTTATTTTTTTCCACGTGAGGGAGTTCTTTTCTCACAAATACGTCTCTTTACGTACACTGCCGGGTGTTCGAGCAGCCCGGCACTAACATACTTTTAGTCAAGCCTTTGTTGTTGTTATGGTGAAAAACTTTTTGCATTCGCCGGAAAGAGAATTCCGGTGAACTTTTCGATGGGCGTTTTTCACACAACTAAGACCAGGGAACACACTTAAACTCCAAAAGTCACGTATTTTCCACGGTACCTACAGACTTTACTATATATCTGTCCTTACCAACCACAGTTTCTTCACGTATATACTTACAAAACGTATTTATATAATGTGATCCCTACAAACCATAATTAATCTATGACTTACTTACAAATTATATTTTTATTTCATATCATTACTTACAAACCCTATGACGTACCGGATTACAAGTATCATCTTATTCACCTGCTCGTTAAGTGGTAATAGTGTCATATAGCACTTTATTCACCCGCTCGTTACGTTATGTGAGCCTCATCTAGTTTACTTGGTCGTTAAAGTGAAACACAGCTTCCTGACACGTGCTGTTTTCACCTGAAATATCCCAAGGTGAGAGTCAGGTGAACCCAATCTCTTCCTTCCCCACAAATTTTTCACACCAGTTAAGACAATATATTTCACGTATTTTCACACCAGTTAAGACAATATATTTAACGTGTTTTCACACCAGTTAAGACAATATATTTAACGTGTTTTCACACCAGGTAAGACAATACATTTCACGTATTTTCACACCAGGTAAGACAATATATTTCACATATTTTTATAATATTTTTTTCTACAGGAGGAGAGAGAATACGTTTTATTTTATGGTCTCCAAAAGACGTTTCTCACTCTAAAACTTGTGCCACAATAACCTCGAGAAATTCTCACACTGTGCATTACCAAAATTCTTGAATTTCGTGTTGCAAAAATCCTGCCATTTCCTGCCTCTTAAGGTGCCTTCTTCACGAGTTTCACCTCCGGGAAGAACTGGACACCCTCGTACGTGCGCGCGTATATATATATATATATATATATATATATATATATATATATATATATATATATATATATATATATATATATACTTTTTCATCGCAGTCACCCAACACTAGCACTGATTAACACTACATAACCGAGACAGATTGGCAACACCACCACAAATGCCTTCGCTACCATCAACAATACAACCATCATCACCACTACCCTCACCACCACCGCCAACATCACTGCCCTCACCACAACCACCACCACTCATCCCAACCACCATCACCACTATTACCCTCACTCCACCACTACCATCAATGCCTTCACCACCACTGCCCTTACTCCACCACTACCACCCTTAACACACTACCACTGCCCTTACTCCACCACTACCACTCTTAACACACTACCACTGCCCTTACTCCACCACTACCACCCTTAACACACTACCACTGCCCTTACTCCACCACTACCACCCTTAACACACTACCACTGCCCTTACTCCACCACTACCACTCTTAACACACTACCACTGCCCTTACTCCACCACTACCACCCTTAACACACTACCACTGCCCTTACTCCACCACTACCACCCTTAACACACTACCACTGCCCTTACTGCACCGCTACCACCCTTAACACACTACCACTGCCCTTACTGCACCGCTACCACCCTTAACACACTACCACTGCCCTTACTGCACCGCTACCACCCTTAACACACTACCACTGCCCTTACTGCACGACTACCACCACTGTCCATACACCACCACAACCACCACTACCCTCATCACAACCACCACTCTTCTCACCATCACCACTGTCCTTACCTCACCATCACCACAACTACTACCATTAGTGTTGGAATAACCAAATACTCGCAACTGCTGACATATAATTTCAAATCTCTTGAAATTTACTCTGAATGGCTGAGAAAGTTTCCTCCCCAATATTTTCTTTCGAAGTTTTAATCATATGCTCAAATATCTTCACCAGAACTCTCACTCTCACTACTGACTCGCCTCAGTATCTCTTACAAAAAGTGTATTTGAATATCAAGTTATGAATATTTAATGTGGAATATGCATAGACTTGAGTCCTTCGTCTTGGTAGTGTTCAGCTGGGTGCTGTAAATGCAAAAATCTACGCGTTTGCGGACATGGTAGGCGCTGATTGGTTCCATCCTCCATGACGTCACCTTGTGTGCTATCCACCGCTAGATAACATTGTGTGTGGTTACGCTATGTTACCTAAGGTTATATTAGGCTATATTATATAAGGATTTGATATATTAGTTTAGGTAGGTAAGGTTTAAGTCAAAGTATAATGTATGTTAAGTTAGTTTAAACTGGTGTGCGTGAGAGCTAGCAGTAACCATAAAGCCGTCATCTGTGTTTGTCGGTTTATTGTTGTATTTGTCTCTGTCTTGCTGTGACCTTCAGGACGAGACACGAAAGCCTAGACATTTTTATTTGTTATAAAAATCACCTTAAAGGAGTCGTGGTCTAGGGGTCATATGAGGAGCACAAAGGCGGCTTAATGCTGTTTATGTCGCCTATGGTGTCAACACGGGGACTCCTAAACAGTATCGGGGCTGCTGCTGAACCCTTGCTATGATCCCTTACTGCCGATTATGAAGGCTATTGTCCTCTTGTTTATTATCTTCCCTCCTCTCACACGCTCGTGTTTTTAATGTGGGGTGGATCAAGGGAACGACAAACCTCAAGAAGGGGAGGAAATAATAGGAAGAGGAGTGTAGACAATAAGAGGAAGAAGGAAACATAACCAACAGAAATATTCCTCACATTCTTCATATCCTTAACTTACAAGATAAACAAAGTGAGTCCCGTAACTTACTGACTTACACGCATATTTCACTGACATTAAATTCGAGTTGTCAGGTTCGTTCGTGTTAACACCGTCACGTAAGACACGACTCGACTGTACGTGATTCATTAGCAATCTTTATACCTCCTGAGGATAATAATTTACTTACATAAGCTGATTATATTTTTCTCGGTCGTCCACTTATTATCATGTACCGTTCTCTCTCATCCACACAGCTCTCCAGTGATCTTTTTTTTTTTTCATGCCATACATTGTTGATTTATTTGTGTTTTGATTTTTTACCCCCACCAGTTCTCTCAGCTCCCATAAGCCCCGCCTACGATTCACACTGTTGATTTATTACTCGTCAAAAGTTGATTTATCACTCGTCAAAAGCACCCGTCTTATATATACTCCGACAATGTTCTGACACATAACCACATTCAGGCTCTTTCCACTCTTGTTAGTCTTCCCTGAATCATTATACTATACTAACCTTTCTCATTGCACAGAAACACGAGGATATATACTAATATTAATAAACCATAAAGACTCTCATCTTATAATAATACAGACATTAAATATTGCACGTCACTCAAGTTGTACTATTTGCAAAAACATTTCACGTACTCACCCGACATATGGTGATGCCAATGGCGACGTTACTGCTCCCAATACTAACGTTGAACACTTATCACGCTTAATTTACACTAATCGTTTAAAATTATCACTTTTTGTGCCGCTTAGTACATTGAAAATATGTTCAACTTTGGTATAGTACTGGTATTAGTGTCAAGTCCCAGAAATTTGTAGAAATATGTGGCATTTTGTGAAGGCTGGATTGCGTCACCTCGGAATACCAGTTTACATTGTATACATACAGAGTTTTTTAAAGTACTTTCGCCGTATAAATTTTCTTCCTTAAAATTTCACAAAGCTTCATTTTGCATGCCAGTACACTGAAACGTTCACATAAGCATTTTCTCTAAGAATTACGGATAAAATCGTAAGACGCGGTCACCGGTAAGTATTTAACACTCCCGTCGTGTTGACAGATGACACGTCTGGTGGTGGGTAGGGCACTTTTACCATTTCAGAAATTATTTTTTTATCATATTTGGTAAATTTCTTCCTTTACACAGCGAGAATACAATTAAAAATATGAACATGAATGCACAGGTATTTCATATCGAATCAAATGCTTTATATCTCATTAATGAATAATAATAATGTACATTCAACACATCTTTCGAAAGTCACGTATCAGCTGATCAAACCAAACACACTAGCTTGAAGACCTTTAAAACGCCGTAATATATTATATATACAACTCCCTGTCCTGTTATTATTATTTTATTAGTTATTATTATTTTAATATTACCATTATTATTATTACTATTATTATTATTTAATATATAAAACACAGTATCTTTGTTTGTTTGTGCGTGTCTGTACGCTATGCACGGCTACAGTTTTACAGTTAGAGAACTGAAATTTGGGCCGGTGATGCGCATGCACCCCAGAAATGTAACACAGTTGGGATTTTAGGGGGGTTGGCCTCAGTGGTTGGTACCACACCTCGAAAGGTGGAACCCCCTCATTGAAAAACTCGTTTACTTTTCTGTTTCTTTGCTATGCAATGCCACGGTGCTTTAAAACAGAGCTGAAATTA
>CAUDMG010000459.1:40000-52500 GCA_958450375.1 Homarus gammarus
GATAGTGTAGAATCATCCCCTAGGCTACCCGCACCTCCCTACCATTTTTTAGCTTGCTGTCTTCAAAACTGTAAACATGCAGTGAAAACACACACACACACACACACACACACACACACACACACACACACACACACACACACACTGTATTCCATATATGTAAAAAAAATGCATAGAATGAGAAAAATAATGAAACTATAATCGAGAGAGAGAGAGAGAGAGAGAGAGAGAGAGACAGAGAGAGAGAGAGAGAGAGAGAGAACTGCAAGCTGGCAACGTCAACTTTTTACGGCGTGTTTTAGTGAAAGGTTTACTGCTCTAGTTAGTCACACCTTGAGGCTCCAGGACTCACTCTCTCTCTCTCTCTCTCTCTCTCTCTCTCTCTCTCTCTCTCTCTCTCTCTTTGTCCTTGTTTTTTTATTTTACTTTCTCTGTCTTTCTATCTCCCTGTTTTACTTGTTTTCTCTTACTTACCTATTTTTGTCATCCGCTCCCCCCCCCCTCTCTCTCTCTCTATTTCGCTTTCCTGGTGTATACAAAGACGAACTATAAAAGTTTACGGACAAAATATCTATACATGATAGAATTTATTGACAGGAGAGAAGTGTTAAGCTAAAGCCGCTAACTTTAAGTATTTGTAGGTATTTTCTTGCATAAATAATAGAGAGAGAGAGAGAGAGAGAGAGAGAGAGAGAGAGAGAGAGGGAGAGAGGAAATTAAAATATGGGAAACCAGAACAAAAGAACAGTGATGGTACAGTGGCTCGAGAGGATGGAAGAAGGGAATGGGAGGAGGGAGATAATGGAGAGGAAGGAAGGGAGAGAGAAGGGTAAGAAGGGGAAGGGAGGTGTGGATGGAGGGGGGAATGGGGTAAAAAGGGGAGGTGTGGAGGGAGGGAGGGAGGGAGGGGTAAGGAAGGAGAGATGTGGAGGGAGGGAAGGAGGGGGGTAAGGAAGGGGACGTGGGGGAGGAGAGAGGCACCACCACCATAACAACAACAATGACTGTCAACAGGAAGAGGAGTCAACGAGCTAACACTGGCTATGTTCACTGCGTATGACTAGTCTAGGGTAAGGGATGATACTTGCTTTTCTTGATGGCTTCTCTAGTGGCTACTTACTTTCTTTCCTGGGGCTATTTTCGGGAGACTTACTTTCTTCCCTGAGGGACTACTTACTTCCCTTTCATAGAGCCACTGCCTTTGTAGGGGAAGAGGGGAGGGGGAGAAAAAGGGAAGAAAGGGTCGCTTTGTTAATGAGTGGTGAGAGGAGATAAACGAGGGAGATAAGAGACATGCCGAGAGACAGAGAGATACAGCACACACTCACTAGTTTGAAGAGAGAGAGAGAGAGAGAGAGAGAGAGAGAGAGAGAGAGAGAGAGAGAGAGAGAGAGAGAGTTCACACACAGCCGTCATTACTCACCGGTGTTTGACAGGTTATCGAGTTAAACAATATTAAACTCCTGATTTATTGTGTCATTTCTTCATAGACCAAAATCTAATTACCTCCCTAACACGTCAGTAATTACCTCCCTAACACGCCAGTAATTACCTCCCTAACACGTCAGTAATTACCTCCCTAACACGGCAGTAATTACCTCCCTAACACGTCAGTAATTACCTCCCTAACACGGCAGTAATTACCTCCCTAACACGGCAGTAATTACCTCCCTAACACGCCAGTAATTACCTCCCTAACACGCCAGTAATTACCTCCCTAACACGTCAGTAATTACCTCCCTAACACGCCAGTAATTATCTCCCTAACACGGCAGTAATTACCTCCCTAACACGTCAGTAATTACCTCCCTAACACGTCAGTAATTGCCTGTTTATCTGTGTTTGTCTGAATGTTGTTTTCCTCTGTCTCCCGGTGCTGTGTAGACGTGACTGCTGTAGTATATTGGAGAAAGTTGTTGTGTGCCCGTGGTGGGATGAGGAGTGTGTGTGTGTGTGTGTGTGTGTGTGTGTGTGTGTGTGTGTGTGTGTGTGTGTGTGTGTGTGTGTGTGTGTGTGTGTGTGTGTGTGTGTGTGAAGAGATATGTGAAATGCTGCATCAGAAAAGAGAGAGAGAGAGAGAGAGAGAGAGAGAGAGAGAGAGAGAGAGAGAGAGATACTGTCAGCAGAGGGAGGAGAAGGAGACCTCTCGTAACTACTGCAGTCATCACTATGTGCTGTTAGCCTGCTGGTGCTGCTGTGTTGACTTCCGCGCTGTAAATTCTCAACATGGCAAGAAATCACTGCGCCAAACTACACAGGATCTGATCCACCGACGCTGTCCTGATGTATGCTGTGAATAACCTTGCAAAATAACGACCCACCGACGCTGTCCTGATGTATGCTGTGAATAACCTTGCAAAATAACGACCCACCGACGCTGTCCTGATGTATGCTGTGAATAACCTTGCAAAATAACGACCCACCGACGCGTCTTGTTGCTTTTTGTGCCTCCTGATGTTGATGCTGTCTGGAATAACCTTGCCAAAATAACGACCCACCGACGCTGTCCTGATGTATGCTGTGAATAACTTGCAAAATAACGACCCACCGACGCTGTCCTGATGTATGCTGTGAATAACCTTGCAAAATAACGACCCACCGACGCTGTCCTGATGTATGCTGTGAATAACCTTGCAAAATAACGACCCACCGACGCTGTCCTGATGTATGCTGTGAATAACCTTGCAAAATAACGACCCACCGACGCTGTCCTGATGTATGCTGTGAATAACCTTGCAAAATAACGACCCACCGACGCTGTCCTGATGTATGCTGTGAATAACCTTGCAAAATAACGACCCACCGACGCTGTCCTGATGTATGCTGTGATGAGGTGGCCGCTGTGTCTGTGTATTCGCAATGGTTAATATAATCTTCTTTTTTTTAAATCTCACTGAAAATATTCTTGTAAAACGAAGATGGAAAACCTAAATAACCAAGTGCCTGAAATGATCAATTAATATCCCGTTTTCTATGTCTACAGGTACAGTAGTTTAATTACCTTTTTTAAAATGAGTTCCTGATGCGGGTGAGGAATAACATAAAGTGAAGATACATTGTGTCTCCCGCTTTGATACATACATAAACAAGAGTCTCTAAACACATAACCTGCTCCTGGATACACACGTAAACAAGCGCTCCTGGACACGTACATCAATAAACTCACTAAGCCACATACACCAACAAGCGCTCCTGGACACATACATCAATGAACTCAACTAAGACACATACATCAACAAGCGCCCCTAGACACGTGCGTCAACAAGCTGGACCAACAAATGGTGGCACGGAGCAGACGTCTCAATGACAGACACACTAGTTAATATTAGACAACTTCCGAAAGGGACGAAAAATTATACTTCTGAGGCGAAAGGTGTACATTGTTGGAGTACCGGGGGAGGTGGGTGGGAAGGAGGGGATACGGTGATGGAAGGGGAGGGACGGAGGGAGGAAGAGTTGGTAGGAAGGAACGAGAGAGAGAGAGAGAGAGAGAGAGAGAGAGAGAGAGAGAGAGAGAGAGAGAGAGAGAGAGAGAGAAATATATATGGGAAACTTCTAAATTGTTCTGTTTACGAGAAAAAATCGAATATTACAAATGTTTCTTAGGACTGTGTGTGTGTGTGTGTGTGTGTGTGTGTGTGTGTGTGTGTGTGTGTGTGTGTGTGTGTGTGTGTGTGTGTGTGGAGCGTCTCTCGGATCAGAGGTGAGAGACTACCCCTCTTCATTTCGCTGAGGACTTTGAGAGATTCCAAAGTTCCTGCCTAAGTTGCCAGGTTGGAAATCCTTACCATCTTGTCTCTAAAGTTTTGAAATGGAAACGTGGGTATTTCTTCCCTTCTTCGCTTAGAGATACGAGACATCTCCTTGGATTATCTTTCTCTCGCGTCGTGAATTGATAGATTATCCAACATCCATTTCTCATCACCTTCTACACATCATCATCATCATCATCATCATTCCCCCATCATCATCATCATCATCATCATTTCCCCATCATCATCATCATCATCATCATCATCATCATCACCACATCATCAACATCACCATCATCATCATCTAGATCCTTCATCATCGTCGTCAGCTTTATGACCTAGATTAACCCAGTAAGGTCAGGGTCATGAGCTTTCAGGAGGTTAGGTTATCACAGTGAGACACAAGACCAGGTCATCACACGCTATGATGACCATAAAGGTCAGGTCACCACCCACCATGCTGACCCTATTGAACGTCAAGTCATCACACCATGACCCTAGAAGAGATCATGTCACCAACCACCATGATGACCCTAGAGGAGGTCAGGTCACCACCCACCATGATGACCCTAGAGAAGGTCAGGTCATCACACAGCATCATCCCCAGTAGTCCAGGTTTATGAGAGGTCTTCCCAGATGCGTCTCTCAACATCAGAACAAAAATCTCGCCTCCAACGTGTAGGTGTTCCGAGCTCGGTACATTTTCCTGTGATTTTGTTTCTTCCTGGAGGCTGTCTGGGTGTTTTATGTCGGTAAAGTGGAAATGATATGAGGTGGTCTGTCTTGTGTGAAGGTGAAGGCACACTTTCTCTTTTTGTGAGTGTGAGAGAAAGGTGTAAGATTATACAGGTGAAAAATGAATGGATATGAGAAAGAAAGGACACACACACACACACACACACACACACACACACACACACACACACTGCCACAGGGGAGACTAGCAAATACACTCAGGTAAGTAATCTCTACATGAGTGGGCAGTGTGAATAAATGAAAGGTAACATCTGATTGGTTGAGGACGATGGATGTAGATAAAAGGCGGCATCTGATTGGCTGGGAGAGAAAAAGGTATATAGCAGGCGACATCAAATTGGTAAAGGACAAGAAGGTAGATAAGGTTGAGAATCATGAAAACAGAAGTGAGGAATTTTCTGATTGGTCGAAAATTACGAAGGCATATGAGAAGAGACATCTCATTGGTCGAACATAAGGATGGTAAATGGGCGGCGACATCTGATTGGTAGAGGATGCTGCCTCATCTCTTAGTGGGACGGGAAGGATGCTGACCAGGTGATCTCTCTCTCTCTCTCTCTCTCTCTCTCTCTCTCTCTCTCTCTCTCTCTCTGTCTTTCTCTATCTATTTATAACTTTCTGTCGATCTTTCTGTCTACGTCTCCCTCAGTCTGTCGAGCTTTCTGTCTGTCTGTCTGCCTCACCCCCGGTTTGTTTGTCTGTCTTTGTGTCTCTTCCCCTTATTTCTCTCGTAAACAGTGAAGGATTCTATTACGAATATCACTCGACAACGAACAAAGACGAAACCAATAAAACACGCGTTGATAGGTGCCACGGTGTTTACAATCAGCTGTGAATATTTATATGCGCTGTTTATGGCAACACTAAGGAGGAGTGTTGCCAGTGCGAGATTTTATGTGATTTTGGGTGAGGTGTGTGTGTGTGTGTGTGTGTGTGTGTGTGTGTGTGTGTGTGTGTGTGTGTGTGTGGGTTATGTTTTGGTATCAGTTTTATGAGAGAGAGAGAGAGAGAGAGAGAGAGAGAGAGAGAGAGAGAGAGAGAGAGAGAGAGAGAGAGAGAGAGAGGTGCTGCTTACAACATAAACAATGCTCTTGAGTGTTATTGAGTAAGGCATCAATAGGAGTGTGTTCCTCTGACACAATTCCCAGAGATTCCCGCCTTAATTCTATTCTCATCAACTGAAGGTGTGAGAGTGTATCTAAACTGACTCCTCTCTCACAGTAAATTGAGATGGAGATGTGAGAATACATTGACCTGACTCACTGCATATGAAAGCCTCTAACTGACTCACTGCAAGTAACTGAAGATGAACGCCTCTAACTGACTTACTGCAACTAACTGAAGATGAACGCCTCTAACTGACTCACTGCAACTAACTGAAGATGAACGCCTCTAACTGACTCACTGCAACTAACTGAAGATGAACGCCTCTAACTGACTCACTGCAACTAACTGAAGATGAACGCCTCTAACTGACTCACTGCAAGTAACTGAAGATGAACGCCTCTAACTGACTCACTGCAACTAACTGAAGATGAACGCCTCTAACTGACTCACTGCAAGTAACTGCATATGAACCCTCTAACTGACTCCTACAGTAACTGAAGATGCGCTCTACAAGATACGCCTCTAACTGACTCACTGCAACTAACTGAAGATGAACGCCTCTAACTGACTCACTGCAAGTAACTGAAGATGAACGCCTCTAACTGACTCACTGCAAGTAACTGAAGATGAACGCCTCTAACTGACTCACTGCAACTAACTGAAGATGAACGCCTCTAACTGACTCACTGCAAGTAACTGCATATGAACACCTCTAACTGACTCACTACAAGTAACTGAAGATGAACGCCTCTAACTGAAGATGAACGCCTCTAACTGAAGATGAACGCCTCTAACTGACTCACTGCAACTAACTGAAGATGAACGCCTCTAACTGACTCACTGCAACTAACTGAAGATGAACACCTCTAACTGACTCACTGCAAGTAACTGAAGATGAACGCCTCTAACTGACTCACTGCGTGTAGCTGGAGATAAGAGAAGGTACTTAAATTAATTACTAAAATTTCCACAGGTGCGACAGATAAACTCTCATACCCTAAAGGTAGAAGAGAAATTGTAACATCCAATCCTTAAAGACAATCAGACAATCGATCAGGTAGAGAAACAATCAGACAGACAGGTGGACAGGTAAAAAGACAGATTGGCAGAGATAGACAAGTAGACAGGTAGGTAGACAGATATAAAGATCGATAAAAAGACAAATAGGAAGAAAAATCGATAGACAAAGAGACAGGTAAACAAAGTGACAAACAATGAGACAGGTAAACAGATTGACAGAGAGACAGGTAAACAGATTGACAGACACCCAAACAGTACGGGTCATGAGAAGTAAAGGTGATTTATAGAAGGAAGATCAGATATTAGTCTGTCAAAGAGAAGTCTCCTGATTACTTCATATTTCTCTCTCTGTCTCAACACGGTAAATTAATTAACGTAAGAGGGATAGGTGTATATTTTTTAAGTATATTTTCTCACACACACACACACACACACACACACACACACACACACACACACACACACACACACACACACACACACACACGCACACAATCTCTCACCACCTCAAAGTTTGGTGATTAAACTCTACGGGTCAGTAAGTCAGCAACTCTAGGAGCCTCTTTTTCTTGAACGGAGACGATGGCTTTTTTGTTGCCCTTTCCCTCTCCCCCCTCTTTCCTTCCGCCCTCATCCCAACTCCTTCTCTACCCGTCCCCTTCCTTCTCAACCACGACCCCTTTCCTCCTTTCCCTCCTCTGCCCTCATCCTTTCCACCTTTCCTCCTTCCTCCCCCTTCCCGTGTTGCGTCACTGATTACCTCCTCAGGGCGTTAAGGGTCTGGTAAGTCTTAAGGATTTGTTATTAAGATCTTCAGGGGTATGAGGGTATCTGCCCCTTGTTTATTGGATGTATTTATTATTATTATGAGTAGTAGTAGTAGTAGTAGTAGTAGTACAGGTATTATTTTTATCATTAAAAAAATCTTAATCATTATTCTTTATCATTACTAAGGGTCATTTGTCTTTCTTTGAACTTATTGCTAAAAAAAATATTAAGAGCTCTGCAATAAGTGCCAGTGTTATTATCATTATACAACCAACACCACTACAGCTTCAAGTATTTAATTGCCCCTTCCCTTCCTCACTACCCCCCTTCCCCCCTCCTTCACTACCCCCTTCCCCCCTCCTTCACTACCCCCCTCCCCCCTCCTTCACTACCCCCCTTCCCCCCTCCTTCACTACCCCCTTCCCCCCTCCTTCACTACCCCCCTCCCCCCTCCTTCACTACCCCCCTTCCCCCCTCCTTCACTACCCCCTCTCTCTCTCTCCTTCACTACCCCCTCTCTCTCTCCTTCACTACCCCCCTCTCTCTCCTTCACTACCCCCCTTCCCTCTCTCCTTCACTACCCCCTTCTCTCTCTCCTTCACTACCCCCCTTCCCCACCCCCCTCCCCCCTCCTTCACTACCCCCCCTTCCCTCCCTCCTTCACTACCCCCTTCCCTCCCTCCTTCACTACCCCCTCCCTTCCTCACTACCCCCCTTCCCCTTCCTCACTACCCCCCTCCCTCCCTCTCTCACTACCCCTCTCCCTCCTCATGTAAGGGTTAACGGGACACTGAGATAGACTGAGGCTCTCGTTGGTGGACTACAAGTGTGAGGTCATGTTTTACAAGTGAAGTCCCAGACGTATAAATCTTGGCAGTCATTTTGTTTTTTCTATTTTAAGTGTCTGCAATGTGTTTTTTTTTTCTATTTACTTTGTCTGTTTTTCTGTCTGCCTGTGTTTCTGTCTCTGTCTGCCTGTGTTTCTGTCTCTGTCTGCCTTTTTGTTTATGTCTACCTATATCTCTGTGTGTCTGCCTGTCTCCAGCAAATATAAACATTTACCATTTGTTTAAATGAACAAAAGATTAATTCAGAAATTATTTATCTCCCAATGTTTCAACCTTGTCTTGATTCATAACCTCCCATCTTATATCATGACTGGAGGCGTCCGGACCTACGGAAAAAATTATTCGCTTCTTCCGTACATAAGTCAGTTTATATAATAGATATTTCTTGGTTTCTTTTCCTAGGTCGGGCAAAATCAACGAGATATGAACACTCTACTAAGTTACATCGGAGAGAGAGAGAGAGAGAGAGAGAGAGAGAGAGAGAGAGAGAGAGAGAGAGAGAGAGAGAGAGAGAGAGATAACATTCTAATAGGAGCCTTAAATTGAGAAAAGAAAACGTAATCAATTGGTGTTGAATAATAGAAAATTCATTACTATTTTGTTAATAGAAATTTAATGAGCACAAGGGGACAACAGAGAGACACGGAGAGACACAAAGAGGTAATAGAGAGACACAGGGAGACTTAATGAGACAACAGACACAGGGAGACTTAATGAGACAACAGACACAGGGAGACTTAATGAAACAACAGACACAGGGAGACTTAATGAGACAACAGACACAGGGAGACTTAATGAGACAACAGACACAGGGAGACTTAATGAGACAACAGACACAGGGAGACTTAATGAGACAACAGACACAGGGAGACTTAATGAGACAACAGACACAGGGAGACTTAATGAGACAACAGACACAGGGAGACTTAATGAGACAACAGACACAGGGAGACTTAATGAAACAACAGACACACAGGGAGACTTAATGAAACAACAGACACAGGGAGACTTAATGAAACAACAGACACAGGGAGACTTAATGAGACAACAGACACAGGGAGACTTAATGAAACAACAGAGACACAGGGAGACTTAATGAAACAACAGAGACACAGGGAGACTTAATGAAACAACAGAGACACAGGGAGACTTAATGAAACAACAGACACAGGGAGACTTAATGAAACAACAGACACAGGGAGACTTAATGAGACAACAGACACAGGGAGACTTAATGAAACAACAGAGACACAGGGAGACTTAATGAGACAACAGACACAGGGAGACTTAATGAGACAACAGAGACACAGGGAGACTTAATGAGACAACAGAGACACAGGGAGACACAGAGAGACACAGGGAACATATAGAGACAACAGGGATACAGAGAGACACAGGGGAGACAGAGAGACAGCGGAGGTGAAGGAAGGAAGAGACACGACAATAAAAGTTGTGTTTGTGTGTCAATTCTGCTGCAGGAAATGGTTGAGCTGAGCATTGATATTGGGAGCTAGAGAGATATAAGCGCTCTCTCTCTCTCTCTCTCTCTCTCTCTCTCTCTCTCTCTCTCTCTCTCTCTCTCTCTCTCTGTTTCTTTTTCCTGATATCACTTTCTCTCTTTCTTTTTATCTTTCTGTTTCTCCGTCCGCCCGTCATTCCTTCTCTACTTTCGCTTATCCTTCCTTCATTCTCTCCATTCAACTATCCTTCAGCCTCACCACCCTTCCTTCATTTCTTCTCTCCATCCAACTATCCCTCAGCCTCACCATCCTTCTTTCCTTCTCTCCATCTAACTATCCCTCAGCCTCACCACCCTTCCTTCATTCTCTCCATGTAACTATCCTTCAGCCTCACCACCCTTCCTTCATTTCTTCTCTCCATCCAACTATCCCTCAGCCTCACCATCCTTCTTTCCTTCTCTCCATCTAACTATCCCTCAGCCTCACCGCCCTTCCTTCATTCCTTCTCCCCATCTAACTATCCCTCAGCCTCACCACCCTTCCTTCATTCTCTCCATCTAACTATCCTTCAGCCTCACCATCCTTCCTTCCTTCTCTCCATCCACCTATCCCTCACTCTTCCTTCTCTCCATCCACCAGTCCCAGAGTCACAACAAGTACACATAAGTTTTCGGGTCGAGTGAAGAAGTTTGAAGTCGCCTCACTTACTACACCAACAAACTCAAATTTACCTCAAAACTTAATACCACAATCCCCAGGTGGTCGAACTAGCAACACCTGATCCAGCTGGTTTTATGACGACTTTTCCACCTGGCTATACTGATCCCAACTGGCTACACCCATTTCAGCTGGTTTATGAGTGTATATTTAGCTGGTTAAACTATTCCCAGCTGGTTTATGGAGGTTTATTCAGCTGAGTAAACTGATCCAGTTGGTTTACTTAGGTGTATCCAGAGGGTTACACTGATCTTAGGGTTTATCTGGCCGGGTATAATAATATCATCTTATCAATATTATGGCTTCGATCTAACAAACAATACCTCACCCCTTCCCCCCCCCCCCCCCACACACACACAATCAAACAAGACAAACACAGAAACACAAACGCAACACTCCAATATACACAAACAAATAGAAGCCTATCAACCACGTCCAACACACAACAACCATGAACCAGACTACGAGACAAACAAACCGACGCGTTAATCCACAACACAACCCGGACAACAACACGGGGGATAATAATTCCGGGTTGGGAAGTGTCTCATGGACGGTGAGCAATGGTCGCAAGGGACATTAATTTGCATAATTGGCTAATTATTCCCTTAATTATCTCTTTAATTATGTACATAGCAAGGAATCACAGACATGTGTGTTAGAGAGAGAGAGAGAGAGAGAGAGAGAGAGAGAGAGAGAGAGAGAGAGAGAGAGAGAGAGAGAGATGGCTAGATGGATAGAAGTCAAATTTAAAAAAAAATAGAGGAATTGAGATACATAGACTAAAAATAGAAGAAGAAAATCAGACGTGAACTCAAGACACAAAATAATGAAGTAAAAAATAACCTACTTCCTTGAATTTAAGGTCACTACGTCGCCATATGTCACGTGACTCTGCAAAGTATAAAACTACTTCGATGTCTTTTTCACGCTGTACATAAACCTAAAGAAGTATTTTATTGGCAAGTGCGATAAATCCGCTTTTATTTTCTCTAGCGAAGAGCAGGAACAAAGCGCCACAGTAATTTAGAAATAATTACAGTGTTGTGAGTCGTGAGGTAAATCATGGGAGCGTGTATTAGTGTCACCTCGCTATTGTATCGCTGACACCCACGTGGAGACAATAATATCATAATTACGACACAGTATTAATATACGAGGTAAAAACACACACACACATTATGACACAAGGAGGTGATACGACAGAAGAGGTCACCTTGAGGGTACGTACTGTCTTTCTCTACCTGGGATAAAGTACTTCCTGGCCAGCTTCCCGTCCCCCGACAGTTATAAACTAGGGTATACGATGAGCTCCTTACACTCATGTTCACAGAAGCCCTAAATCTCTGCCTGAATGACTCACAATGGGAACGATCATGGTTGCCGGTCCATCTTGGAGGAGTGGGTCTCCTCAAGGCTTCCCAAATAGAATTTCCAACATCTTCCAGCGCAGCATACAAAGAACTGTTAATGAAGATCTTCCGAGGACGTCTCATTACTGCTGCAGGAGTGCACGTGCCAAGTTTAGCAGAGGCACAGAGGCAGCCACCCTGTGGGTTGCTTTCATAACCCAGGCAGGTGACACAGAAGCCCACTTGAACAAGTCCATTATGGAGACAATTCTCTCAGCCATGACCGCGGAAGAGCATCAGTATCTGACACACACACACACAGAGAGAGAGAGAGAGAGAGAGAGAGAGAGAGAGAGAGAGAGAGAGAGAGAGAGAGAGAGAGAGAGAGAGAGAGAGAGAGAGAGAGAGAGAGAGAGAGAGAGAGAGAGAGAGTCTTTATTATGAGGACTTCCTATTGGCCTTCGCGATCTTCTCCTCAGTCCATATACCACAGTGATGAGGCAGCCCCTCAATATGTCTACACAGACTGCCAATGCGTCTATAGTAAAGCATGAACAGACCAACACGTTGTAAACAATATGTCCTCTGGAGATGACATATAAGACTTAATGAAGTCAGTGACTTCATCAGAAGGAAGCCTGGCCACCAGTTGCTCTCCAGCACACAGGAAACCCGACAACTTCAAGACCCAAAAGACCTGACAGTCGCCAAATAGGATCT
>CAUDMG010000459.1:55000-275000 GCA_958450375.1 Homarus gammarus
CCTTAACAAAACACCAATGGTCACTTCTTATTGTCACTACCGTCTTCTCTCTCTCTCTCTCTCTCTCTCTCTCTCTCTCTCTCTTTCCATTTCTGTTTGTGTCTATCTTTGTTTTCCTCGTTTTTTCTCTCCCTTTATCGTGGTATGCCCATCTCCTTTTCATTTTCCTTGTCTCGGTTCCCTTTTCTCTCATCCCACCTGTCTAAGCTTGTCCGTCTGTCTGTCTGTCTCACACACACAAGGCCTGCTCCTAACGATAACTATATACCTCAAGCGACGACACAGGTCTCAACCAGTGTTTACTAACTTGTCTCCAGTTGTAAAATATCAACCAAGAGTAGTGGTGGTGAAGGTGGTGTGTATGTTGGTTTTATGTGCATAGATATATGTATGTGCGTAGATATAGGTGTGTATGTGTATTTATGTATGTGTGAAGATATGTGAGTGTAAGTATGTACTGTATGTATGTTGGGTCATTTCAACCTGTCATATTACCTGTTAATTTATTCCATTGTCACCTCAGGATCCTACAGGTATGATTACATTCGCTCAGGTTAATTAACAATCTGTAGTTCTGCCTCAATGACTGTGTATTCCCAGCGGCGAATCGTCAATCAACACCAGGCCAGTTAGTACCTAAGTGTATAACCTTGTTCTATTCCGGGTTAATCTAACTTCAATGACGTCACACACACACACACACACACACACACACACACACACACACACACTTCCGTCCGCCCACAACAGATTTCAACAGATGGCCACCAATCACTTACTCCCGACGCACTCTGTACCATCTAAAGCGTGGGAACGGTTATCCTGATGGCAGTGTTATCGCGCTACTCAAGTCACTAAACCTATTCCACGCGCGGAGCCGTAGACAAGGCCGTCATGCACATAAGCCCATTAGAACCGTAACCTCCACTAGGAAACCGGAGAAACCCACCCCTGACAGACCATACCACCACACTGAAGTTCCACGGATATGGTATGATCTCCCGTCTTTACTGCTATCCAACGTCACTTCCCTAGCTAACAAGTTCGACGAGCTGGCAACTACAGTCAGGTCAACCGCCGCGAGCGTCGTTGCCATATGTGAGGCCTGGCAAATTGTGCCTGAAACGTGTCATATTGAGGGATATCAACTCTTTCATCACCTTCGTTCACAAAGACGCGGAGGGGGCGTTGCCCTCTTCTGTCAAGATGACCTACGCCCGTCACGCCTGGATGTTCAAGTCCCAGCAGATGTGGAAGCATTATGGGTACGTGTCGTGCTAAGAGCCCACCCGCGCAACACTGCTTCCATCATAATCTGTGTGGCATACCATCCGCCTCGATCACCCACCAGAGACACTCTTATCAATCATCTCATCACCACCTCAGACCACCTCAGAGTTAGGTACCCATGTGCCAAGTTAGTATTATGTGGGGATTTAAATGAAATTGACACCACTGATATCCAGGACCAGCTATCACTATCACAAGTTGTGACCTTCCCCACACACGGTCAAAATACCCTGGACCTTATCTTAACTGACTTAGCGGACCAGTACCAACCACCTCAACCAATGCCTCCTATCGGGTGTAGCACACACTTATCAGTGCTCTGGTCCCCAGCTGCCACTCCCACTCAAGTACAGAGACCCTACATCAAGACCTACAGGCCGATTACTGACTCTGCAGTGCGCCTCTTCGGGCAGTGGATAGTTCACCATCCCTGGACTGAAGTACTTAGCGTGGATGACGTGGAAACCAAATGGATAAATTATACCAACACCACCACGCAAGCTCACCACCACTTCTTCCCCGAGAAGTCCGTCAGATCTCACCCAGCTGACTTGCCCTGGATCACACCTCGGATCAAAAGACTTATGCAACAGAGAGACAGAGCCTTTCATCTCAATGACCACATCCGCTACAGGTCCCTTCGCAACCGAGTCATCCGCGAAATACGCACTGCAAAGAAGTCCCACTACCCAACCAAATTACAACACCTGAAACAGACCAACATCAGTCAATGGTATGGTAAGCTTAAAGAACTCTGTGGACTAAACAATAAGACACACCCCCTCCCCTTCCTTAGCCATCTCACTAGTGTTGACGCAGCTGAGCAAACAAATAACCATTTCGCTACTATATGCCAGACGCTCCCACGGCTTGACACAACCACTCTCCCTGCTTACCTACCAGCCTCCCTTCCCACTGACTTAGTAGAAGAATTTGACGTAGCAAAACGCCTGGACAAACTAAAATTAAAACGCTCTACCACCCCCATTGACTTACCAATGAAACTCTTCAAGGAGTTCTCCCCGGAGCTTGCTAAACCCCTCTGCTCCATCATCAATGCTTCTCTCAGTCAAGCCAGATGCCCAGCTGACTGGAAGACCTCTTATGTATCACCAGTGCCCAAGTCAACCAGCCCACAATCCTTAAATCAGCTACGACCTATTGCAATCACCCCAATACCCAGCCTAATCTGTGAAAGTTTTGTGTTCGACTGGGCTTATGCTGATATTGCAGGAGTCGTAGACCCTCAGCAATTTGGCAACATGAAAACTTCCTCCACCACTCACTGTCTTGTCAGCTTTCTCGATTACATATACCGCCATCTCGAGAAACGAAAAACGTCTGTAGCTGTCGCCTTCATTGATTTCACTAAAGCGTTCGACCTAGTCGACCACAATATAATCATCAACAAAGCTATTGACCTCGGGCTTCGAAGAAGCCTCATACCATGGCTTACAGACTTCCTCAGTGACCGACGCCAAGCTGTACGCTTCCGAGGGGCTGTCTCCACCTTTCAGTCACTCACCTGTGGCGTCCCCCAAGGCACCAAGATGGGACCACTCTGCTTCCTTATGCTCATCAATGATGCCCTAAGAGAAACCCCTGCTCGCTGGAAATATGTCGACGACTCCACCATTGGGATCAGCGTCAACAATTCTGCTCCCAACTATACCGCCCTTCAGGATTTATTGAACAGTCTCCAAAACTGGGCTACCAACAACCATGTCACCATCAACCATACCAAGACCATGGTTATGCACATCAACCTCTCCTCCGACATTGTCCCACCTCCTTCCATTACTCTAGGTCCGAACACACTCCAGGTCGTAGATTCCACGAAGCTCCTCGGCGTCACCATAGACAACAAACTAAATTGGAAACCACACGTCAATGAAGTTGTCAAATCCTCCAGTTTCCGTCTCCACCTCCTCCGCCGACTCAAGTCCCTCGGAGTTCCTGCACACGAGCTCCTCAGTGTTTACACAACATTCATACTTCCCAAGCTCACCTATGCCTCCCCCACCTGGTCTTCCTCCCTAAATGCCACACAACGTAAACACCTAGAAAAAGTGCAAAAGAGGGCATGCAAGATTATTCTCTCCTCCTCCTACTCCACATATCAAGAAGCGCTCAACACACTGACCCTTTCGACTCTCACTGACCATCACCACGACCTCATCTGCAAATTTGGTAAGAAGCTTCTACACCATCCCCGACACCGGCTCCTACTACCACCCGAGGTCCCTTGTCCGAGAATTGCTGTTCGACACCACAACCGCATCCAGCCCATACGTGCACGAACTGATCGCTATAAGAACAGCCCAGTCCCAACCATTGTAAAAATTATCAATAACTTGTAATACTGTAACACTGTCACTATGTTGAATTGAACTGTAGTTTGAGCTTTTCCCCATCTAAGTTATTATATGTCTTATTTGTGTCACTTATGTTACTTGTATATTATTTGTAATTCGTAACCCACTCCCCAAATATGTAACTGTATATTTTCAGCCTTCTGGCTGCCAAGCTCTTTCAATAAACCGTTAATTATTATTATTATTATTATTAAATAGAACCCCCAACAAGTGTGACCATTCAGAATATTGAAGCCCTTAAGGTGTAAATGCAAGGTCGTATACTCAAATGTTCGACTATTAATTTTCCCAAACAATAACAATAAAAAAAAACACAAAAAATTTATAGTCTCAGAATAGTTGTGGTGTGTGTGTGTGTGTGTGTGTGTGTGTGTGTGTGTGTGTGTGTGTGTGTGTGTGTGTGTGTGTGTGTGTGTGTGTGTGTGTGCGCGCGCGCTATTGAAATGATTTACTGAGTTAATAAATCAAAGAGAAGAATTAATGTACTAAATTTGAGGAATGAAGATACAATTACCTGGAAATACAACAACTTATCCCTACAATAACCTAAGAATACAACCATATAAAAATACAATAACCTTCAGTAAATCTGATGCTACAGGAAATACAAAGACAAAAATGAGAACTACAGTGGCATTAACATCAACAGAGAGTGTGTAGAGCGAGTGAAGTGAGAGAGTGAGTGTGTAGAGCGAGTGAAGTGAGATGTAGAGCGAGTGAAGTGAGAGAGTGATTATGTAGAGCGAGTGAAGTGAGAGAGTGATTGTGTAGAGCGAGTGAAATGAGAGAGTGAGTGTGTAGAGCGAGTGAAGTGAGAGAGTGAGTGTGTAGAGCGAGTGAAATGAGAGAGTGAGTGTGTAGAGCGAGTGAAGGGAGAGAGAGTGAGTGTGTAGAGCGAGTGAAATGAGAGAGTGAGTGTGTAGAGCGAGTGAAGTGAGAGAGTGAGATTGTGTAGAGCGAGTGAAATGAGAGAGTGAGTGTGTAGAGCGAGTGAAGCGAGAGAGAGTGAGTGTGTAGAGAGAGTGAAGTGAGAGAGTGAGTGTGTAGAGCGAGCGAAGTGAGAGAGTGAATGTGTAGAGCGAGTGAAGCGAGAGAGAGTGAGTGTGTAGAGCGAGTGAAGTGAGAGAGTGTGTAGAGCGAGTGAAGTGAGTGTGTAGAGCGAGTGAAGTGAGAGAGTGAGTGTGTAGAGCGAGTGAAGTGAGAGAGTGAGTGCGTAGAGCGAGTGAAATGAGTGATTGTGTAGAGCGAGTGAAGTGAGAGAGTGAGTGTGTAGAGCGAGTGAAGTGAGAGAGTGAGTGTGTAGAGCGAGTGAAGTATGAGTGAGTGTGATTGTGTAGAGCGAGTGAAGTGAGAGAGTGAGTGTGTAGAGCGAGTGAAGTGAGAGAGTGAGTGTGTAGAGCAAGTGAAGTATGAGTGAGTGTGATTGTGTAGAGCGAGTGAAGTGAGAGAGTGAGTGTGTAGAGCGAGTGAAGCGAGAGTGATTGAGTGTGTAAAGCGAGTGAAGTGAGAAAGTAACACTAGGTGGCGAGCCATAAAATCAGGAGACGAATCACCCCCCACTTTCTGCCTTACAGTTTCCAGGCCAACAGAGGCGCTTGTGATAAAAATGTTGATGGATGAGCCAGAGGATTGTTCTTTTTTTTTTCCCTCTTTTTCTTTGTAAGTTCTCAATTTCACCCCAGTCGGAATTTACTGAAGTGAAGAGAAAAGGTAATGGAAGAAGTGGCAAAACTTTTATTAATTTGTATTTTGGGTGTTTATCTATCTATCTCTATTTCGATTTTTCTTGCTGTCTCTCTTGAAGGACGAAAAAAATAATAGAGAACAATAAGAAAACTTGATAATGTATCCCAACGCTCTCTCTCTCTCTCTCTCTCTCTCTGCCCTAGTGGATAATATTACATAGAAATTGGTAATTGTCGTTCTATGAATTTGTCATTTTTATAGTACGTAATTTTGGGAAAGTGTCATCAATCCTTTAGAGGAATATTTTATAGACCTTTTTAAAACATTTTATTATATAGTAAAGAAATTGACTGTGTTAGCTGTACCTGAAAGACCTTAGGCCGCAATACAAACTTTACGAATTAGAACAACAATACCAACTTACCAGATTCGATACAGGAGTTACAATTAAGTTGAGGGGTAGAGTTACTGACACCAAGGTGGGACGATCGGATCCCATCAGAATACCACCTGTAGGCAGAAAAAAGGTTCAGAGTAAATTAAAATAAGGGGCAGGTAGTGAGCGTAGAGTTATTGAATGTACTGAAGATGTGTTATCAAATTACCTCATCCAATATAAAACCTTTACTACTAGTTCTTATTCTACTGCTGACATTAAATTATTCTTAAAATTCATTGTCATATTTTCCACACACACCGCTTCTCCCTGAATGTCTATCCTTCACCCCATACTTTTATCTCCTTCCTCTATCCCCCATCCCTTCTTCTCTCCCTCCTAGCATCCTCCTGTGAATCACTAGAACCTATTTTCTCAATAAGTCCAATGTTACTTCAAGAAACGCTAATTAAATCTCAGCATCTCAGCCCGACACTTTTCTTTCCCTCTTACATCTTCACCGACTATCTGCATTTCTTAGTCTCAGTATTCTATTCACCCTCACACACCGCTCTCAACCACATCGTTTCTGTCGATTCTAATTTGTGTCCTCCTCTTGCAGCCGAGGCCCGTGCTTTACACCCACACGGTAATGTCGACCGAGTCTGCTTTTGTATTTACATATTCATCTTTTTATTCGTTATTGTGTGTGTGTTTTTGTTTTCCTCCGTCTATAGTTTGGTTATTAAATAGTTGCTTGTGAGTGGCGTTGTGGCTATGAACACCTCCTCAGAACATGATGTATTTGTGAGATTAATTTTGTATGTCTGTCTCTCCTTCCCTTCCTTCTTCCTCCCCCTATCTCTCCACCCCCCTCTCTGTTTCTTTCTTCCCCTCTCTCTCTGTTTCTTCCTTTCTCCCCCCCCTCTCTCTCTCGTTCCTATCCCCTACAGAGGCTGGTGAAGGGAGGTGGTCTACTGTATTGCACCTGAACCACCACCACGGTAGCTGATCCCGTGTGTTTATCTCTCTCGACTCCCGGTAGAGCTTGGTGGAGAGGCGTCCTGCTGTGTCTCAACTATAACACAGTCACAGCAATTGATTCTGTACCTCTCTCGTGCTCCCTCTTACACACAGAGCCAGAGAAGTGTTCCACCACTGTATATATCACTTTTGTAACACACCCACAGCAATTGATTTTGTATTTCTCTCTCTCTCCCTTACAGAGCCTGGTGGAGGGGTGTCCTGCTGTCTCGCACATCTCTCGCAGTCAGAGCAGCTGTAGTGCAGACACCTGTCGTCACGACCCCTCGACCGTGTACACACAGCTCTCCTACCTAGACTCTCCACGGTCCAATTCCTCTAACGGGTTCGCTACGAGACGGAAAGGTGAGGTAGGCGCAGGTGACTCAGTTTATGAGAATCTCTGTCTGTCTGTCTGTCTGTCTCTCTTTCTGTCTACCCCTCTCTTTCTCTCTCTCTATCTGTATGTGTCTGCCTCTCTATCTGTCTGTGTTCCTCTTTCCGTATGTGTAGCTCTGTGATGCTGTCTGTCTTTATGACTCTACTTTCTGTGTGTTACTCTTCTCTATTCCTCTCTGCCTCTCTCTATGTAAGTGTTATTCTCTCTTTCTCTCCCTCTTTCTGTACTTGTGACTTTGTGACTTTTTGTCTGTCTTTCTTTCTCTACGTATGACTCACTTTGCCCCCCCCCCTCTCTCTCTCTCTCTCTGTCACTCTATCACCTTCTGTGCGTGGGTGTGACTCTCTCTCTCTCTCTCTCTCTTTGCATTTTTTGTGTTATACCATTCACGAAATTTTCTATGTGTGTGTGTGTGTGAGAGAGAGAGAGAAAATCGCTTGCTCTTGAAATCTGTAAGAGAAATCGTACGCAGTTCCCAAGGATAAAAGTGACAGCTTTACACACCGCTACTAATTGTTTATCACCAGGAGGGAGTGTTTTCGTAGCTCCATCCTCTATTGCGACCAGATTAGAAAAGTAATTTGTGGATCTCTTTCTGTCCTCCTAAATACGCGACCAAATACAATTACTGCGTTTTATTAGTCTCCCCTTGACACACTGAAAGACGCAAAAAAAAAAAAATAAATAAAAGATTGTAAGTCAATTTATCTTCTCGTAAACACTGGGTAGTTAAATGGTGACTCGATCAACTTACTCCACGTTTAATCATCTTCCCATTACTTTATGCTAACTCAATGTACGATAACTAGCAACGTAGTTATAAGAGAAACAACAAAAAAATATATTAGTTTTTCTCTCCTAGTTGACAAATAGTCCAAGTTTGTATAATTCCTTCTAGTAATTCTTGGGTACGAAGGTGTGAACAAAAATCACCGGAGAAAAAATCCCGCTTGACATAGAAAGTTTGCCTGAGAGTTTGGCACCATTGAGAGATATTATTCAGGAAGCAGCTGGGGGAAGGGAGGGGCGGGGAAGAGTGGAATCTGGGGAGGAAGAGGAGGCTGGTAGGTAGGCTGGGGAAGGGAAGGAAAGTGAGGGGAGGGGAAGTGAGGGGAAGGGAAGAGAAGGTGGGAGTCTGGGGGAAGGAAGAAAGTCGAGAGAGGGAGGGAGGGAGGGTGGGAGGGATGGGGGAGGGAGGGATGAGGAAGGGAGGAAGCTGGGGGAGGGAGGGAGGCTAGGGGAGGGAAGGAAGTTGGGGAAAGGAGGGAGGGAGGGAGGGAGGGAGGTATGTCTCAGAATATACCAAGGATCAGGACGAAGGAAAAAAACAACTTTTGCTCAGTTGAAGCAAAAACTTGAACTCTGGTTTATTATGTGAGTAAATGTCAAGACGAATGACTGAAAAAAACTAAAAGCAAACGGAAAAAATGTGGGCTGAAAAAAAAATCTTAAAAATACTCGGTGTCTTGAGGGAATAAATTTAAAGACGAATCGATATATATATTTTTTTTGTCAATAAAAATCTCTAGTAGGTAGTAAAAGATATCACGTGCGTTCCTTAATATTTTCCTTGGATATGTTAAAGACGAACAGCTGACAACCAGGAAGACAATGATGAAAATGATAATTGTGTTGGCTTGAAGTAGAGTCTTAGAACAGCTTTCCTCCTCAAGAACTATACGAATGAGTGAAAATGTACTGTTCAATAAAAGTACAATAAATTGAAACGAAACAACAATAGAACAGCCTTTTTTTCCTTTACGTGTCTCGTTACGTGTTTTAACTGTCAGGGTTATTCTCAACCACTCGACTCTGATCCACTGTCTAGTTAGAAGAAAAGGAAATTACGAGACGAACGACTGAGACTTTGGGAAGAAGAAGGAAATGCCTCGAGTTGCATCAGACTGTGCAAGATAATGATTTACTCGACGGATTCAATTCAAGACGACACGAGTCAAAATCCCAAATAAAACTAAACATTTGATTGATTTAAAAAAAGGATGAAAAAAATTTGGCTACTTCAGTGACGTAGATTAAGTTTGATGAAGAAATTGAAACTCTCTCTAACTGAACCAACCTATTGAACGAAGCTGACTGGAACAAATACTTCCAATTAAAGTCAAAATTGATTAAAACAAATCGAAAACTAAACCCAATATTTGATTGGCTGGTACACCTAAAAAAAAAAAAAAAAAAACTGGACTCGTTCGGTGATGTGGACACAATTTCAACTCCCAGCTAATGAAGATGAAGATAAAAACTTCGTTGGGTTGAAATAGACTACCAGATGGGCTCGGCTTGTGTGCTGGCCGACCTGAACTCCGACACGACACGGGGAAAATAAATGTTTCGACATCAGGCAACAAAGAAAATGGTTCCGAGACGAAGATTTACAGACGAAGAATGTTTGGGGAGTTTTATGGCCCGGTAAATTATTGGTGGGTGGGCCAGTAGCCAGGTGTGTGTGAGAGAGAGAGAGAGAGAGAGAGAGAGAGAGAGAGAGAGAGAGAGAGAGAGAGAGAGAGAGAGAGAGAGAGAGAGAGAGAGAGAGAGAGAGAGAGAGAGAGAGAGAGAGAGACACCTGCAGACACCACTCACAAAATGTACACCTCACCTTCAGTAGACCAATGTGTGGACCCTTCCTGTGTGTTGTTGTCCACGTCTTGGATCTAATGTCATTGTACTTAGTCCCAAGAGTGTGATTGCAGTAACAACTTGAGTGTAAGTTTAATGGCCACCCTGGGTATTCCCTCAAGGATAATATTACATTGTTTGTCTTGTTTGTTGTAGCTGTTTGTGTATACTGAGAGACCCGATTCGAGAGTAGTAGTTTGAGTGCATGTTAGGAGGTTGTATTCTTTTGTACTCTTTATTCACTCGAGGATGAGATTATCGCTTTGACAATACCTCCAACTATAACCAGAGTGAAGGTCAAAAAAATCACTCCAGCAACAGAGTGTAGATTAAAAATGTCCGGGCTCTGTATTCACTCAGGATAAGATTACGTTATTCTCGGTGAGGAGCAACACAGTGAGTCAGTGTATCATGGTGGTGTCGTGGTAAAATATTATACCTCGCTACCGGGGACTACAGGGTATACTACCAGTCTTCACTCTTACTGTCTTCTGAGCTGAGGAACTGGCTCTCTCTCTCTCTCTCTCTCTCTCTCTCTCTCTCTCTCTCTCTCTCTCTCTCTCTCTCTCTCTCTCACACTGTTTCTGTCTCTCACTCACTCTTCCTGCCAGCCTCCCACACTACAGGACCATCTGACTCTCTACCGATCTACCACCACTCTGAAATTCTTGAGTGGCGGTGTCAACTCTTTCTAATACCACCTTTTGTGACCCGTGACCCGTAATTCGTGATCCGTAACCTCTGACCGTGATAACCTAACTTAACCCAACCTAACATAATGTAAACTAACGCAATGTAATCCAACCAAACCTAACTTAATCTAACGTAACCTAACCTGGTCAGTTTACTACGAATTGTTACTCCCCAGGAACTCGTAGATAACTCGTACCCAAACGCCAATTCTCAAAGATTCTCACCTTAAGTTTCTCTCTTAACTGGAGGCTTGTGTTACCCATCTTCTTTAAGTTACGCCACGAGATAAATTATCAAAAGGTTCGTTCGTTGAATTTTTCACTCTGCTGGTTATGTGAGAACGGGTCCAACTGGCTCACGTAGGTTAAGGCACGAAAATGACGGCCAAAATCACTATGTCTGACTTAGCTATATGAGGCGTTGTTCCTCAATGGATGAATCTATAATAAATTGACTAAAGTATATTCTCAGAAGATTGCACTGGGTTTCTTTTGTAACTAGATGCTACGTTTTCCTGAATAGACAAATCCACGAAAATCAGTCAAAAGAGGAATTCTAAAACGATAGCAGCGAAGCTCTCTCGTGGCTAGATAGTCCGTTTCCCTGACTGAACGAATCAATGATAAATTCATCAAAGGATAAATTCTCAAGAGATTGAAACGTGAAAAATTATTCCATCTTACTGGAGACGTCAGAAGGTTATCCAACTGGTTCACCTTAGGATCAGATGCTGTTATTGATTCCCCTCAGGGAGAGAAAGGTGAAATTATTATTATTATTATTATTATTATTATTATTATTATTATTATTATTATTTGTTGTTGTTGTTATTCGTCTCTGAGGCTGTAAAGGACACATTACCCCTGGCTAACTCTTATGATACACCTTTAGCAATAAACTACGATGAGAGAGAGAGAGAGAGAGAGAGAGAGAGAGAGAGAGAGAGAGAGAGAGAGAGAGAGAGAGAGAGAGAGAGAGAGAGCAAAACAAGATCCTGCACTCACTACCACAACAACATCATCACTCGCTAGGCTACACTCATCGTTTATCCTGTCTTCCAGTGATTTGAAACAAGCTTGGCATTTATCTCTTCTTTTCCCTCCCCTTTTCTCTTTCACATTCTTTTATTCAAGTCTCTATCTCTCTCTTGTTTCTATATTTATCTTTCTCTCGTTTCTCTCCCTTTTTCTCTTCTCCTCTCTTTCTCTCTCTCTTTCTATATCTCAACGCGTTCTTAATCTTATTCTCAACACCTCGTCTTACAAACAACAGATCGTGTACACAACAAGAACATGTGTGTGTGTGTGTGTGTGTGTGTGTGTGTGTGTTGTGTGTGTGTTGTGTGTGTGTGTGTGTGGTCAGCGCTCGACACAAACTATTAATTTCGTGGTTGCTGAGAGTACTGTCGCCTGTCTGTTGTTGGGTCCTACAAAAGAGAGAGAGAGAGAGAGAGAGAGAGAGAGAGAGAGAGAGAGAGAGAGAGAGAGAGAGAGAGAGAGAGAGAGAGAGAGTATTTTTTTATATACAATTAATAACGCCAGACTGACTATTATTTTCGTGTTATTGTTGGTACTTTTCCCTAGATACGTAAAACTCTAGAAAAATTGTCGCATCACCTGAAGTTTAGTTCCCCTAGTTTACTTCACCTGATGATTAATTACCCTAAAGCTACCTGGGGATGTCAGGTCAAGTTAGGTTAGGTTAGGTTAGGTTAGCTTTGGGGTCGGGTTAGGTTAGGTAAACGTCAGAGTGGCTAATCAGGTGGAATAAACTGGCCGGGATAATCTTCAGGTGCGCTGATTTGTCTCCCATGGACAAGGTATAAACTCAATAACCGAATGTGGTAAAAATCGTCAAAAAGTGGGTCTTAGGCGAGATATATTATGATATAATTGTGGAAAATAAGAAGAGCTCCTCCACACCTGCCATTCGTCTTGTGGGGTAAAGCCTTATACTGGACAGTTTTGAAAGATAACCATTTATGTTACGTTTCTGGAGAGATTGAAGAAAACTGAGTCAGAAATTCGTAAAAGGTTGGAAACATGAAATTTTATGGAAGAATTAACAGCCAGTTGGATGGGAGATTGACGATCGTAGGAAGATGAAATAGATTTACAAAGTGAAGAGTAATGACACCAAGTGAAGGAGTGAATAAATGTGTCAGAAGTGATGGATGATGCAATCGACATTTCATATATATTTCTAACACACTGGGCAGGGAAAATGTTGAAGAGGCCATTAGCTATGAAAGAGAGCAAGGCGGGGCGCTGCAGTATCAATTAGACCTCGAGTTTAACTTAGATGGTCCTCGGGGTAACATGGAAGTCGAGGTTGTATTTTTGTTTTTATTTCCCAAGAGTTGAACGTTTAGATGGAAAATGTGAATGTTGATCTAAGAATTCATATTCCTCTGACTTCGAGTGCCCATGACAGCTAAGACTCACTGTCCAGCTTGGTACTGTTGTGGTAAAAGTTCTGCTACTCTGCTACCTCTCTTACATATGTGTGCAGGTCATGTAAATGGTGTTGCAGTACCTCATATTGACGAATTATTTGATCACATAACACTGCTCGGTTATGAACAGTAACACTAATTGAAGTCTAAGGTACAATTGCACAGTCTTGCGTCATAGAGAAGCCATTAGTACCAAACATTTAGCCTGCCAGGGTCACATGATGTAGGCCATATAACTTATTCTATATTATAAGAAATACAATGACTGCTGCGTAAAAAAAGTAATTACGGAGATCGGCTCATGCCTAGAGTAAGTCCCTGATTTTTTTTTCTCAATTCCTGTTGGAGAGAACTTGTGATGACAAATTAAAGACAATTCTTCATCTGACAACTTTTCACCACACTGGCGCTTTACTCGGTCGATTATACTTTTAACTACAAACTTAAAATATAATAGTCACTAGTATCAGGTAGGAAATCTGTTGGCATTAAGTAGAAAAATGCCAGTACTAGATTTAGACTTTAAGCATTAAGTAATCTTCTTCACATTATTATATCTTGCAGTACTGATCATGTCTCTGTGTTGACAGTAGGCGGGGAGCTGAGCACACGACACTGGTGGCTGGTGGGCCTGGTGTTCCTGGTGGCGGCCACGGCGGGGGTAGGGGTGGGGGTCCCCCTGGCCCTCCGGGGGGACCCCTTACAGTCCCTCGACAACAGACTAGAAACCGCCAACAAAATCCTGGCACAATATCCTCTCATAGACGGGTGAGTACACCAGTGTTGCCTTATGTTATACACCTGAACACACTTTATCACAGGTGAGTACATATACACCTTTAGCCCCTTAAGTATGAGTATTTATCCCCTTGACTTAGCCCCACCAGTACAATGAATTAAACCCTTAAGTATGATGACTGAATCCCTTGAGTATGATGACTGAATCCCTTGAGTATGAAGACTTAACCCTTTGAGTATGATGACTTAACTCTTGAGTGTGATGACTTATTCCAATCAGTACGATGACTTAACCCCATTGAGTGTGGTGACTTAACCCCTTGAGCACGGTGTTATTATATGAAATGAGGTCAAGTCATCGTACTGAAAGGTTTAAGTCATCGTACTTAAGGGGTTAAACTCTAGAACAATTATCAGAAAATATATTATTATTAAATGAAAGATTCCTTGTTCTCTCTACTCTATCTTAGTGACTATATGGGTTACATTGACTATTGAGGTAGTTAAAGTGATTGAGGTGATTGCAGTGGTCGAGGTGATTGCAGTGGTCGAGGTGATTTAAGTGATTGAAGTGGTAATAAAATAGGAGAATCACCACCTGTAACAAACAAGCTCTAAAGTGTGTGTGTGTGTGTGTGTGTGTGTGTGTGTGTGTTTGTGTGTGTGTGTGTGTGTGTGTGTGTGTGTGTGTGTGTGTGTGTGTGTGTGTGTGTGTGTGTGCCCTATACAAAGGCGAGAAAAATGTGCCCAAATTAAGTTCATTTGCTTTCATTCTTCACTGAACCGGTTAAATAATGACTGCAGTAAATCAGAGAAAAAAATTATGTTTGAAAATACAAGTGAGAAAGACCGTTGGGTTAGGTTAGTTTAGGTGAGAAAGACCGCTAGTAATAAAATTAATCTTTACTTTAGAAAAAGACGATAAAGTAAAATAATGCTTCGTGGGTTAGATATATTTTCTCTATTATATTTTTTCATGAGAGTTACAGCCATTAACCTTGTGTGTCCCTAGAAATAATAATAATTAATTAGAGGCTTGGGAGAGAATTAATTAATTATTGAATGATGGCAATGGGAGAACTTTTAATAAATCTAGGTGAAGCAGTTTTGGAGAGAGAGAGAGAGAGAGAGAGAGAGAGAGAGAGAGAGAGAGAGAGAGAGAGAGAGCTACGTGTGTGTGAGAGTAATGACAGTGGTGTTAAATTTTCTAATTGATTGACAAAAACGCACACAAAAAATGAAGAGATAAGAATGGGTAACAATAGAAAACATTTAAACCTCAGTGACACAGCATGGAAGTTGGATCACAATGGCTGTGTTCGGATAATGCTGTGCTGCTAACTGTGTCAGAGGGAGAGTTGGACACAGTAGTAGAATATTTTGTTGAAAGGCCACAGGAGATCTTTTTTTTTTTTATTGGTAAACGTTGAAAAGAGGAAAGTTTGGGTGTTGGCAGAGAGGGAGAACAGACACAACGGGATGTCACTGTACAGGGGGAAAAAGCTGAAGGTTGTGGGTAAACTAAATATAAATGCGTGAAAATAATCGACAATAAAGATGGAAATAGAAAAAAAAAAAGAACAAATTAGTTGCAGATTAATGAAAGGAAAAAAGAGGAGGAGGAGGAGGAAGAGAATTAACCAATGACAGGAAGTTGAGTTGGTGGCATTAAAAAAAAACATGTTTACTTTATGTTTTATGTGGGGATGTGAAGCTGTGGTGGGTCAGAAGAGTGTGAGAATTGTAGCAGAATTAGGTTAGGCTCGGCTCTGTTAGGTTAGGCTCGGCTCTGTTAGGTTAGGCTCGGCTCTGTAATGTTAAGTTAGGCTCTGTAATGTTAGGTTAGGCTCTGTAATGTTAGGTTAGGTTAGGCTCTGTAATGTTAGGTTAGGTTAGGCTCTGTTAGGTTAGGTTAGCGTTAGAGTGGTTAATCTTAAGACAGACTAGGCAAGGGTTAATCTTCAGGTGATCCGACATCTTTTTTACCCAGGAACAAGAATAATTGACCAGGTAAGAATACTATAACCTTTACACCTGTTCTATCACCTCTCCTTGCGCCTATGATACCTGTGATGGCTATGAGATTAATTAAACGAAATTGAACTCCTAGAAGATATGTGAATTATTATAAACTTGTTAAATATGAATGAAATATATATGACTAGAGGATGATAAGTCAAAGGTTGTCTACCAATGTATATTTTGGCACAAACTTAATTCTCAGTATCAGAAAAACACAAACAAAATTTTCCTCCCTCACACAAGAATTCCTCTCTCGTGGCCGCCACAGTCACTTGTAAACACGACTCCAGCTGTGACGAAAAAGAGTGGGACATGTGTGTGCTAAGTCGAGAATGTGTTCAGTAGGAGAGAGAGAGAGAGAGAGAGAGAGAGAGAGAGAGAGAGAGAGAGAGAGAGAGAGAGAGAGAGAGAGAGAGAGAGAGAGAGAGAGAGAGAGAGAAGAGAGAGAGAGAGAGAGAGAGAGAGAGAGAGTCTAAATTCAACGTATGACATCAGAGAAGGAAAGAGTCGTGTTGTCAGAGAACTTGGTCAAATACGTCAACAAGAATGGGAAAGCCACCTGGAGTGTCTTTATTCCTGAGATATTTATGACCATCTCGAGTCTATAGATCCCTCCCTCACCTTCCCTATTTTATTCCTAACTCCTCCCTTCCTGCTTGTCTATCTTTTCCCTTCCTCCACCTCCTCCTCCACCTTTTCCCTTCCCCTACCCCTTCTTCCCTTTCCCCTCCTCTCTTCCTTTTCCTTCCCCCTCCCTTCATCTTCCCCCTCCCCTACTTACCCTCTCCTCTTGCCCAGCCCAATTTTGCTTTTTCTTTCCACTCACTTACCCCTTTGCCAACCCTCCCCTTCTTCCACATCCCCTTTCTCACCTCTCTCCACTTTCCCTTCCTCCTCTTCCTCTACATCTGCACACCAAAACAACCCCCTGTCCCAATAGGCCTCAACCTAACCTAATTTAATCAAATCTAACCAATTATAACCTAAAATTACACAACTTATCACAACGTAATCTAACCTAACCTAACTTAACCTAACGAGCAGAATTAAGGTTCCAGTAGGATTTGTCCTTCTTAAGACGAGTGACTATTTTATCGGCACCCAGAAGAGAGAAATGAAGAGAGAAAATAAGAGTCTCAATAGAACGAGTAACATTCGTAACATTACCCCTGGGAGAAGGAAGAGAAAGAGAACAAGATGGAAATATAACAATGGAAAAAATAATCTAAGAATGAGAGAGCCAGTGGGAGGGATATAAAGGTCAGAAAGTGTGTCGAGCCGAGCCGAGTGCCAACTCATGCTCGGTGGTGCCATTCTAAATGTTGTGACTTTGACCTTGACCTCTGGACCCTTCAAATAATTGCAGCTTCTGGGGTGGTTATATATATATAAAGGTCAACACTTAGATAACATTTTGGATTCAATCTATGAACTTTGACCCCCTAAAATACAGCAGCTTCAGAGGTCAGAACATCACTTAAAAGTCAATGTGAATTTGACGTTTCATCACTGACTTCAAAAACATAGTCTTTCTAGGGGTAAAAATCAGAAATATATTGAGTATATTTAAAGAATAAATACTGATTCTTTCCATTCTATAATCAAGCTGCCCAGCACTCTGCATTTAATTATTTAGTGAGATATACGGAGTCATCGGGAACAAGAACAACAGAATATAACACAACCATTTAAAATATGAAAAACGGGATTTGACGTATTACAGTAAAAAAAAGAAAAGAAAAAGAACTGTATAACTTTTTAAAATCGGAAAAAATAACAACCATTTATAATCGAAAAAAAATTAACGTGCTGTATTACCCATTAAAATCGAATAAATTAATACAAGCATTTAAAATCGAAAAAAAAAACATTTAAAATCGAAAAATAATACCCCCAAAAATAATAGATAACCATTTAAAATCCTGGCGTTCTTTTTCGATGACCTTATATAAACAGAGAGGGTACTGATCATACACCTTGCTACTGTTGGTGATGGTGAAGTGAGGGAGGCACAGTTGGTGATGGTGAAGTGAAGGGGGTACAGTTGGTGATGGTGAAGTGAAGGGGGTACACTCGGTGATGGTGAAGTGAAGGAGGTACAGTTGGTGATGGTGAAGTGAAGGGGGGTACACATTTCCCCATTTTCTTTGGTGGGAGAGAGCGAGAAGCAACGCAGGAGGGACGAAGGTAAAATCCAAAGGGGAGATAAAAAAATATAATGTCTGTATGAAGGAACATTCGGAAAAGGAAAAAAAAAACAGTGCTGTATAAAAATTGAAATAGACGAAGGAGGAAATAACGAGAGAGAGAATAAAAATTACCCAAGAGAAAAGAAAAAGCAGAACCAAAAGAGATGAAAAGAAAATAATTCATGAAAGGAAAAAAAAAAATAGGGGAAAAAAAATGTTTGTGATAAAACATTCTAAACTGGGATGAACGTAGGACATAAAAGAAAACAAATAGAAGAAGAAAGACGGAATGAAAGAAGCTATAGAAATAAAACGAAAAAACATAAAAATATGGTTCAGTATCATGGCATGTTGTCTCCATTACATTGTTTTTTTGTATTGGTGTGTTTTTTTTTGTGCGTGTGTTTGCTTTTTGGTGTATTTCTCTCGTGTCTGGGTTATTGCGTCTGTGTTCTTTTCTTTTTTTTTTCCATCAGAAATATTGGCCGGTCCCTCCTCGTTTGTCATCGTCTTCATCGTCGTTGTTGTCGTTTTGGTCATCGTGGTGATCGTTGTCTTTGTCATAGAGATACGAAACGTTTTAATTCATCTTTTCTGTCTCTCTCTCTATCTCTCTTTCCCCCTCTCTCTCTATCTCTCTTTCCCCCTCTCTCTCTATCTCTCCTTCCCCCGCTCTCTCTTTCTCGTTCCCACTCTATCTATCTGTCGGTCTGTTGATATTTTCTTTAAGTATACATGGAAGAAATTTTTGTGAAATTGTTGAACACAAACCAAAAGAATTTGTATAAGAGATGAAATACAAACACACACCAACTCAGTACAAACAATCCCCAAGACCACCACCACACTGGATTAGTTACCCTCACCTCCCCCCCTCAAACCCATCGTTCCCCTGACAAACTCCTTCTACGTAACGTGTCTTTAAGGTGATGTAAATCTACTTTAATATAATTTTTGTTTCTACGACTTTATTCCTTATATCAACAGAATAGGTTAGGTTAGGTTAGGTTAGGTTAGGTTTTGTGATAGTTACTCCTCCTCTCATGACTTTACTGAGAGAGTATATCACATGAGGGGATTTTTTTTTCATTATGTGAGAAAGCCAACGTAAAATTCTTGGTTACATTTCGTTTATATAAATCAATACTGTGTGTACTTATGTGTCTATGTGTGAATATCAACGGTAAAATCCCCTGAGAACGATAAAATACGAGTCTTTCCTTATAGGTACACATACAGTACACTCACTAAGACACTATTTACAGATAGTATGCTATTAAGGGTCAAAAGGTCAAAGGTTAAGGTCCCATTTTTGAGGGGTCCTGGAGTAACTTGGCAATACGGTCAGCGGGGGGGCAGCAGTCACCGTCTCGTTCACTATAAATTTCGGACAGTTTCCCCAGTTAATAAAAATGAAGGTTGACGCAGCGCCTTGACTCCTGAACTCTCTGCCTCCAAAAGTTAAGCTTAGAATACCTTCCTACTTTACAATTCTATTTTATCCAACTTTATTCTAAACTTGGATTTATGGCTCCAAAATTCATGTCCCCTTAACCTAGTCATTTTCATTTACTTTATTCTACGTAAATTTATTCTCAATCTGAATCTAATACTGACAAAGAATTATATTTGGAAAACATACGTATTTCAGGTATTCTAGTCTACTTCAAATTTATTTTCTCAAGAATCGATGCTTTCACAACTTCGTGACGAGAAAACATTTATTACTCGTCAGGTTAATTCTCTTCTGCTTTATTTTAAACCTGAATTCACCGCCTTGAAATTTATGCAGGACTATATCAGTTGGTGGGCAGCTCTGGGCCATCCATCCTTAATTTAAAACTTGCCTAAAATAGAATGTGAATTTGATGATCTTCTTTGGGTTACCATAAACACCTGCCCCGAGTAATTATCTCCCTGGCTAAGAATACCTTCCCTGTGACGTCATTGGTGGTGGATGAGGCCATGAAGTGGATGACGTATCAAGATTGGATGATGGTGGATGAACCTAGTGAAGGTTTCAAGCTTGGATAATGGTAGATAACGTAGTGAAGGCTTCTAAATTGGGTGATGGTGGATGACGTAGTGATTGTTTCTAAATTGGGTGATGGTGGGTGATGTATAGGGAAGATTTCAAGATTGGATGACGGTGGATGACGCGTGACGGCCTCAAGAGGGATACAACAGGTGGTGACAGGTGAGACGGGACCTAAGACTAAAATTTAATTAATAGTTGCTATCATACTTATCCTACTCCGAGAGAGAGAGAGAGAGAGAGAGAGAGAGAGAGAGAGAGAGAGAGAGAGAGAGAGAGAGAGAGAGAGAGAGAGAGAGAGAGAGAGAGAGAGAGAGAGAGAGAGTCATTTGTTAAAGTGAAAATCACCAGCTGAGGTTAGTAGGTCAGTAGCTGAGGCTACCGCGCCACCAGCTGAGGTTAACAAGTCACCAGCTAGGTTACTAGGTCACCAGCCTAGGCTATTAAGTCACCAGCTTAGGCTATTAGGTCACCAGCTAGGCTACTACAGGTGTAGGTCACCAGCTGGGCTACAACGTCACAAGCTGAGGCTACTACGTCATCAGCTAGGCAAGTAGGCCACCAGCTAGGCTGCTAAGTCACCAGGAGAGACTACTACGTCACCAAGTGAGGCTACTAGGTCACCAGCTGAGGCTAACAAGATTCCAGCTAGACTAATAAGTCATCAGCTGAGGCTGCTAAGTCACCTGGTGAGGCTAACACAGTTCCAACTCGGCTACTAGGTCATCAGCAGAGGCTACTAAGAAACCAGCAGGGTCACCAACTAGGTTACTAGGTCACCATGTGAGGCTGCGGCTACCAAGAGTCACTACAGGTTCCATCCGTTGTCATGGCGACGCATCAACAACCTCCCATTTACTGCTCACGGTGTAGAGAGAGAGAGAGAGAGAGAGAGAGAGAGAGAGAGAGAGAGAGAGAGAGAGAGAGAGAGAGAGAGAGAGAGAGAGAGAGAGAGAGAGAGAGAGAGAGAGTAGTTTAATTCTACTTATCCTGCTACTTCAGTTATCACCTGCAGGGAATAAGACGACAGCCTTCAGCAGACCTCAAGAGACCCAAGTTAACACACGGCTGTCAGCATCCCCCCCACCCCCCCCCCCCAACCACTTAAGTGAAGCCCTCCAGTGTGTTTGAGGGTAGATGGGGGGAGGTTTACAGGTACTGATCAGGGGAAGTTTGACTTACATTGTGAGGGAAAGATAAAAACAACTTGAACTCAGAACTCAGGCCGGAAAGTTCAAAATAATACCAAGGGTTTGGTTAGGTTAAGTCAGGATATGTTAGGGTTAGGTTAGGGTAAGTTTCAGTAGGTTAAGTTAGGTAAATCGATAAGATAGGTAAGGTTAATTGGTAAGATTGGTTAGGTTAAGGTAGGTTAGGTTAGGTTAGGTTTTGGGTCCGGGAAGGAAGGGCGTCCTTACAATGTATATACAGTTACTGAGTAAAATCCAACCAGTCAAGACTACCTTTGTTAGTGTCCAGGGAAGAGTGGAGGTCACTCAGGTGCAAGTTGCTTCTCAAAATAATGCTGAGATGGCACAGGAACACGGCCAAATAGCTGCCATTCTGGATGAGGAAACAGGAGAGAGAGAGAGAGAGAGAGAGAGAGAGAGAGAGAGAGAGAGAGAGAGAGAGAGAGAGAGAGAGAGAGAGAGAGAGAGAGAGAGATCAGTCCAAACTTCTCAAATAGTCAACAGACTCGATGAATGAGAGGGTAAGGGAGGAGGGTCAAAGGATGGGGGGCAGGAACCATGACAGTAGTTGTGAGCAGAGAGGCTGAGGGAGAGAGGAGGTATTTGTGGCTGTGCATGTATTGGACTTCGGTTCGGGAAAACATGAATCTGAACCCAGTAAATGGATGTTGGGGGGAGTCTAAGAAGGGGGAGGAGGTGAGGTGATGGTGATCTAGTACCCAGGAGGAGGTACTGGACGTAGCCAAGACCTGTTAAAGTGAGCAAGACAGGAGGATGGCACTGTGTTGCTCTCTCATCATCAACTCATGAATTTTTATGTCATTTATCTCTGTAGAAGTGAAATTTTTGTTATCACCCGGTGTAGTGGTGGTGAGTGGTGATGATAGTGGTGGTGGTCAGAAGTGGTGGAGATAGTGATAGTTGTGGTGGTGATAGTGGTCACTCAAGAAAGGATTCACGTGTAAGTCAGTCTAGCCTTAAAGAGATGAACGCCTTACATCCTCACACAGTTCTCTGGCCTCATGAGACAATAATTCTTTACAGCGGCACTTGTGGGAATTGTCTTGCCTGCTCTTTAATGTGTTCCCCGCCATAATAACTGAGCCAAACACCGGTAGTAAATTGTCCCCCAACACCCCTCTCTCACCCCCCACACCCCTCTCTCACCCCCCACACCCCTCTCTCACCCCCCACACCCCTCTCTCACCCCCCAACACCCCTCTCTCACCCCCCACACCCCTCTCTCACCCCCCACACCCCTCTCTCACACCTCCACACCCCTCTCTCACCCCCCACACCCCTCTCTCACCCCCCACACCCCTCTCACCCCCCACACCCCTCTCTCACCCCCCACACCCTCTCTCACCCCCGTACCCCCACACCCCGCTCACCCCCCACACCCTCTCTCACCCCCCAACACCCCTCTCTCACACCCCCCACACCCCTCTCTCACCCCCGTACCCCCACACCCTCCCTCCCCCCCATCCACCCCTTCCTCTTTTTATTGACCGTAAACTTCAAAACACTTTATAGTTCAGTAGTGAGTCACCAACACTCGACTTTTAATATATATATAATTCCAGTTTCTCCAGTCTTTACACGCAGTCACGGTCAGTTGGGCATATCGACTGTACCGAACAGTATATCCTAATAACAGTTAAGGATGATGGACGCTCAGTTCAGGTCTCTCATCTTAATGGCTTAATAAAACAAACTTACCGTAAACCTGCCACCAAATTGTCCTCTAAATGATATTTCTACCTTTGTCCTATCACAAATTTATCCCCTATTTGTCATATTGGTATATAGAACAACAATTTATCAAGGAAAATTATCTTGAGGTACAACGAATATTGTTTGTGTATATTTACGTTTCCTGTGAGTTATAGGAGTTGTCATCTGTTTAGTTTATGTGACTCCTGACCCAAATTTGTAATTCAATGACAGGAGAGCGTGGTGACGACAAACAGTGTAAAGAATTTGGTCTTGGCCAGAATATATAGACCAGGAGAAGCTGCCTCAAACACCGGGGGTAAACTAATAGGCCGGACATGATGAAGACGACTGAAGACTTTTGCCATGATCTAACATCTCTGGAGAACAGCTTCGGGCACAAACAACTCGAAAAAACAGACCATAAAAAGAAATACCTAAATACTTAACTCTTTGTAACCTAATATACAGCAAAATGTGTTTCTTCCTTATCAGTAAAACCACAACTGTATCCTTTAGGAGCGTCTTAATTTACCATTTAAATGTCCATACACGTGCACCATATATCTTGTTTCCCTAAAGATCAACAGAGACCGATTTCCACGTAACTGTGAACCTTACAAGTGTATCACGTATCATGACACCCCCCCCCCCAAAAAAAAAAAAATAATAATTTTTCTTCAATCATTTTTTTTGTTTTGTGTGGGTTTGATAAAAGACCTCACCTCGTTGTTCCACTCCGCTAGAATGTCTGTAAACAATACCTGACAAAAAGAAAAGTGGGGGAAATTTTCACCTTGAACACAGTCTAGTACCTCAGGACAAACTGTTTCATACAACAAGAGTTTTGGTAACCTAACCCGACAGAATTATTAAAAAAAGAAGAAAAAATGAGTTACCTGGACTGAGTCTAATGTTGAGAGACAAATGTTTCAAGTAACATATGTGTTTAATAAAAGGACATGGCAGAAGTGTTGAGAGAGAGAGAGAGAGAGAGAGAGAGAGAGAGAGAGAGAGAGAGAGAGAGAGAGAGAGAGAGAGAGAGAGAGAGAGAGAGAGAGAGAGAGAGAGAGAGAGAGAGGTACACATAAAACATTCTCTGCCGCTCTCAACGATATAAACCTTAAAGTAACTATTGGCAACAGAGTAAAAAATCTCAAATAGGACTCGGCACGACGTCCAGGGCAGTGAACACGGTGCCGTAGAGGTGCTGTTCTGGGGTAGTTTTCAATACAGCACTCTCTAGGTCAGGCCACCACAATACAGTATAACAAATGAGCACCATAAAACAACCTCGAGATATACAGCACACGGTACACAGTAACTTTGGAATACAGCGTTACAGCACAGCAGCACAGGTCCGTGCAGCAGCTCAACATCAGGGAACAGAATCCAGCACTACAACTCAACAGCAGAGAACAGCATAGCACCTCACGGCTACATGTGACCGTAATTTAAGATTACAGCGTTACAGCATAGCTCCACAGCTTAGTATTACAGAACATCCGGTAGCCCAGCATCAAAGAACTGCACAACAGCCCCAAAGTAATTCAGAAAAACAGCATTACAGCACAGAACTTCAGCTTAGTATTAGAGAAAAACTTCACAGATGAACAAGAAATAACTTCCAAAAAAAAGAAAAATACAAGAACTACCACCACCACAACCAGAGAGGAGCGTCAGTGTCCAGCCTTCAGCAGTAAAGTTGTGTTGCCTTATTTAGAACATCCCTTTATGATCGTGTCGCTTCGGCTAGTGGGCTGTTTTACTTTGTCGTTCTCCGCCCACAGGGTTTTGTAGGTGGGGTTTAACTGCCTGGGAGTCTTCATACATATTTTGGGGGGAATGGAAGGTTTTGGTACGTGGTTTATAACTGTGTTGGATAATTTTCCCGTATTGTTTTTTTTACCGACCTTCCATAATTTACATACAGCTGGTTTTAATTGTCTAGGGTTTTTTCCTTACAATAGTTACAAGTGTTGTCGCGAGTGTGTATGTGTGTGTGTCTGAAGTTGGTTTAAATCTCCTGAAAGTTACTAAATAATGGTTAAAGTTGGCTGGAAATAATTAAAAAGATGGTTTAAAGTTATTGGGTGTGTGTGTGTGTGTGTGTGTGTGTGTGTGTGTGTGTGTGTGTGTGTGTGTGTGTGTGTGTGTGTGTGTGTTTTGTTTTTGTTTGTAAAGATATCTTATGTCTCAGGAACTAGTTGGGGAATACCTGAAGGTGTTTTGTTTACCTGGGAACCATTTTGATGATAATTTTAATTAGTTGGGTTATCTCGTGGGTTTATCAGGAGGCTGTTTAATAAGAACGGTAGTTTAACAGTGTGTGTGTGTGTGTGTGTGTGTGTGTGTGTGTGTGTGTGTGTATCCAAATATCACCATGATACCAACTTGGAATTCCTGATATGATCCTATTAAAGCGCTCATTACTACTCCATTGTTCCATTAGATTTCCATTACAACCTCAAAATACAAAACACTAACCCCCCTCCATCCCATTCCTTCTCCCTCCTCCCACACTTGTCGCTATATGACCTACTGCAGGGTACAATGTTGCAACTTAAGGCAGCACAGGTGATCAAGACCTGGCCATAGCTTCGTTAATGCAGGTTGCTTATTCGGGAAGTACATAAGAAAACGGATTAATATAAACTCCCTTACTCGGGCAAATTATTCTTCGGTGTCAGTCAGAACAGGTGGGCGTAACATTGATTAACACAGGTAATAGATGGTACTACACCTTTAGAAACACAACGATGATAACAATAGTAGTAGTAGTAGTAGTAATCAGGTACTAATTTTAGACGTAACAGAACATACATTTTGTTTCCGTCGATAAAATGTCACACAATAAGAAAAAGAGAAGAAAAACACACAAGCAGTCAGGTATTTCCGATATATGAAAACATTCAGGAACGTATTTGTGAATATTTGTCAGTGTGTGTGTGTGTGTGTGTGTGTGTGTGTGTGTGTGTGTGTGTGTGTGTGTGTGTGTGTGTGTGTGTGTGAGAGAGAAAGCAAAATGCAATTCCTGATGTGAGCCTTTTCTTTGCTCATTCCGTAAAAATATTTTTCCAATAACAGATGCCAAAACGTAGTGTCTGGAGGCAACACATTCATAGCGTCAATCTTTTATCACAAGTCAATCTTTTGTGGAGTTTGATATTAAGTAAAACATTAAACACACACACACACACACACACACACACACACACACACACACACACACACACACAGGCGTCGTAGGTGACTGGGAGAAGGCCATTAGATACTAACAATGGCTCATTACCAATGCAAATTCTTGGAGCCAATGAATTTCGTTTAGGTGTAACCAAGGCCCCGGAAAATTGGTTCCAGATACGCCCTCGTGCCTAGAATGACCTGGTGACGACCTGTGTGACATGGTAGCGATCCATGTGACCTGGTGATGACCCGTGACCTGGTGATGACCCGTGTGACCCGGTTACGACCCGTGACCTGGTGACGATCCGTGTGACCTGGTGACCTGGGTCGACTTGCGTGACCTGGTAAATTTTTGGGGAACCTGGTGTCGACCTGTGTAACCTGAATACGACCCGCGTGACCTAGTGACGACCTGTGTGACCTGGTGATGACCCGTGTGACCCCTTCTATCACCTTTTCTCTTTGTTTCCTCTCTTTCTCTCTTGTTTCTCTTACACTCTACTTGCATGGAGTCTTCGGGTTCATTCCCTTCATTTCGATTAAGCCAATTAAAGATATGAAGAGAGTAGGTGCTGGATATTTATTGCTCTCTCTCTCTCTCTCTCTCTCTCTCTCTCTCTCTCTCTCTCTCTCTCTCTCTCTCTCTCTCTCTCTACATTTTTGACTGCTAAATTATGACGTATCTCCTCTTTTATAAAGCCTGACAAAGCAGTATTAACTTTGCAATGTCTTACGTGACTGCACTGTTAACTAAGGTATTAATAATATTACAGCTATGAGGTACTACTGAAATATTCTCCGTTCAGTCTTTGGAGGAGGAGGAGGAGGAGGAGGAGGAGGAGGAGGAGGAGGAGGAGGAGGAGGAGGAGTTGGAGGAGGACGAGGAGTTGGAGGAGGAGGTTAAAGATAGACAAAGAGTTGATATTGCACGTTGTGTTTGGTACATCAATATGACTAGTGAGTTTGGTTGTTGCAACGAGTGGTGGTTCATTCTGTGCCTGTCCTAAAGGCGTGTTGGTGATATTGCAAGCGGTGGTGCATGATCCAGTGATATCCAAATCATAAGGTCTATTCAGTACAAATACAGGTGTTGATTTAAATTGAAGGTACAGGGTTTTCTGTATTTGGTAGTTGATGTTTGTGGCAGTGACATTAGGTTTGTGCCTTTATCTAAACGTGGAGAGAAACAAACTCTATTACAGTACAAGTACAGTAACACCTATGTGAACTAATTTGATGCTCCTAATTTCTACGATACTTGGTAATGCCTGGCATCTACCTGTGATTCATGGTTACTTTCTAATTAGTGACAGTTTTTTTATTATAAAATTACGGCAGAATAACAAAAAATAAATAAAAAATTACTACAATACAAAAAATATGAGTAAATAGGTATTGAAACAATTCCTAATTCCACTTCTCCCACCTGTAACATATTGCCGAAATATCCCAGGAATTCCGTCCGCAACTGTACTCAATAAGGTATATACAAATCCCAGGTACAGTAATTCCTAAGTTGTTGCCTCAAGGGAAACTCTCCCCTTAGTCTCTTGACACACACACACACACACACACACACACACACACACACACACACACACACACACACACACACACACACACCTGTAGAATCAACCAACGCCTCAGGTAGATTATGGAGGATTAATTATCACCTAAACCTACAGCGTCAACATTTACCTTAATTAGTGTGGCTAATGGGGGTCGGTGTACGGTACCTGTAGGTGTGTTACAGTACTGTACCTGTAGGTGTGTTACAGTACTGTACCTGTAGGTGTGTTACAGTACTCTAACCTGTAGGTGTGTTACAGTACTGTACCTGTAGGTGTGTTACAGTACTGTACCTGTAGGTGTTACAGTACTGTACCTGTAGGTGTGTTACAGTACTGTACCTGTAGGTGTGTTACAGTACTGTACCTGTAGGTGTGTTACAGTACTGTACCTGTAGGTGTGTTACAGTACTCTAACCTGTAGGTGTGTTACAGTACTGTACCTGTAGGTGTGTTACAGTACTGTACCTGTAGGTGTGTTACAGTACTGTACCTGTAGGTGTGTTACAGTACTGTACCTGTAGGGGTGTTACAGTACTGTACCTGTAGGGGTGTTACAGTACTGTACCTGTAGGTGTGTTACAGTACTGTACCTGTAGGTGTGTTACAGTACTGTACCTGAAGGTGTGTTACAGTACTGTACCTGTAGGTGTGTTACAGTACTGTACCTGTAGGTGTGTTACAGTACTGTACCTGTAGGTGTTACAGTACTGTACCTGTAGGTGTGTTACAGTACTGTACCTGTAGGTGTGTTACAGTACTGTACCTGTAGGTGTGTTACAGTACTGTACCTGTAGGTGTGTTACAGTACTCTAACCTGTAGGTGTGTTACAGTACTGTACCTGTAGGTGTGTTACAGTACTGTACCTGTAGGTGTGTTACAGTACTGTACCTGTAAGTGTGTTACAGTACTGTACCTGTAGGTGTGTTACAGTACTGTACCTGTAGGGGTGTTACAGTACTGTACCTGTAGGGGTGTTACAGTACTGTACCTGTAGGTGTGTTACAGTACTGTACCTGTAGGTGTGTTACAGTACTGTACCTGAAGGTGTGTTACAGTACTGTACCTGTAGGTGTGTTACAGTACTCTAACCTGTAGGTGTGTTACAGTACTGTACCTGTAGGTGTTACAGTACTGTACCTGTAGGTGTGTTACAGTACTGTACCTGTAGGTGTGTTACAGTACTGTAACCTGTAGGTGTGTTACAGTACTGTACCTGTAGGTGTGTTACAGTACTGTAACCTGTAGGTGTGTTACAGTACTGTACCTGTAGGTGTGTTACAGTACTCTAACCTGTAGGTGTGTTACAGTACTCTAACCTGTAAGTGTGTTACAGTACTGTACCTGTAGGTGTGTTACAGTACTGTACCTGTAGGTGTGTTACAGTACTGTACCTGTAGGTGTGTTACAGTACTGTACCTGTAGGTGTGTTACAGTACTGTACCTGTAGGTGTGTTACAGTACTGTACCTGTAGGTGTGTTACAGTACTGTACCTGTAGGAGTGTTACAGTACTGTACCTGTAGGTGTGTTACAGTACTGTACCTGTAGGAGTGTTACAGTACAGTACCTGTAGGTGTGTTACAGTACTGTACCTGTGTGTATTAGAACACCTTAAGCATACATCAAATTAACCTATACTAAAAAAAGAGGAAATTCATTACATTTATTGCCAAAGTAACTTAACTTAACCTAACCTAACCTTAGATGATTCGGGATGATCCAGTAGATATTCATACAAAAACGAAACGTGTATGTGTAAAAGAAATGTATGAGTGGTGTATGAGAAGTGTATGAGAGATGATTGAGAGATGTATGGGAGAGGTAAAGAGAAGTGTATGAGAGATGATTGAGAGATGTATGGGAGAGGTAAAGAGAAGTGTATGAGAGATGTATGAGAGGTGTATGAGCGGTTTATGAGAAGAGGATAATCAAAGTATTAGTGAGATATGTGACTTTAGGAGAGAGAGAGAGAGAGAGAGAGAGAGAGAGAGAGAGAGAGAGAGAGAGAGAGAGAGAGAGAGAGAGAGAGAGAGAGAGAGAGAGAGAGAGAGAGAGAGAGAGAGAGAGAGACTATAAGATATAAAAGAAGGAAGAAGAAGAAGAGGAGGAAAAATAACAACAACAATAGAGCACACACACACACACACACACACACACACACACACACACACACACACACACACACACACACACACACACCAAAAAAAAAATTACCTGTGTGGATGCGGGCAAACAATAAACACAGACTCGTTCTTGTTGTTCAATCACGAATTTTACATAAGTTTGGTTAATAGTGAAAGCCGTTTGGAGCATATAGGGGGGAGAGAGGAGGGGAAGAACGAATAACGAGGTACATAGTAAAAAGTGAGAAATGTATTGAAAAGGAAAGAGAATGGTTAACGATGGGGACAGTGAATAATGGGAGATATAGTGAGATAGAGAAAGAACAGTTAACGAGAGAGAGAGCGATAATTGAGGTATAGACAGAGAGGGAAAGAAGTGGGGGGGGGGAATTTGTTAGCGAGGAGCATAGTGGAAAATAAAGAGTTGAATGGGGAAGGATAAAAAAATAGTTAACGAAAGGGAATAATTAAATGAGAGAGAGAGAGAGAGAGAGAGAGAGAGAGAGAGAGAGAGAGAGAGAGAGAGAGAGAGAGAGAGAGAGAGAGGTTGATTAAGATATTTAGGGCGGGATTAGAAGGCTGATTAAATTTCGGCTGCTACTAAAGGGAGAGGAGGAGGAGGAGGAGGAGGAGGAGGAGGAGGAGGAGGAGGAGATGAGATGATAATGAGGATTAGAAAAGTGAAGGATTATTAGAGACGAGTATTATTAGGACATGAGGTGTGTGTGTGTGTGTGTGTGTGTGTGTGTGTGTGTGTGTGTGTGTGTGTGTGTGTGTGTGTGTGTGTGTGTGTGTGTGTGTGTGTGTGTGTGTGCTACGACAAGTCTTCAATAAACGCAAACAGTAATCACATGACACAGAGAAAAAACAATAACAAAGAAATTGAGGAATATAAATCGAAGTAAGAAAAATACATTATAATTTCTTCTCTCTCTCTCTCTCTCTCTCTCTCTCTCTCTCTCTCTCTCTCTCTCTCTCTCTCTCTCATTATGTAGAGGAAGAAGCAAAGTTTATCTTAACAAACATTTAAAAAGGTGTAAATCGAGCTGATGGATTTTTTTTTTTCGTGTAAGTATCTATGAAAACGTGAATAATATTATACATTTGAAAGACTACTGTATTACAGGGATGAAATCCATATTGCCTAAACTTAATCCACATTACATAAACTAAATCTATATTATGAAGATTAAATCCGTATTACATAAAATAAATCTATATTATGTGACCTGGTGACCAGTCATGATAATCAGCGACATTACAGAATGTTCGACAACTTTCAAATTAACGCAATAACTCCTGAAACTCTCACACACTACTAATAATTACATTAACAATAGTAATTAGACAGGTTTCTCATGATTGCAGTAATTTCTTCATAATTACGAGGAATTTTAAATGACAAGATAATTAACAGTCGTTCCCGCCTAACGTAATGTACTGTCTGCATAAAGGAACGCCAGTATGTCCTTCTTGCAATAATAAAATATTAACACACTACAATTGGATAAAAACGCGCCATAATGTATATCTTTAAATCAACATTACTTAATATTGATACGTCATAATGTGCTTCTTTAACTTATAATATCTGGATGAATAAACGCAATAATAAATAAATGAATAAAGACGCCACAAAAAGCCTGGCTAAAGTGCAATAAGATCTGTGGTATAACTTAACACTATCATGTCTCCCTTTTAACTTATAATAACATCTACATAGGGTAATGCCATAATGTATTCATAACATAAAGTAGCAGCTGAGTGGCGGAGTTTTTATGGCGTCGTGGCGCCATAAATAACCCCAACTTTACCAAGTTTGAGAATAACTTGAGTCAAGTTGGAATACTTCACCTTACTCGACCGTACAAGTTGAGGGTCTTGGTTCGCTGGTGTGGTGTGGTGTGGTGAGAGGTGGTGTGGTGTGGTTAGAGGTGGTGTGGTGTGGTTAGAGGTGGTGTGGTGTGGTGTGGTGTGGTGTGGTGTAGTGAGAGGTGGTGTGGTGTGGTTAGAGGTGGTGTGGTGTGGTGTGGTGTGGTGTAGTGTGGTGTGGTGAGAGGTGGTGTGGTGTGGTTAGAGGTGCGGTGCGGTGCGGTGCGGTGCGGTGTGGTGTGGTGTAGTGTGGTGTGAGGTGAGGTAGCGCTGTGTGAGGTGGTGATTGGGCAACTGCACCCAGTAAGGTCATCCTTTTGCGGTAGAACACACAATCATAATTACAGGTCAAAACAAAAACTATACAACCTCTTATGGTCACTGCATGGAATGTCAGGACCCTTCTGGATATTGGCACAAATGAGCGTCCTGAAAGAAGAACTGCACCTTGTGGCAAAGAGCTGGCTAGGTATAACATCGACATAGCAGACATTAGTGAGTCCTGGCTCCCAGACGAGGGTAGACTCACAGAACGGGAATCTGGCTATACAGTACCTTCTTCTGGAAGGGTAAACCTGCTGTGTTGAGAAACCGCATTTATGGAGTTGACTTTGCCATCCGCCAACGCATCCTACACAGGCTAACTGAAATGCCTATTGGGATCAACGAGCACCTCATGACGCTCCGAGTTCCACTGAATCACTCACGTCATGCCTTCTTCATCAGCGCATACGCCCCAACACTGGATGCAGAGGATGACACCAAGGAGGCCTTTTATGCCGACCTTGATAGAGTGCTAACCTCTATCCCTAGAGATGATAAGGTTGTGCTCCTTGGTGACTTCAATGCCAGAGCTGGCAGACATCCACATGAAGCCCCAGACATCCACATGAAGCCCCAGACATCCACATGAAGCCCCAGACATCCACATGAACTCCCATACATCCACCTGATGAGCCATGCATCCACCTGATGCCCCATGCATCCACCTGAACCCCCACACATCCACATGGAGCCTCAGATATCCACTTAAAGCCCGTCATCCGTTTAAAGCTCCAGACATTCATGTGACGACCCAAATTTCTATACGACATGGCGTCAGCCGGTTCCTGTCTGTCCAATTAATAATGAAGTTAATTTAATGTGACTCTCAGGTGGTGATAATGGTGGTGGTGGTGATAATGGTGGTGGTGATAATGGTGGTGGTGATAATGATGGTGGTGGTGATAACGGTGGTGGTGGACGTAATGGTGGTGGTAGTGGTGATGATGATAGTGATGATAATAGTAGTGGTGATGGTGGTAGTGTGGTGATGGCGGTAGTGTGGTGATGGTGGTAGTGGTGGTGGAAAGCGGTGTAGCATAGCCCCTCCCAAAGTAAGATTGACAATAATACACGGCGGGAATTGAAGGCAGACGAAACAGCACAGCAGGTATTGTACACACACACACACACACACACACACACACACACACACACACACACACACACACACACACACCTGAACACACACACACACACACCTGAACACACACACACACACACACACACACACACATCTACACCTGAAAACACACACACACACACACACACACACACACACACACACACACACACACACACACATCTACACCTGAACACACACACACACACACACACACACACACACACACACACACACACACACACACACATCTACACCTGAACACACACCTATGAACACCTACACCTACACTCCCCCGACGATGAATATGAAAACACATTAATCCCTGTTTGAACTACAAGTTGCTACCCTCTGTGGTATTAAACTTTATAGCTCCTTAGAGGGGAGAGAAGGGAGGGGAGTGGAGGGGGGTATTGTTCAGAGAGAGAGAGAGAGAGAGAGAGAGAGAGAGAGAGAGAGAGAGAGAGAGAGAGAGAGAGAGAGAGAGAGAGAGAGAGAGAGAGAGAGAGAGACGGCTGCTAAAATGATCGGCAGTAAAAAATGACGAAGGGGGGGGGGAGGAAGAAGAAGAAGAGAAGGAGAAAGAGAGTTGAAAATGGAACGAAGAAAGAGAGAGAAGAAGGAGGAAGAGGAAAAGAAGAAGGAGCCACGAGGTGAGAGGCAGGATCAAGGTGGTAAGATGTTACCATAGCAACCTTAGATGGTAGCCCCTCCTCCACCTAGCGGGAGGAAGAAGAGGAGGGTGACGAGGAATGTGAGGAGGAGGAGGAGGAAGAATAAGGAGGAATGAGAGAAGAACAAAGAGATGAATATGGGGATGAAAGAAAAGAAGGGGGAGGAGGTAGAGGAGGATTATAATAAGCTATCATGACAATAATGGATGCATACCTCCTTCCTCCTCCCTCTTTCTTCTTAATTTCCTCTCCTTTCACTACCTCCCAATCGTTGAAAGGAGTAGGAGGAAGAGGAGGCGGAAGAAGACAAGGAAGTCAATGGAGAGAGGTAACCATGGCAACCAAGGATGTACATGTTTCCATCCTACCTTCCTCCTCTCCTCTCCATCCCTCCTCATTTCCTTGTCCTATCTCTTCCTCTATTCTTTTCTCTTTCTCTTGTCTTTCCACTCTTCTTCATTTATCTTCTTCCTTCATTCTTTTCCCTTATATTTTTCAACGCCTCCACTTCTTCCTCTTGTCTCCTCCTCCTCATACTTTCCCCTTCCTTTTCGTCCTCTCCTTCCTATCCTCCACCACTTCCTTTCCCCTTTTTTCCTTTTCCTCTTCCTCTCCCCCTCCTTCCTATTATCTTCCACTTCCACCTTGTTCCCTTCCTATTCCCCCTTCTGTTCATCATCATTAGTTTTCTTCCTTCCCCTCTTCTTCCCTTCCATCTCTTCTTTTACCTTCTGCCCTTCCCTTTCTTCCTCCTTTCTCTTAGTTCTCTCCTTGTCTTCCTCCCCTTCCCATTCTTCCTTCTCCTCTTGTCTACCTATCCCCTCCACACCCTACTGAAGGCTTGACTAATTACCTCTCGTGTTTCACCGCCAGTAATGACCACTGAAATAATCATCGTTAGGAGCTAATATTGCCGGCGACTGCAGTGCTGGGTTCTCTGCCTTCCTTCCTTCCTCCCTCCCTCTCTTCCCACCCTCCTTTCCTTCTTCCCACCCTCCTTTCTTTCTCTCCCTCCCGCCCCCCTCCTTAGCGCTCTCCACCCATCACCTTAGCGCTCTCCACCTGTTCTTTTTGTTGTTGTTGTGGTGGTGGTTCTTGTTGTTGTTGTTGTTGTTGTGGTGGTTGTTGTTGTTGTGGTGGTGGTTCTTGTTGTTGTTGTTGTTGTTGTTGTTGTGGTGGTGGTGGTGGTGGTTCTTGTTGTTGTTGTGGTGGTGGTTCTTGTTGTTGTTGTAGTAGTTCTTGATGTCATTGTTGTTAGTGTTGTTTTTTGAGCTGAGGCAGGAAACATACACCACAAGTTCGTCTTCTTTATATCTCAGTTAATAAAAATGAAATTGAAAAACCTAACCTAACCTAACTTAACACACTCTAGTCTAGCATAACCCTATATTAACCTAAACTAACCTAACACAAGGCTAACTTAACCCCGCGACTCAATAAAACCATAAAAAAAAAAACACAATAAGTTTATAATTGGTTAAGTGTTTGTTGACCTGCTGTACGCGGCCTAAGACATCAAAGGTTATTATTAAATCAGGACCCATCTATAACCTTTTCTACATTTCATAACTTTTTGTTTTAACTAGATTAAACACTACACTACTACACACAGACAAGAGAGATACTTTTTAACACTCTGGGTAAATAAATCCAGCCAGATTTAGGATTTGTGTTCATTTGATTGGTGTTGCTGCAAAAGGTCAAAGTTTACCGATAATGAAGAGAAATGGTGTAGTCTCTCGTGAGTGTTGACGCGCGCGTGTGTGTGTGTGTGTGTGTGTGTGTGTGTGTGTGTGTGTGTGTGTGTGTGTGTGTGTGTGTGTGTGTGCTCTCATTCTCTGGGAGTCAATACATCTCCCCATCATTATGAACACTTTCTCACCCTCTCATAAGTTTCCCTTTTGAAGACTGTGGCAGGTTGAGGTATTATTAAGACTCCTCCGAGTATAATCCGGCTCACCTTCACGTACTAATGAAGGATCAGGATGTTTGGCTCACGAGACTGCTGGCTGGCTGCCTTTTCTTCCCTTGTCATTAGTCGTGGCGCACACCTCACCTCACCTGTTTCTCACCTGTCATTTACTTCACTTCACCTCTCCTCGTTTACCCTCACCTGTACTTTACTTCGCCTCACCTCTCCTCGTCTCACCTAAACTTGACATCACCTGTACTTTCTTAATTTCACCTAATTTTTACCTCAGCTCACCTTAACCTTACCTTACCTTCCCTGTACCTCACCCCCATTATCATCTCACTTCAAATTTACCTCATCTCCACCTCACCTTGCCTCACCTCACCTCACTTCTACGTACTGTATGTGTGAGTCACTAAGAAGCGTTAACTTTTGCCGATGATGATGATGGTGTGTGTGTGTGTGTGTGTGTGTGTGTGTGTGTGTGTGTGTGTGTGTGTGTGTGTGTGTGTGTGTGTGTGTGTGTGTGTGTCCCTGCAGAGTAGTGACAGGCGCTGAAGGTGGTCTCAAAAGAGGAGTTGGTAGAATGTTTTAAGTAATGGCATCACCGTTGGAGTAAGTGTGTATAATATATATATCTGAACACCGACATGCATCAATCATTTATTTATTTATTAACCACAGTGGTGATAAAACTCCTGTTGGCCGCGGCGTTGAAATTATAATTATGAAAACTGCTGGTGCTCCAAATTCATTAGTACTGTTTAATGTTTATATCTCTATATATATACATGTGAATTGTGAAAGCTGATATATATTTTGCAATGCATTATCAGGGATGAAGCCGCTTTTGTGTTGAGGGGAAATAAAAAAAGGTTTATGGCTCAATGCACAAAAGAGGCAATTGTTTTCAAAGGATCCGCGCGCGGGTCCGTGTGTGTGTGTACGCATAAATATCCACACGTACATGGACCACACACACACACCCACACCCACACACCTACGTATGTTAATGTGAAAATAAACACATTGATAATCCAGCACACATTTTCATCCCCGAAACACCACTAACTAACACACCACACACCCCCAACACACATGCAAATTAGCCCCCCACAAGTCCTCCCACTCTATATATATATTCGAATAGATACACATGAATATATACAATAAATTCCATTAGAGGTTACGGATTTCACATTACTTATTGACAAGGGAAAATGACAGCATGAGATATGTCGTCCACTTGGGGGGAGGAAATCTGCCGTGTGTCGAAGATTTACCTCACCACCCAACTCCTCCGTCATCCGTTGAGACAAGTAGAGAAGAGGAACAAGTAAATGTATACAAGAAAGAAAAAGTAGAAGTCGGAGTTTAGAGTAATAACTGTATTTTAGGTTTAGTTTTGGTTTGGTATTGGGAAAGGTCTCTCTCTCTCCTCTCTCTCTCTCTCTCTCTCTCTCGGGTTTTAACTCTTTATTATTTATTTTATCTTTCTCTTACTCTGTTTTAAGTCTTCTCACTTTCTTGATTTTACTATCTTTCTTTCTTCATCTCTTTCTCTCCCCCACTCTCTCAAGTTTTTTCTTTGTTGGTTTTCTGTCTTTCTTTCTTTCTTTCTCAGTTTCTCTCCCCATATCTCTATCCAACAGTTACAAGTCGCTCTAGCTGTGTCCTTTTCTCATTCTCTCTCTCTCTTATTCTTTCATATTTTTTTCTTTATTCTTGGTCTCAGTTACAGACAGGTAGACGAAAGATGGATGGCTACCGTCGAGGTACTGCGGCACATAAACACTTCTCAGGGACCTGGTATGTTAATTCCTCTCACTGTAATTAAGGATGAGAGATATTATCCACTTACAGTAGAACCTCAGGCAATGTCGGCGCTATTTTGGCCTCTCTCTTTCTTTTATATGTTAAATCCGGCAATTTTAAACGTTATAAGAGACCCCATCTTGAGGGAGAACTGACAGTCCTAAGTTAGAGGGGTCGAGTCCCACTTCAGAGCTGAAAAAGAGTGGAAGGGTGACTTCTTGTGACCAGCCAAGGGAAATGGCGGGGGTTAAAGCGAACAGGTCTGTGAATTTATTTATTCCTCTCTTGTGGCGGGAACGACGAAGACTTATCCCACTTTAAACCAAATCCACCCCAGAATCGTTAGGTTAAATAAAGATCCGGGCCTTCTGTTTTAGGTTATGAATTGGTTTAATTTTCCTGTGTGACCAATATCTAACATCGGTCATATTGTATCAACAAGGCGGAGCGTAGACAATGTTACTGTAAGTGATGGTCATTCTGCCTCCTGCCAGCCCTCGCAGGACCTTCCTTTACCTCAGTTCTCCTCCTCTTACTTGGTCTATTCGAGGCTTGAGTGAGCGTGAGGCTTGCTGGATCAGGTATTTCAGGTAATTAGAGGAGATCCCTCAAGCAGATGGCTGGTATTTGGGCGGCAACTCTCTGGCAACTATCACAATGGTCAAAAAAGAACGAGCGCCATCCTCTCATAGGTATAGAGAGCTGAGAAGAAGACGCAACGTGTAAATACAAATGAGATCTGTGTCGACGGTGACTCCTTGACGGAAGGAGGTGATGTTATTGTCCAGTGACTGTCTGCTGTCTGGCATCCTGGTACCTTTCCGCTTGACCTGAGGCGAAGCTTCGTCGCCCGTATCTGGTAAAGGAGAGGAGAGGCCTGAAAGGATGTCAGTAATTAGTGGGATGTCGAGGCTGCCAGCTAGCTCCTCGCTAATCGGTTGCCGCGGCGGGTTCAAAACCATTTGCTTTTGATGCAGCGCCTTAAGTTGTCTTGATTCACACGCCACCTATTTTCAGTCGACCGGATTCTTGTGCTGGAAGTCGCTATTCAGCACCAGCCTGAGTTTCGACACACAGTGTTCACAGTGTATGTTGGTCTCAGGAAGGTGTTTGACAGTCAATCAACAAACACTTTGGGAAGTATTACGACATCATGTTGTCGTATTTAATTTCTCAGAGTGGTATCAGTTTGTACTTGCAGGTACCTGGTGTGTCCTCAATAATTGTGGGCAAGACGTTTGTGTCCTCCCTCAAACACGTACCTCACAGGAGGGTGGAGGGTACACTACGGTGTTATGTGAGAGCCTGTGGTATGAATTAATATGACTAGTGATGCTGTCATTGACTCACGTGTTGCTGGCGATGAACCAGTAGTTAAGACTCTGATGGGCGGCTCCTGAGTACCTTATGAGGTGAACACTGTGGTATCATAACTCACACGACTTGAGGCTGAAATATTAAGTAACTATAGACTCGCAGGACTATTCTGTTCACTCGTGCAGTAAACTCAGGGAGAATTTACTTTGTCTTAGTAATGTAATTCACGTGGGTTACACCTGAGGTCAATACAGGTTCTCAAATCTGACCTCACATATAAGGTAAAAGTCCTCAAAGACTCACTGTGTGTTGAGGACTTGAGAGTCATGGGTCAACTCTGTAGTGACCGGAAGAGCAGCATTACTCAAGGAGACTTACAGGAGTTTGTTAATTGTCTGATCCGGGAGCGGCATCTGTCGTAGTGTGTGCAAACGCTTAATTTTGGCCGAGGCATTAAACTTGTGGATTACCATAAAGACAAATGACATTGTGTTGGATCCAAGAACACGAACAAAAAACTCTTAGTTGTTTCAGAAAATTGGTTCATATTGAAAAAAAAAAAAAAATTGTTTGCCAGGAGACGGTTTTAGATACGGGTCTAATTTTATATTCAAGATCAGACAACAACTTTACTATGCTGTTACCAGACAGAAATTATTATACCTAAATCATACGACTAAAGAAAAGAGTATACCGTACATGTGATCATATTGACGAGTTAAATATCTAAACCAGAAGCCTAGGGGGTATGAATATAAACAGAAAGGCAACAGAAAACCACCCTGGGGTATGTTCTCAGGCCTTTACACTCTTCTGTAGATATACGATCAATGCCACACTTTATCGTAGAGAGAAATAGGGTATTTTCCCCGCCAAGTGTTTCTGACATGTTCCCGATATATTCCCGGTCGCCAATAATGGGGAGTATGAGCGAGGCCATGATTCACTCCTCTAAAAGTTGTGAAGCTGCCAGTCTGCTGCGCCATGCTGGCCACTCTTTCTATCTTATTAATTGTTCTATGAATATTAATGAGAATCATCACGGTTTGTATATATATTTCTACTTCTGGTTCATTACCTCCCAGCTGTCGGTTCTCTCATTTTCACAACAACAATAACAATTTGCTACCATAAAAACCACTAACACGACCACCATTTTTAGTATGACTGCCAGCAGGACAACCATATTTACCACATTCACTACCACCATTACGCTGCTCCTAACATCACCAACGCATTCAATCCACTCTTACCTTCACCACCACCACCAAGGCTGTTAACATCACCAACGCAATCAACCTATTCTTATCATCACTTCCAATAACCACCACCACCACCACCACCCTTCCCCCTATCATTTACAAGGCTTCCATGAGAGTGTGTGGGTGTGGGAGGTATGGGGGGTGTGTGGGGGGAAGTTGCCGGTGGCCAAATATTGGATGTTTTCGCCAGGCGCAGATGACGGGGCTGCCTCAGACAATAACCACAAGACTACCATCAAATTTTTGAGTGGCCGGACCACTGACCATCAGATTTGCATCTTGGCTTGAAGACTTACTTCGTGTGTGTACGTATGTTGGTGTGTGTGTGTGTGTGTGTGTGTGTGTGTGTGTATGTGTGTGTGTGTGTGTGTCTGTGTGTCTGTGTGTGTACGTGTGTGTGTGTGTGTCTGTGTGTGTACGTGTGTGTGTGCCAAGTCAGTGACCATCAAATTTGCCTCTTGGCTTGAAACCAAACTCACTTCATGGCGTGTGTGTGTGTGTGTGTGTGTGTGTGTGTGTGTGTGTGTGTGTGTGTGTGTGTGTGTGTGTGTACTAATATCCTAACTAAAATCCAAATATAGAGGATAAGCTTTTGTTTTCATTCAAATACATTTCCTTATATCCCACCGCGTATATATTCAGTGGTATGGGCGCCCCGATAGATAGACACAGACAGACAGATAAATAGATATATAGATAATTTTGGATGGTAATTTTTTTTGGCGTTAACATTAATGTCTTCATGGACGTCTCTCACAACAGAGGTGATCATGAGTTTATGAAAAGTCTGCTCTCTCTCTCTCTCTCTCCCTCAATATCTCACCTCACTTCCCTCTCTCATTCCATCCCTCCCTCCCTCACTCTCTCTCCCTCGTTATCTCTGCTTCTTTTACTATCTCACTCTCCCTCTCCTTCCTTCCCATTCTCTCACTCTCCCTCTCTTTCTCTCCCTCCTCTCACTCTCCCTCCTCCTCTCTCTCTCTCACGTACACAAACAAACATCACTCTATCCTCTCCTGGGATTCGTAGGCAATATATCTCTCTAAATTTCTTTTTCTCGTTCTTCAATCTTTTCCATTTTTCTAGACGGAATTCTAGGCTCAATACACTTGAAATTCAGAACGGGGACTCTCTTTCTAGCGAACACTTCGATAAGGGGATTGAACGGAAAACGATTCACTGGGCAACAGGATCTGCAAAAATGGTTCAGAATGTGGAATGAATGTAAGGTTCGAACAGTCCAGAAGCCAACGAAAAATTTGCATACAACTGTTCACACTCAAGCCCCCAGTCACGGGAAAAATGTAAACACTCTGGTATTATTATTGTTATTATTGTTATTATTATTATTATTATTATTATCATTAGTAGTAGTAGTAGTAGTAGTAGTAGTAATGATAAATAAGGTTAAATAATAAATGAGATAAAAGGTAGATAATAATTAGTTTAATGTGATGGAAAGATGGGGAAAATTGATAAATTGTATGATAATGTAAAATATACAGAAAGGAAAACAAAAAATAGTCAATATTTAATCTTATGGTGTGACGAAAAGATGAAAAAAATCAGTAAGTCAAATGATAATAGAACGATGTAAGAAAGAGGCGATAAAACAGTTCAAAATTAATATCGCGTTCTATCATAAACAACAACAGCAAATTAAATATTATTAAATGAAACGATAAAAAACACAATCAATAAACAGAACAAGAGTGGAATAAAATAATGTTAATGAATTGATAAACAAAGATAATTATTGAAAAAAAAGAAAAAGAAATGAATGGATAAGAGCCAAGAATGGGTACTCTTCATTGTGTTTTGTCGTCTCTTCATTTGTGCACAGTAATAAACAAAGGCGTAAAGAGTATATTCAAATTCAATTAGTTCATATTTCTTTGTTCTTTCTCATGTCTGTTTATCTCTTGCTTTCTTTCTACTGGGGAATCTTTACGAAGGAGGAGAATAAAAACACAATAAAAGTCAACAATAAAAGAACTGTGACATAACTGTTGTGAGGAGGAAGTATAAGTTTGTGTTTCAGGAAGACTTGGGAAATAAAACACCCCAAAACAAAAGTGACTTACGAGAATAATCCACAAGTTCTCGTAAATAAGACTTGAGATTCACAAAGGTTCAGTCGCATTACTAGTGTTAAGTGAAGGTGTTTGCTTAAGGTAATGACTTGGGGGGGTAATTAAGTTCCCATCATGTGCTAAGGGAAGGTGTTTGGTCAAGGTAAAGTGTTAGTGTAATTCTGATGAGACTTTGGACGTTATTGTGTTTTATGACAGCCAATTACGAAGAAAAAAATCAAAGGTCAAGCTGCTGAGAATCATAGTTCAGCTATAAAGACAAGAGAGGAAAATTTTACACCTCAATTTTTCAGTGTAATCAGCCTACCTAAACCTCGCTCATCCCTCACTTGCCCAATTTTGTTCCTCACACCAGCAGAGTGTTCATAATAGACGCCTTTTGTCAGCTCTCATAACCACCCATCACCGCTGGCCTACAGGTAATCATCCCTTTGATACCATTCACCTGGCAGGGCAGATTACACGTGCTGGAAGATACAGCCACTCTAGGGGGGCGGGAGGGGGGGGGGGGCAGGTCTTGGCTCTGTACTTGTGATTGACGACATGCGAACCTCTGTCCTAGTGAATTGATTAAATGTACTGGAGCGACACAACACCACGAGTCAATATCCCGCCAGCGATGTGTGTGTTTCTTGGTGGCATTGCGCAAGAGGACCAGAAAGCCAGCATGATATTAAGAGTAAAGTTCGTTTTGAGTCTCAGAAGATGTTTGACCTTTCTTGTTACATTGAGCTATGATCTAAGAATTGTTTGGGGGTAAAGTTGTCGAACACTTCAGTTGCAATGATTCAGTCTTGGTCTCAGTGGTGGAGCAGCAGTAACACACGTTCACCTGGGTCAGTGGTGAAGAGGTTCCAGAAATTCTCTCTTGAACTAAACTCTTGTCGTGATCTTACAAACTGCGTGTCTCGTGATCTTACTGGCTGAAGGTCTCATGATCTTACTACTTGAAGGTCTCGTGATCTTACTACTTGAAGGTCTCGGGTACAGCCATAAAATAAAAACTTTACACATAACAAAACGTTCATGGATATTGGTGTCAATACTTCAGCCGGTATTATACAAGTCTTTTGCAAATTGTGTTATCCTGATTCAGCCAACAGACAATATCATGTTTCCTCCTGTAGAAGCTGTTGTTGGATAAAGGTCTTGTCTGAAGGTCATGTAGATAAGGGGGTTGTTCTTGATCTATTTTCTCTGCTAAGTTGAAGTTTCTCAGTGTTGAAGAATCTATTTCAGCTTTCCATTATGTACTAACTCGGCGTCCCATGGATTGACTTAGTCGTACATACATACATACATACATACATACATACATACATACATACACCGTGAACTCCATCCTAAAGTTAGTCCACCGAGATAACAAGAAAAAAATCAATAACAGACTTTAATTACTCAGTACAGGTTTCAATCGACCACATCAACCGGGAAAAAAGTCATAATATAAGGATGCCACCAGGAAAAAAACATAATTTAAGAAAGCCACCGGGAAAAAAGTCATAATATAAGGATGCCACCAGGAAAAAAACATAATTTAAGAAAGCCACCGGGAAAAAAGTCATAATATAAGGATGCCACCGGGAAAAAATCATAATATAAGTATGCCACCGGGAAAAAAATCATAATATAAGTATGCCACCGGGAAAAAAATCATAATATAAGTATGCCACCGGGAAAAAAATCATAATATAAGTATGCCACCGGGAAAAAAATCATAATATAAGTATGCCACCGGGAAAAAAATCATAATATAAGTAAGCCATAGGGAAAAAAAGTTTGTGAAATCTTTCCTTCGTTGATTTAGAGAAAAACTAAATTATAAAGAAAAAATGTATTTCCTATATACTTTCGCTAAAGAGAATCATGCAAAGAACTGCGACACAGAAATACGCAGCGAATATAAAAGATTTGGGTGTGACAAAGACTTTCACACACACACACACACACACACACACACACACACACACACACACACACACACACACACACACCATTGGAAAACTAATCCGGGACAGTGACTGAGAGAAAACGAGGCAGATATCTGAAATGGATCCAAACTGACTAACAAGGGGGGGGGGGGGATTTGGGGCTGGAGAGAGAGAGAGAGAGAGAGAGAGAGAGAGAGAGAGAGAGAGAGAGAGAGAGAGAGAGAGAGAGAGAGAGAGTCATATTTTCAACAAACAAGAACAATAAGACAGTATGAAACAGTGAACTAGCTCATTTAGTGAACGAGGAAGAGGGAGCATCAAAAGCGAGTTATAATAAAAAACACAACCTGAATGTAGCAGATTGTCTGTGTGTCTGTGTATGTCTTTGTCTGAGTGTGTCTGTGTGTGTCTGAGTGTTTCCGAGTGTCTCTGCGTCGTATGTGTCTCTGCGTCGTATGTGTCTCTGTGTCGGATGTCTCTGTGTCGTGTGTGTCTCTGTGACTGTGTGTCTCTGTGTCGTGTGTGCGTCTCTGTGTCGTAAGTGTCTCTGTGACTGTGTCTCTCTGTGTCGTGTGAGTGTGTGTCTGTGTGTCTCTGTATCGTGTGTGTGTCTCTGTGTCGTATGTGTCTCTGTGACTGTGTCTCTCTGTGTCGTGTGAGTGTGTGTCTGTGTGTCTCTGTATCGTTTGTGTGTCTTTGTGTCGTGTGTGTGTCTCTGTGACTGTGTCTCTCTGTGACTGTGTGTCTCTGTGTCGTGTGTGTGTCTCTGTGTCGTGTGTGTCTCTGTGTCGTGTAAGTCTCTGTGTCGTGTGTGTCTCTGTGTCGTGTGTGTGTCGTGTGTGACTGTGTGTCTGTGTCGTGTATGTGTCTCTGTGTCGTGTGTGTCTCTGTGTCGTGTGTGTCTCTGTGTCGTGTAAGTCTCTGTGTCTGTGCAAATCAGCAGGAATATTGGCGAGTCAACCAAGTGTGCTGATTGTCATTGTTCAGAGCACCTCTTCTGGGGTGAGGCGGCAGCAGTAGTGGGGCAGGGGGGGGGGCAGAAGCAGGGGGGGGGCAAAAGCAGGGGACAGGAACAGGGGGGGGTTAGGTGCAGGGGGGGCAGAAGCAGGCGGCAGCAGCAGTGGGGCAGGAGCAGGGGGGGGGGCAGGTGCAGAAAAGGGGGCAGAAGTAGGGGACAGGAGCAGGGGTGGCAGGTGCAGGGGGGGGGCAGAAGCAGGGAGGCAAGTGCAGGGGGGCAGAAGTAGGGGGCAGGAGCAGGGGTAGGGAGCAGGAATAGGGGGAAGCAGCAGGGGGGCAGAGGTAGGAAGCAGCATGGGACAAGAGAAGATGGCAAGAAAAAGGGGCAAGGGGATAAGAGAAGAGAGGAAGATTAGGGGCGTAGGAGGACTGGGAAAGTAAAAGTTTGGCAGGGACAAATATAGTGGCAGGCAGGGGCAAGAGTTGAGGCAGGCAGGGGCAAGAGTAGAAACAGGCAGGGGTAAGAGTAGAGGCAGGTAGGGGCAAGAGTTGAGGCAGGCAGGGGTAAGAGTTGAGGCAGGCAGGGGTAAGAGTAGAGGCAGGCAGGGGCAAGAGTAGAAACAGGCAGGGGTAAGAGTAGAGGCAGGTAGGGGCAAGAGTAGAGGCAGGCAGGGGCAAGAGTAGAAACAGGCAGGGGTAAGAGAAGAGGCAGGTAGGGGCAAGAGTTGAGGCAGGCAGGGGTAAGAGTAGAGGCAGGCAGGGGCAAGAGTAGAAACAGGCAGGGGTAAGAGTAGAAACAGGCAGGGGTATGAGTATAGGCAAGGCAGGGGCAAGATAAGAAGTATGTAGGGGCATGAATTGAGACAGACAAGCAGGGGCAAGACAAAAACAAATATCTGTTTTCTTATTTTAGAACATAAATAAAAAGTTCAACTGGTGTCTTCTTTCTCTCTATCTCTCTCTGTCTCTCTCTCACAGACACAACGACTTACCGTGGAACATCAGAAGTTTCATACACAACCAGCTGGAGAAACTTAAGCTGAACGAAAGCTTGAAGAACGTGGAACCGTGGTCTGTCAGTAACTGGTCTCACACCGACATCCCCAGACTCATAGAAGGACGAGTAGGTGGACAGGTACGTGTGATTAATTAATTAGTTTTAGTCTATACCTGTGAGGGATACAATCTCTCTCTCTCTCTCTCTCTTTATTGTTTAGCTTGTTATGATCTTTCTCTTTTTCCTTCGCATATTTTGTGGCTTGGATATTTCACACACACACACACACACACACACACACACACACACACACACACACACACACATACACACACTAAATATTGGCCGGGAACACAGGCTCACCAGATATTAAATGTTGAACACAGTGCAGCCTCTCGCTATATTACATCCACTAGCATAATGTTACGATTAATCTGACAAAATGAGACCATTATTTTTTTCTACACCAAACGTTCCCCCCAAATTTAAAACATTCCAATAGTCAGTTGATTTTTTTTCTGTCCACATTTCTAAAATTGCTGGTTTGACATAATTTTATTCAGGTTAAAAATTTTTCTTATTTTTATTACGTGTTTCGCAAAATTTAAGTATACAAATTGTTTGGATATACATTTACAAATTTACTTAAATCTATTAAAAAAAAATGGATAAATAATTGTGGTGTAAAAAAAACAAAAACAAATCGTGATTAACATAATTACTGTAATTTTTTTCGACCATTATTATAGTTTCTGCATTACTTGTATCCTATAAACTCCAAGTATCAAAAAGTACACCAGCAGTTTTTAATTAACTCAAATCCCATAAAATCTGATTAGACCATCAATGTTTTGTTCTGAGTACAAAAGCTGCATTAATAAAGTTCTTAATATATGAAAAAGGCCTTTTTCTCAAACAACATTTTTCTATATAATACCAAAACACACACACACACACACACACACACACACACACACGCTAATCCAACAAATGAATTTTCCTTTTTGGGCGGATACAGCGTCTACTTCACAGTCGTACTAGAAACCCATTACCCAGATATCAGTGTCGTGGTCAGTATGGAGTGTAAATTAAACTGGTGGTAGAGGCTGGACTTACTGAGTGATAGTCTCTATGTCTATATTGGTAGTGGATAAATAAACCACTCAGAGAGCTTAATTTATTGGCCAATCAGAGAACTTGATTTTACTGGCCACTCAGAGAACTTGATTATTACTGGCCACTCAGGATGCTTGACTAACTGGATATTCTTTCTTACCTTCCTTCCTACCTCTACCTCTCTCTCTCTCTCTCCTAATTGTTATGTCGATCACAGTGTTGTGTCGTAACGAGCACCTAGGCAGCCTCAGGTCCAGTTGTTGATTTTGGATTAAATTGGTTCAATCATTTGCTGGCGTGGATGACGAGAGATAGACCTCAGTTGAGTCCTCATTCTCTTCATGTCTCTCTGTCTGTCCCTCAAGTCTCTCTCTGATACCGGGACGAGTTAGGCATCCTGATAACAGTGTCTCTCCGTGTCTCTCTCTCTCTGTCCTTCTATTTCTCTTTATTATATATACTTTGATTTTATATTTATCTCTGCCTATTCGGTTCATTTCCTTAACATTTCATTTGCTCTGTTTTGTCTTTCTGTTTATCTGTCTGTCTGTCTGTCTGTCTGTGTCTGTCTGTCTGTCTGTCTGCTTTTGCTATCTCTATCCATCATTTTGTTTCCTCACCTTTTATAACAACTTTCAAATTCTTTCCTCTCTTTCTCTTTCTCTCTCTCTCTCTCTCTCTCTCTCTCTCTCTCTCTCTCTCTCTCTCTCTCTCTCTCTCTCTCTCTCTTATTTCCCACTATCATCATCTCTTTTATGTATCTTCTATGTATCCCCTGGTGGTCACAACCCCTCTGTGTATGACTATGTATATTTTCCTCCCTGTTTCCGACTATGTGTGTGAGTATACATGTATGAATGTATATCAGTTGAATAATCCAAGATGGTGAAAGAGGCATAATGTTTATACTCGGAAATTAAAGTCAGAGTAGAATAGTTAAGAAGATCAAAGGTTACTAAAGGCTTATAAGTATGTTGGGTATAGTTATGTTGGGTATAGTATGTTGGGTATAGTATGTTGGGTACAGTATGTTGGGTATAGTATGTTGGGTATAGTATGTTGGGTATAGTATGTTGGGTACAGTATGTTGGGTATAGTATTACTCTTGATCTTTATACACGAACTCTTTCTTTCCCTTTCTCCTCCTTCCATCTTCCTTTCCTTCCCCACAATTTATCTTCTTCCTCTTCCTTCCTTACAACTCCTCCTCCTCCTCCTTCTCCCACTCTTTCTCCTCTTCCGTTCCTAATTCCTCTCCTTTTTCTTCCCTACAATTCCTGCTCCCCAGCCTCCTCCTCCTCCAAGACCTCACCCTAATAGTCGTCTAGTTTTATGCATATTTGGTTCCATATTTACATTGCCGAAGTCGGGTCGTCTTCCCTGGAACCTGAGCCGTTTACATTATGGGAGAGAGAGAGAGAGAGAGAGAGAGAGAGAGAGAGAGAGAGAGAGAGAGAGAGAGAGAGAGAGAGAGAGAGAGAGAGAGAGAGAGAGAGGCCATCAACAAGGAGGTACAATGAAAAGTTACAACTTGTTATAATGAAGATAGAACAAACTCATGGCTCTTGTGATAATTACTGCAGGTGAGAGAGGTTGTTATGTAGGCCAGTTATGACTTACTAATGAGAATATACGTGGTGTTGTGCTTGATGCTACTGAACCTCTCCCACACACCACGTACACGACCTGTGGTACACACTACAACAGTCATGAAAATATCATCCAGGCAGTTCCAGTCAGCCACTCTCTCAATTACCATATATCCAGTCCCTGTCCAGTCAGCCAATTACCTCCAGTCCTCAAGGCTGATCATTTAGCTAGTTGCCAGTTCAATTTTCTAAACAGCCCTGTCACTCAATCCAACTATTGAGTTCATCCCAGTCATCTAGGCAATTCCCAGTCATCCATTCCCCAATCATCCAGTAAGCTCTCAAACATCCAGTCAGCTCCCAGTCATCCAGTCTGTCCTCAGTCAGCCGAGCACCGCTAGAATCCTTCCACACGACTTGCTTTGTTTATTGGTTTTCAATTTTAATTTGCATATATTTTGTTTCTGTGTCTCTCACGTCTCTCTGTGTTATGTCTCTCATAGGTTCTCTACCTCCCTCAGCTGTCTCTCAATGGTTCTCTACCTCCCCCAGCTGTCTCTCAATGGTTCTCTACCTCCCCCAGTTGTTTCTCAATGGTTCTCTACCTTCCCTTCCCTCAGCTCTCCGTATGTTGTCTCTCTTTCAAACTATCTTGCTTGTGCTTCAAAATTCAAGTCGCGTCAGAATATATGTCGCTCTTTGCCTGAATGTGTGTGTGTGTGTGTGTGTGTGTGTGTGTGTGTGTGTGTGTGTGTGTGTGTGTGTGTGTAATTGTCGTTTTTACCAGAATATATGTCGTTTTAGCTCAAAATAGCTCGTTTATATTAGTAAATTAATGTTGTAAATGAAAATGTCGTGTTGCCTTAAAATATATCGTGTCTATAAAACTGTATATTTTATGCCAGGGATTCTATTTTGTGCACTGTTAAGACTTGTCGTTTTTGCTTCCTATTGTCGTTAATTCCTCTCTATCAATGTATCTTTATATACTTCGTTCCTGTATATCAATATCCTGATGTTTGAATCCATATATTTCCCCTAACAATATATATCGTTTCTTCTTGATAATGCCTCACATGTTTCACAAGTCGTCGTCTTCGTCTCCTTGAAAATATTATCAAATCCGCCCGAATGAAAAGATGTCGTTTATATATATGAAAAATAGTCTTTAAATATGTCTTAAACTGTGGCCTTACTGCCTGAAGCTATTGGTCGTTTGTTGTTAAAGAAGAAAATGAAAGAAAAATGAGAAGGAAAGATTCATGAAGACCTTTACACATTAACACCAGAGCAATAAATAATTGTTATTACGGTAACACGCCTATAATTTCCAGAGTGCAATTAATTACTTTCGCTAATGATGATACACATGAGCTTACACACACACACACACACACACACACACACACACACACACATCCCCAGTGGTTGTTCAGAACATAATTATTGAGGCGCGGGTGAGTGACTGGCGGTAGTGACGTCATCACCAGTATTAGCTACATTGCTCCCGGGGCGAGGAATTCGGTTTCTTAATTAATATTTTCGGTCCGACTTGATTACTTCGATAATTACCTACAATTATTTTACTAATTAGCATAACTACTAGGGATACAAAACTCCCAGTTAATTTTATAGCTTCCGCGTTAATAGTTACTGTCATGGCTGCACTATGGCTCCACCTGATTGGTTCTTGAAACGAGATAACAGCAGCTAATTGGTTCGCAAGACAAGATAAAAGGAAGAAGATTGGTCGGCCGTGAGTGACGTCATATGTTGATCACCTCCCCCATATATGACGTCAGATGTAAAAATAGAAACTAATACAAAGAAGCGATGATGTAAAGTGTCCGTCAGTCAGTAAATATACTTAACCACTGACGACGTTGACATACAAACTAGCTTTGATTTATATATTTATCCTGACGAAAGTAGAATAACACTAATCTGACATTATATGGGTCTTTTGAGTCTGTTGGTCCGTGAGTCTGTGAATCCGTGAGTCTGTTGGTCCGTGAGTCTGAGTCCGTGAGTCTGTTGGTCCGTGAGTCTGAGTCCGTGAGTCTGTTGGTCCGTGAGTCTGTGAATCCATGAGTCTGTGAGTCCATGAGTCTGTGAGTCCGTGAGTCTGTTGGTCCGTGAGTCTGTTGGTCCGTGAGTCTGAGTCCGTGAGTCTGTTGGTCCGTGAGTCTGTTGGTCCGTGAGTCTGAGTCCGTGAGTCTGTTGGTCCGTGAGTCTGAGTCCATGAGTCTGTGAGTCTGTTGGTCCGTGAGTCTGTGAATCCGTGAGTCTGTTGGTCCGTGAGTCTGAGTCCGTGAGTCTGTTGGTCCGTGAGTCTGTTGGTCCGTGAGTCTGAGTCCGTGAGTTTGCAAGGGAAGTCAGTTTCATCTCATGGTGGAAGAATTCCTTTCAGTGAAGACTGGAGAGGATGCCAATACTTGGTCAGCTTCTGTTATTGGATTGAGAGAGAGAGAGAGAGAGAGAGAGAGAGAGAGAGAGAGAGAGAGAGAGAGAGAGAGAGAGAGAGAGAGAGAGAGAGAGAGAGAGAGAGAGAGAGAGAGAATAGAAAGAAAGGGCAGAAATTATACACATAAGCAGTATACATAATGCAGAGAAAGAAAGATACCATCTGAAACAAACTCTCTTTCTCTCTCTCTCTCTCTCTCTCTCTCTCTCTCTCTCTCTCTCTCTCTCACACACACACACACACACACACACACACACACACACACACACACACACACACACACTTTACATGATGCAGGGAGAGATACCATCTAAAACACGCACCTCACCACACCTCGGCCTTTACAGTACCACAGTAAGCATGAAGATCTCCCTGCCACACAGTTCACCTCATGAATACAAATGTTAAGGACGACCTCTCATACTAAGAGAGTGAAACGTGTAGTGAATTAGAGAGAGAGAGAGAGAGAGAGAGAGAGAGAGAGAGAGAGAGAGAGAGAGAGAGAGAGAGAGAGAGAGAGAGAGAGAGAGAGAGGAACTTACGTCATTTGTGGTGATTTAAGAGAGTTTCAGAAATAAGTTAAGAGAGAGAAACGTGAACTGAACAATGTCGTAAGTTATTTCTGGGTGATTCGGGGAGTCACAGAGACGTGTCAGAAGAGTGGAAAGTGGGGGGAAAAAAACTCAAGTCATTTGGGGGGAATCAAGAATGGTGGGGACAGTAGCGTCTTGGGCCAGGTAATTGAATGGAAAATTAGTTCCTCAGGATTCTGTGATACGTGTGTGTGTGTGTGTGTGTGTGTGTGTGTGTGTGTGTGTGTGTGTGTGTGTGTGTGTGTACTGATCATAATTTTTAAGGGACGTAAACATTGTCTTAATATGGGACAGGCAGACATTACTTGATACGGTCTTCAGGCATTTCTCTAACAGCTTCGAATTTTCCTTGTAATTCTTTTTTTTTGGCGGGGGGTGAGGGAGCAGGGGGGGTGAGGGAGCAGGGGGGTGAGGGTGAGGGAGCAGGGGGAGGGGGTGAGGGAGCAGGGGGGTGAGGGTGAGGGAGCAGGGGGAGGGTGTGAGGGGGAGGGGGGTGAGGGGTCTTTCCCTTACCTGTCCGTTCACCTTCAGATTCAACTTTTTTTTTTTTCCAATTTTAGAAACAGACGTTCGTAATTACATTTTCCTCCCCCTCCCCCCCCCCCTCTCTCTCTCTCTCACACACACACAGATACATACATACAAACATATACACACTAATGCGCACAATCCTACACCCCCCACACACACATTAGTAACCTCTCCACTCGCTATTAAAAACTGTTACAATATTCTAGTCCGGTATGTGTGAAATCAGACCAGACTATCAGTCGTGGGTTACAAATGACACGCTAATTAAACCTCCGCTGGAATGTATTGCGTGTTTTGTTTACAAGTTCATTACCAGATCATAGTTGAACTGGACACGTGTGCATGTTGCAGTTGTCGATAGTGTACATAATTATGTGCACATACATATGTACATATGTGTATACTGAATACCTGGTACAATATTGGTGTACACAAGTCCAGTACATCCATGATAAAGATATATTACTTCCAACCACCATTACTGCCTCATACTTCTGGGTGGCCACTAACCACCACCACTTCCTCCCCAACAGTTCTGGGTGGCCACTAACCGCCACCACTACTTTTCCTCCAACAGTTCTGGGTGGCCACTAACCACCACCACTTTTCCTCCAACAGTTCTGGGTGGCCACTAACCACCACCACTTTTCCTCCCACAGTTCTGGGTGGCCACTAACCACCACCACTTCTCCTCCAACAGTTCTGGGTGGCCACTAACCACCACCACTTCCTCCCCAACAGTTCTGGGTGGCCACTAACCGCCACCACCACTTTTCCTCCCACAGTTCTGGGTGGCCACTAACCACCACCACTTCTCCTCCAACAGTTCTGGGTGGCCACTAACCACCACCACTTCCTCTCCAACAGTTCTGGGTGGCCACTAACCGCCACCACCACTTCTCCCACAGTTCTGGGTGGCCACTAACCACCACCACCACTTCTCCTCCCACAGTTCTGGGTGGCCACTAACCACCACCACCACTTCTCCCACAGTTCTGGGTGGCCACTAACCACCACCACTTCTCCTCCCACAGTTCTGGGTGGCCTACACGCCCTGTGACTCACAATACCAGAATGCGGTGCAGCTGACCTTGGAACAGATTGACTTGATCAAACGGGTTATCAAGAAGTACAGCCAATACCTGGAGCTGGTCACCAACTCTCAAGGTAGGTCACCTTATTACACCTCTTGGGTTAAACATCATACGTGTTGCTTCAGTCATCTTTTATAGGTATAACACCTGTTGGTTCAATTATCGTTAGTTTGTAGTAATTATTACATCTGGTACTTTGGTTGTTATATATAACTATGCAGTACATTTATTACTCCCATTACTCCTTTATCACACCACTTCAACCATTTATCACAGCTGGCAGGTCAATTATCACAGTACTCATCATTATTTTGCCTTGTTAAGTATTTATTTCAATTATTAGATTTGGATTGTTTCCTTTTTAGTTTTGTTACTAGTTGTTAATTCTGATTTGTTTACATGATATTATCTTTATGCTTCTTGGCTGTTTGTTATAGTTTCACCATTATTGAATTAGAATCGTATTATATTGAATCAAGTTTGTTCGTTTATCTGCCTGACCGTCCGTACGTCCACCTGTAGTCAACATGTTTACACACTTTACCTGCAACTATATTGTCATTATTTCATCAGATGATTTATATGTTGATGTTCATATATTTGTTTGTAAAAAAAAAAAAGTAAAATAATTTTTCTCAGTTGTAAATATGTTAAAATAATTATCTACATATATATTTGAACAATTATTAAACAAATACGCATCCATAATTTTTTTTTTAATATTTTACACCGTGTTATTCTTTTTTTTTTTTACGATCTAAATCTCCTCTTCTGTCCAGTCATAAACAAAATTCCAATCCGAATGTATTGGATATAGGATTGAATCATATATCAATAGGATTAATATGACATTTCACGAGGTTTTCAAATCCATTCAAACTTTGGCTAACTTTTTTTGTCAAGTGTGAAGTGATAATATACTGTAATGTGTAGCATTTGAGGAGAAAGTTTCATAAGACATTTACCTTGCTTTAAAGAACTCTCTCTCTCTCTCTCTCTCTCTCTCTCTCTCTCTCTCTCTCTCTCTCTCTCTCTCCATCTATCTATCTGTTTCTTTGAGTTCCTCTATGTTATTTTCGTGGTGCTCTCTCTCTCTCTCTCTCTATGTGTACCTATCTTCCTTTATCTCTACCTCACTATTTCTCTCTCTCTCTCTCTCTGTTCTTCTGTATTTTCGTCTTTGTGTCTGTTTCTATCTTTCTTTCTATGTCCAACTGGTCATCTGACTTTTTGTTTCTCCCCTTTCTCCTTATTTCTCTCCTCTTCCACTGTTCATTTTTCTCTTTGTCTCTCTCCTAGTATACTAATATCGTTGTCTCTCTCTCTCTTTACTTCCTCTTCTATGTCTTTGTTTCTCTCCCTCTTTAATAGTACTCTCTCTCTAACAGTATAACAGTACTTCTCTATCTCTCTGTCTCTCCTCTCTCTTCTCGTACTCTCTCTCTCTCTCTCCTTCTAGTAATCCTATATCTCTTTATCTCTCTCCCTCTTTACTTCCTCCTCGTATCTCTCCCTCTTCCCCCCTCCTTCACCGCCAGCAGTAGGGGATCTCCCAAGGGTACCAGCAGGTAGCTCTTGGTTGTCTCACGAGTGTTGTAAGTCGTCACTCCACCATAACACGAACACTCTGGGGCCAGCCTATCTGTTTACTTCGTGTGTGTGTGTGTGTGTGTGTGTGTGTGTGTGTGTGAGGGGGATGGGGGGGGTTACATAGGTAGATAGGAATGGTTTAAGTGTAGAGAGAGAATTAAACAATAGTAGTAAAGGTAATAGTGAAGGATGAGAGGTGGACAGAACTGGCTCTCTTCCGTACCCCCGTCGGTACCATGGAAAACCAATAATTATGACGGACACTTTAAACCTCCGCGCCAGTGCTGACCCCACACACCCCTCCCCTCCCTCCCTCATCACCTCTCACGTTCCTCAACACCCTCATTATAAGCGTCACCAACCTCGCCTCCCCTCCACTGACGTTAGGCCGTTGCAACATGTAGGTATAAACACTACCATCTCCATCAACTAAGTGTTTCTCTTTAAAGGTTATATGTGACGATGCTTCCTGTGACGTAATAGCTCAGTGCTCACCTATCTGTATCTTTGTTCCTTATGCGTCACCTGTTGTTGATGCTCACCTGTGTGCTCGTCTCTACAGTTATCCCACGTTTTATATACAAAGGCAGGAGGAACAGGCAGCGATTTGCTCAGTGAAGCTCTTAACCATGAAAGACCTGAGAATGAACCCACGGATAGTCACCTGAGCCCAGCACTACCACACACAGCTTGAAATAGGACGGACACACACACACACATACACACACAAGACGCGCTAGGACGGGACGGTGACCTGCATCGTAGTAACACCATTTATGAAACCGTAAACTCTCCAGTCTTCCTACTCCCCCTCCACTTATCCACCCCAGATTACACTCCCCATCACCCCGGGCCATTGTCTCCTTCCTAGCAGAAGATGTTTCCCTTTTTATGTTCAACATAAAGGGAAAATTTTCTTTTAACGCCCTACACGTTGACGCAGGGGCCGGAGGTGTCTTGTGTGTGTGTGTGTGTGTGTGTGTGTGTGTGTGTGTGTGTGTGTGTGTGTGTGTGTGTGTGTGTGTGTGTGTGTGTGTGTGTGTGTACGTTACACACCTACATCAACTAAATCATGACTAAACAGAAAACTATTAATAATTCGGTGATCGTTACACACCGACAAGTTCATTTACCAATATGTCTGTACATTTATTTAATTGTATGTATACCTATTATGTATGCATATGTTAATATGTTAATATTCATATGCTGTTCATATACTCATTATTATTAAGTGCAATTCATTCCTTAGTGTTTGTCTCTTCATTTTCTATCATACTACACTCTCCTCACCATCCTACACTCTCCTCACCATCCTACACTCTCCTCACACCATCCTCTCACCATCCTACACTCTCCTCACCATCCTACACTCTCCTCACACTCTCCTCTCACCATCCTACACTCTCCTCACACTCTCCTCACCATCCTACACTCTCCTCTCACCATCCTACACTCTCCTCACACCATCCTCTCACCATCCTACACTCTCCTCACCATCCTACACTCTCCTCACCATCCTACACTCTCCTCACCATCCTACACTCTCCTCTCACCATCCTACACTCTCCTCACCATCCTACACTCTCCTCACACCATCCTCTCACCATCCTACACTCTCCTCACCATCCTACACTCTCCTCACCATCCTACACTCTCCTCACACTCTCCTCTCACCATCCTACACTCTCCTCACCATCCCCTCACCTCTCACTCCCATCTTCGAAAATATATCTCATCGTCCTCTCATTCCTCCTGCAGTTCAGTCAGTCATCATCACATTTCCCTCACCACCTCTCACATTCTCCCTCTCTTTCTCTCTCTCATTCTCCCTCCACCCTACTCACTCATTTTTCCCCTCTGTCCCCTCGAGGCATCTTCTCTCTCTCCCTTTAGCGAATTCTTATCACTCCTTGCTTCCATTTCCTCACCAATTCTCCCTCCGTAACTTTCCATCCTCCAATCTGCTTCTGCCTCTTCTCCTTCCCCTCATTATCAGCTGTCTCTCCCCTCTCCCTTTGCCTTCTCCCTCGTTTATCTTACACTCACCATCGATATAGAATTCTATTATTTCCTCCTTAAGCTGCCAGCTGTACCCGTCCATTATTCTGATGAACAATGGTGAGTGAGAACAGAGACAGTGTTAGCAGGAGGTGGTGTCTCGGTGTGGTTAGGTTAGGTTAGGTTATATGTTATGCAGAAATTGGTATATATGAAGATAAATGAGAGAGAGAGAGAGAGAGAGAGAGAGAGAGAGAGAGAGAGAGAGAGAGAGAGAGAGACAGCGGTCACCGTTCTCTTAAGGGTTACCACATCCTCGTGACCTGTAACTTTCTCTCTCTTCCTCCCTCTGTTTCTCAATCTTTTTCCCTCTCTTCGTATGTCTTTGTTCCTCTCTGTCTGTCTGTTTCTGTTTCTGTATTCCCTCAAGCCCCCCCCCCTCTCTCTCTCTCTCTCTCTCTCTCTCTCTCTCTCTCTCTCTCTCTCTCTCTCTCTCTCTCCCTCTCTCTCTCTTGGTGTATCTGTTGCCTTCCTCTCTCTAATGTTGACCTCTCTTCTATCATTGACCTGCCCTGTATCATTGACCTTTGGACTCTCACTCCCCATTCCCCCTCTGGCTCGACGTGTCACCCTCACCTTTGACCTATGACGTCACGATCTATTCTAAGTTCCAACATGTGATAAGACCTTGAAACAGACACACAGACATGCAAACTACCAGACAGCTCAAACGACAAATATGTTAGACTGTCGATAATGAGCTTAATCACATACACGCACATATACACAGACATAAACACAAGCATACAACCACAAACAGACACACATATAGATACACACAGCCCCTTACATACATGCATATATTTACCCACAAACACACACATACACTGCCCCTAAAACACACACACACACATACACTGCCCCTAAAACACACACACACACAAATACATAAACTACCCCACACACACAATACATATACACATAACACACATTCAAACACACATATATATATTTATATTTAAAGATAAACACATACACAGCTCCCACCAACACACAATAAATATGCTTGTGTTTTAGGACATTTTACCAAACATGTCGCTTGGATTATGTAAGTATTTGGTTTCACGCTGATGTGTGACTGGTATATAAACAGCTGACGAGTAGTAAACAGACACCTCACTGATAGCAAAGAGACAGTTGATCGATAGTAAATATTTATGTGTATTAAATGGTTGGCCCATTTGGAACACGACATGATCAGGGGTATATATTTTTTCACTTCAATTTCCTTCCAACACTACATAAAAGATGACGTGGATGGTCAGGTCATATACTGTACCCTAAAGGTCAACAGAAGCACCATCCCAGCTGTTCTGTGACCTCGTCCTACTAAGATCAACGATGATGCTGTTGAAACACTGAGGCTATAACATTATCCTGTGCTCTTCACGATAACTAGTTCAGTGTTTCTTATGTTATTGTCACGTCATCGTCTGTGCCTTGGAAAAATAGTGTAGATTGACTTTTGCTTCATGAGGTAATTTAACATTGTCTAGGGTGATTATGTAGCTATTTAATGAAGGCCATGTTGAAATCTATTGTTTTTGTATGCCTTTTTTTTCAGTAAACTTCATCCACGTTTTCCTTTACTACCACAATTAACATGACGGAAAAACAACAAACACAACACCCGCCATGAAACAACACAACAAACACAACACCCGCCATGAACAACACAACAAACACAACACCCGCCATGAACAAACACAACAAACAACACCCGCCATGAACAACACAACAAACACAACACCCGCCATGAACAACACAACAAACACAACACCCGCCATGAACAACACAACAAACACAACACCCGCCATGAACAACACAACAAACACAACACCCGCCAAGAACAACACAACAAACACAACACCCGCCACGAACAACACAACAAACACAACACCCGCCACGAACAACACAACAAACACAACACCCGCCACGAACAACACAACAAACACAACACCCGCCATGAACACAAGAAACACAACACCCGCCATGAACAACACAACAAACACAACTCCCGCAATGAAACAGCACAACAAACACAACACCCGCCAAGAACAACACAATTTCCGCCACAAACAACAACAAGCACAAGCACCCAGCCACTAGCCTTCCCAGAACCGACCCCTAGTGAGTCATTATCAGCCTCGTGTCCCCGGGGTTAAAAGTAGTAGTTCCCTGGTGTACAGAGACCTGGCATATGACAACAGAGAACCGGTGGCTCACTTGACGAAATTAGTACCTACATTCTTCATTGCAGGTCTCCCTCCCTCCCTCCCTCCCCCTCTCCCCTGGGCATCTTATTTCGACTAAACGTGGGGTATTATTGACATTTCCCCCGCCTGTTCATTTCGATGGAGATTCACGCCAAAACATCAACCTCACAACATTCAGGGTTTGTTATTGCAAAACCATACTGCTGCTACACCTCCACCCCACTCCTGTGTACGTCACGATGTCAGAACTACTAGTCAGAGGTGTTAATTCCACGACAGCACACACACACACACACACACACACACACACACACACACACACACACACACACACACACACACACACACCCACAGTGGGAGAGAAAGTGAAAATGAAAGGGGGAATAGAAAAATATAAAAGGAATAAAAGGAAGTGTCAATAACAAAGGAAAGGAAAAAAAGATGCAGACCAGTCGTGAGGAAAATATATATACATGTTCTCGGCAGCAGGGAAACACGAACACTATATGTGACTCTTTTACCTCAACTGAGACAAAGAGGAAAGGAACAGAAATTACAAAGAGTGATTTTGTAATGTGGAGCAATTAAGAAATTATGTCTAGTCATGGTGGAGAGAGAGAGAGAGAGAGAGAGAGAGAGAGAGAGAGAGAGAGAGAGAGAGAGAGAGAGAGAGAGAGAGAGAGATCGAATCATCCTTACCGTGAAAACCAACAACAAAATCTGAAAAACTTAAAAAAATATGAAAACAAAAATAAAAAATAACCCACCTAACAATGAGACTAAGAGGAAAACAAGGAAACAAGAGTCAGGAAAACAGTGACACAATACCGAAATTCAGGGAAAAACTGTCCTCAGCATCCGGGCGACGTGAGGACTACACCCAGACGCGTCGGGAACCATTGTTTTCCGTGTAATTTCCTCCCGTTTCTAAATACCAAATTCTTACGTAATTACCCCATCAGGAAGGAAGGAAGGAGGGAGGGAGTTTGAGGAAGAGTAAGGAGAGAGGGAGGAGTTTGAAGAATTAGGGAGAGATAATGAGACAAGGGTGAGGAAAGTAGGAGGGAGGGAGTTTCAGGAAGTAGGGAGAGAGGGAGGAGTTTGAGGAAGTAGGGAGAGATGGTTAGAGGTAAGTGATGAGGCAAGGGGAGAGGAGAATGGGGGCAGGGAAGGGAGTTGTAGAGAAAGAACGGGGTGGGAAGGAGGGAGGAAGAAGGGAGAGAGGGAGGGATGGCAGAGTTGGTAGAGAGGGACAGAGAAGGAAGGGGATTATGGAGGGGAAGAACGGAGAATGGGTGGATTAGAGAGGAAAGGAAAAATATCGTATATTGTGATATTTATAGTTCTGTATCTGTCAACAATCGCCTGTCTGTCTGTACGTTTTCTTAACCAATTGGTGAATCACTGGAGTCGTTTCATTGTCTGCAGCTAAAAGTGTGTATGGCTGTCTTTACGCGGCTCTCTCTCTCTCTCTCTCTCTCTCTCTCTCTCTCTCTCTCTCTCTCTCTCTCTCTCTCTATATATATATATATATATATAAATATATATATATATATATATATATATATATATATATATATATATATATATATATATATATATATATCCTGTACAGTGAGAAAGGTGTACCCAGTTCACCTGACGACGATGATCAGAGACAAGAAACTTCTTCGCTGTAAAACTCAATATTCCCGACATCAGCGAATATTTGCCAGAGTCGTGTCTCCATCTCGCCTGAAGAAACTGACGCGATGGAAACACATGAAACTACGAATAGGTGGAAAAAGGAGAAGGAGAGAGAGAGAGAAAGAGATGATGATCTCAGGTACAGTATATGAGCAGAAAGTTGAAGGTTCATCCATCAGTTGTAATATTGCCAAATGTCGTCCTTCGGAATGAATGTCCAGGACTGACGTTTTGACACAATGGCCACGATGATATTGCTTCTGCAACATGTGCAACCTAAAGGCACATTCATATATTGTGTCCCATCAGTGTAAAATTTTACAAAACTTGAAGCAGATGATGGTTTAATTATTTTCTCTACGGACTTATTAAATATTGCATTTATTTAAGGGAGATAAAGATAGCTTGAAATTAATCAGCTTAAGAGGTTAAAATAGTTACGAAGAACCAATAGAAACAATTTATTTACTGATGTTGACAGCGAGAACACGGCATTACAACATTAGTGAAAGTCAACACACCACACTATATTAGTCCCCACAACCTAACTCACATAATTACAACCTAAGTAACGTAACTATAATCTAACTAATGTAGCAATGATGTAACTAACGCAACAGTAACCTAACTTACCCATAACTCAACTAACGTAATCATAATTTAACTTGTGCAACATTTACCTAACTAACGTAATATTAACCTCACTAACGTAACCATGACCAAACTAACGTAACATTAACCTAACTAACGCAAAAAATAACGTAACTTACGTAACATTAACCTAATTAACGTAACAATGGCCTAAATAACTTTACCATGGCCAAGTAACGTAACCATGACCTAACTAACGTAACATGAACCTCACTCACTTCGGTAAACATAACCTAACCAAAGCTATAACAAAGACCATTAATTTAGGTTAAGTCAACTTTGGTTATCATCGTACGTAATTTAGCCCTCCCCCCCCCCCCCCCATCACTCGTCTTCCTCCTCCCCCTGCCTCCCTCCCTCGTCCCCGTCTCCCTGCCTCACCTCACGGACCTGCCATACGTCAACCCCAAACTCGGTGTTGCCTCTGCTATGTATACTGAACGTGACTAAATTAATTCAAGTCATCACCTTTTTGCTTCAACCAGGAATGATGATGATAATAATGATGATACTACTACTACCACTACTACTAATAATAATAATAATAATAACAAACTGCTTTATAATCTCGTAATGAAATATTGGCTGAGGAAGTTATAAAATATTCAAGTGAAAAATAAAGTAGAATTTCACCTCTTTGTATATATTAATAAGTTCCGTGCATACTGTAAGCTGAACTGTACAGTACATATGGTAGCCTCTTTTGTTTATGTTGTGATCTGTGCCCCTTAATACTGTATCTGTAACCTGTACCATACAAATTGTAACTTGTTCTATCCATACCTAAAACCTGCACTATCCATACCTATCCCTCACAGGCTGTAACTTTGCACCTGGCTAACGCGGCGGTGTTTCTTCTTACAGACATCAATACGGTGTTCGCGAAGGGCAAGATCGCCAGTCTCATCGCTATCGAGGGCGGCCACGGCATCAGCAACAGCTTCGGCTCCTTGAGAATGATGTACGAGTTGGGGGTCCGCTACCTGACCTTAACACACGCCTGCAACACACCCTGGTGAGTCTGTGTGTGTTTTGGGAAGATCTCTGTATGTCTGTACAACCCTCAACCATATTTTTAACATACCTTGGTGAGTCGGTGTAAGCCTGTACGAGTTTGTTCAGGTTCTGGCATGGCGTTGGTTAACACACAGGAGTTGTGTATTCACAAGGCAGATAAATATTAATTCTTATTTCTGAAGGTATACCATTATGGTTACTGACAAAAGCTTACAGAATATATTGTATATGTCAAAGTTTGAACTATTACTGGTGACTAGCAATAGTGAAATCATCAACAATTTTTGGAGATATTGACATATCTCTGGGTGTTCTGTCGACCATAGGCAAAATATTACTGGTCCCAATCATGTGCCTTCCAGCACTCTGCGTATAATGGTGTTCCAGCCAGTTAAAATCTTCTATGGCGACGACCTGGAAGGAAGTTCTGGATGAAAGTTAACAGTAATGAGTGACACCTCAGCCTGTACAAGTGTACAGGTAGTGGAGGGCAACATGTGGCCACCTGCATGAAGACAACTGTTAACTAATAACAACGTGGACACTGAACACATACAAATCTTGCACGTACTAACATAGATCAGCACGACGACCTGCCTGGAGTTCCCTGTACAAAGAACTTTTCCTGATACGATATTTCCACTTCAATTTTCCCATCCCCTGGCAGTCAATATTTCATGGAAAAAAAAATCATGAGTGGCAGCACTGGTATACAGAAGTACACATGTTTACTAAAACAAGAGTGGATGAATGACAACGCATGGAGGGAGAAACTGTGCTTTTATTATTCATTACGTGACTGATAAAGAACTGGACAGTTAAAAGACGAGAAATACATCAAGAAAGCAAAACGAAAAATGGTTTACCAAAAATCAGCTAACTTTTGGTACTGCAACATTTTAAAAGTAATATAATACAAAGCACGAGAGAGTACACGGGAGAATCCAATGTTATTCCATGAGTCCACTGAGGCTCGCAGACAGGCAGGCTCGCAGACAGACAGGCTCGCAGACAGACAGGCTCGCAGGCAGGCAGGCAGGCAGGCAGGCAGGCAGGTAGGTAGGTAAGGTAGCAGAAAGTGTTTACACGCGCGAGGCCGCCACTTTACCTGAACAAACCACTTACCTACCCAGTTCTCTCCCCGGCCAATATCGCTCTTGTTTTATTTTCATTTGTGGTGTATTATGGAGGATGGTGTTTCAGCGTTGGTCTGGGGGGCAGAATTTACGCTCGGGTGTTTTATCATACCTGCAGGATATATATTTTTTAGGGTGCGGGGTGAAGTAGTATAGGTCAAACAACTGCCTCATCCTCGGTACAAAGAGTTTTATCTCGATACTGGAGCGCTGGGTGGCAGATATCGTTCTTTAGGTGTGAGTTCACGGGTTAGCTAAGAGTATTTTTTTCCCATCGTCTCTGGCGGTAGTGTGGTGAAAATTTTCATCTGAGGTGAGACGCGGTATCTGCACTAGCAATTATTATTATTATTATTTTTTTCGAATATAATTTTTTGGTTGACACTAGTTTACTTCCCCGTCTGGTTGATCTTCTGTTTGGTTGACCACTGCTTGCTTGAGTGATGCTTGACCCTCTGCTTGGTTGACCACTGCTTGCATGACCATTGCTTGCTTGATCCTCTGCTTGCTTGACCACTGCCTGCTTGACCACTGCTTGCTTGACCACTGCTTAGTTGACCTCTGCTTGATTGAGTGATGCTTGACCCTCTGCTTGGTTGACCACTGCTTGCTTGCCCACTGCTTAGTTGACCACTGCTTGTTTGAGTGCTGCTTGACCAGTGCTTGCTAGACCACAGCTTAGTTGATCACTGCTTGTTTGACCACTGCTTGCTTAACCACTGCTTGCTTGACCACTGCTTAGCTGACCACTGCTTGCTTGAGTGTGCTTGACCAGTGCTTGCTAGACCACAGCTTAGTTGATCACTGCTTGCTTGACCACTGCTTGCTTGACCACTGCTTAGTTGACCACTGCTGGCTTGAGTGATGCTTGACTAGTGCTTGCTTGACCACTGCATACTTGACTACTGCTTGCTTAAGCCTCTGCTTGCTTGGCCTTTACTTGGTTGACCTCTGCTTGCTTGACTCTGCTTGCTTGACCCTTTGCTTGCTGGCCCTCTGTTTGGTTGACCTTTCCTTGGTTGACCTCTGCTTGCTTGACTTCTGCTTGCTTGACCATTGTTTTTTGTTTTTTTTATGCTTTTTACGGGGATTAGCCCACCCGGGCACAGGTAATTGACCTACATCAGGGCCTGAAGGGAGAAACTGCAATAATAATAATAATAATAATAATAATAATAATAATAATAATAATAATAAATGAAAAAATTAAAAACAAGATCAATAGTGAGAAACAATATATGTATGTTGTGTTGTCCAAGTACGATAAACAATTGAGACCCTGCAATTGTGTGTAAATGTGGCAGAAAGTCAGATCAGCAACCTGGGACTTGGTCACATATGGCAGCAGGGTCTACCATTAGACAACACATTATGCTTCCAATATGTTCCCAGGCGGTAGTACCTCCCTCTTTGAGCCTCTGGTTGTTTGGCACTTACTTGGTTGAAGTTATAGTCAAAATTTACGTCACAATGTTCGTACAACTGATCCAATTTAGAGTTTGAGAAGATAAGCGATTTTTTTTTATTTAATATAGATCAATGTTAAAATATGAGTTTGATACAGATTTTTTCTCTAGTAAAGAAAAGGCAAAAACAACTTCTTTCCACTAAGGTCGGGAAAGCAGTCAAGTGTCAAGACTAATTTAATATCGAACACAAATTCAATAATAAAAGTTATGTTATACCAGAACTAATACTATTAACATAATATATCTACATTTATATAATATACATAATCTATGAATAATTCTATAACGAGGCAAAATATAGGAAAGTTTCTTACTGAATATTTAAATGATTATCCCGGAGCGTCACGTTACCATAGAGATAATTACATTATTCTTTTATGCCATTAAATGTATCTTGGTTATATATTTTCATCCTCCTTTCATGTTTTTTTTCTTGTTAATTTATTTATCTTTTGTTTTTCTTGTCTAAAATTTTTCGTGTTTTATTTTTGCTGTAAATTATAATCCGTGTTTATTCTGTTAATTTTTTTTCTTGTTTTTTTTAATTCTCTTTCTTTTTCCTTCCTTCTCGTTGTTTGTTTCATTCTTGTTGTGTTTCCTTCAGTCTGTTTTTGTCCTTCACTCAATGCATTTCCTTCACTCTCATTGTTTCCTTCATTCTCGTTGTGTTTCCTTCACTCAATGCATTTCCTTCACTCTCATTGTTTCCTTCATTCTCGTTGTGTTTCCTTCACTCAATGCATTTCCTTCACTCTCATTGTTTCATTCATTCTGTCTATGTTGTCTTTACTTTGGGATTAACTTCTTTCTTTTTCTTGTGACTGCAGTTTCAATTCAATGTGTTCATTTATTTCACTTCATTCTCTACTGTCATTCATATTAACCTCATTCATCTTGTGTTGCTTCTCATCTGATTATATTTTCTTCATTGTTTTCATGGTGTTGACTTCCTTCTTTTCGTGTTATCTTCATTCTTCCTACACTGCCATCATTTCCTTCACCTCTCTCCCGTGGTCGTCATTCACGGAGGCCTCGTTAGTAATAATGAGATGACGATCACGATACTTATTGATGGAGCCAAAGAACTTTGCCTACGAAGCCGGACATCCATTTAAGCTCGTTAGAGAGAGAGAGAGAGAGAGAGAGAGAGAGAGAGAGAGAGAGAGAGAGAGAGAGAGAGAGAGAGAGAGAGAGAGAGAGAGAGAGAGGTAAATAAATAAATAAATAAATAAAAAGTAAATTAAGACAAAAAAAGATAGGCAGAGAGAAATGAAAGAACGAAAGAAAGAAAGAAAGAAAGGTTTAAGAATACACACATACGTATAAAACAAACACAGACAGATAGAAAGAAAGGAAGATGATAAAGACAAGCAACGATACAGGTAAAGCAGGAGAACTAATTATACCTCGCCTCTCCCCCCAGGGCCACCTCGTCTGTGATAGAGAGATCGTCGGGAGATGGGAAGAAGAACGAGAATTATGGCCTCACGGAGTTTGGCAAGGTAAGTCTGTCTGTATATATATATATATATATATATATATATATATATATTATATATATATATATATATATATATATATATATATATAATCTGTATATATCTTTTATTTATACCTAATGTACGTACGTATGTATCTCTGTCTCTCTCTCTGTCTCTGTCTCTGTCTCTCTCTCTCTCTCTCTCTCCGTATCACTTTTCATTTCCAAACAACTTTCTTCTCTGCACGTTTCTACACTAGACAACAAGCCTTGAACAATGGCAGAAATATTAAAGCTGTTAGTGGTGACGAGGAGGGAAGCCAGACGTGTGTTGTGTTGCTAAAAAGGCCGTCGTGAAAGTCTACATACATTACAGCGAACATTCCCCTACTTCTTACCTTTGTAATTATAATGTTAATAATGGTAAATCATACAACAACAACAACAACAACAACAACAACAACAACAATAATAATAATAATAATAATAATAATAATAATAATAATAATAATAATAATAATAATAATAATAATAAATCAGTGTGTACAAGATAGTGAAATGTGGGTTGCATTATCCGTAGACTTTATTAGACCTGTTAGGCGTCGAGCTGCCACCCTCAGCCAGCCAGCCTGCGCTCTCTCTCTCTCTCTCTCTCTCTCTCTCTCTCTCTCTCTCTCTCTCTCTCTCTCTCTCCAGTGGGGCAGGAACATCAACATCACTCGCAACACAACACAACACAACAATCTTCGTCACCAACACCAGGAATACTTCTGCCACTGTTTAAGGTTTGTTGCTGAGTGACCGATAACATCTTGTGAAGAGATGAAAGTTCTTTTGGAAATGTGAAGAAATGGATAAGTTTTGGAAATGTGGAGAAATTGGAGGAGTTTTGGAAATGTGGAGAAATTGGAGGAGAGTTTTGGAAATGTGGAGAAATTGGAGGAGTTTTGGAAATGTGGAGAAATTGGAGGAGTTTTGGAGATGTGGAGAGATAGAGAGGTTTATTTCATCGTTACACAAAGATAATTTCTTAGGGAGGATCTTTTTATCACACTGAACCTCAGGGACTGCTTATAAATATCAGTACCTCTCGTCCTGTCATCAATTAAGCTGTGACTTAAACTCGTTAAAGGTCAACACAATTCTGTTAAAAGTAGTTGTCAAGCTCGGCGAACCTGACACGATTAATCTTAGAGTTCTGAGGTGGGATGACTTTACACTTGTTATTGACTGTGTTTTATATATATACTCTCACGTCAACTACCTAACATATGAACTTAAGACATTAGTTGTTGGAATGTAATAGTGGGTGGTGCAGGGAGTGGGTGGTGCAGGGAGTGGGTGGTGCAGGGAGTGGGTGGTGTAGGGAGTGGGTGGTGCATTGAGTGGGTGGTACAGGGAGTGGGTGGTACAGGGAGTGAGCGGAGGGAGCAGTCAACACCAGGCCATCAACACAAGTTTAGTGGGTAATACACAAGTTGGGTAAATAAGAGGCCCTACTTAACAAACTTAAGGTGAAGTTTGACTCATCAACGTAAACACTACACAAGTATGGTGGGAGGATTCTACTTTGACAAATGTTTAATTGAGAGAATTTGATCATCTCTGGCAGTGTTGAACCCACTTTCTTTAGCCCCTTTTTGTTTATACTAAAGATTTAAGAGAAACACCAAATAAATGAACATGCTTCTGTCTATAAGTTTAACCATCGTCTCTGTCAAATGGTTTCCTTACATCTAGTTAACATAAACAAGTTGGGGGACTTCTCTTATTATAATAATCTATCACTGCCACTAAGACAAGGGTTTGTGTCTCTTTACTGTGGGTTTTTTTCAGACTGAACTAATTATCTGTTGTAGGGGTGAAATATCTCTATGTAACTATTGTAGCTATATGGTACAGTGTCGTGATGGTAGATGGAGACATATAACTTTCACACTGAGAAGGTCATTAATCTAACTCTTGAGCAACGGGATAATGAAGACATTTAAAAGCTCACTAAATACTAAATTGGTGTTTATTGCGCACGTTCACCAATATACCTCCAGATAATGGTGACACTAGCTGATGTATGTGTGTAATGTTGTGCAGTCAATTCGTTATATCCTGTTGCTACATTGCTTGTGAGGCTTCCCTGTATATTCGTAATTTCTGAGTGTGACATACATCTAAGGTCATTAAGGTTCAAGCCCTGAGATTATCCTAGAGATGGCTCAGGATGGCTGGGTCATTAATACAGCTTAGGGTCTCACAGAAGTGTTGCTCCAAATGACTACAATTTCCTCCCTTGCCCACTGTGCTATTATGGTGAATGGAGGGTATATGTAAGTTAATAATAATAATAATAATAATAATAATAATAATAATAATAATAATAATAATAATAATAATAATAATAATCGAATTTAAGTTTTTGTCAGAATCTTCTTCTTTACGAGAATCGGGCAAAAATAAATGATTTTCTTTATCAAATTCGCCTCAAAATCTAAACACTACTTTCAGAATCGCCAACAACAGAAATACTATTATATCCTTCGCAAGAATCATGAAAACTTTAAAATTATTATTTTCTTCTTACGAGAATCGCCCAAAATTGAGGGATTTCCGTCCGATACTACCAGGAAGTGATCGTTTAGGGCGAAAACTGCTCATTTTCGTTCGCAATCTGCAGGAGAGCGTTCTGTCAATGGGGCACTTAGCTAAAGCTGCTGTGTTGTGGATTGCGTCTTGTACCAGGAGCAGTTCAAGTCGAGGCGAGTAGTAGAGGATGCAGATGTGTTGGTTTTTTAACGGGCACGAGAGAGAGAGAGAGAGAGAGAGAGAGAGAGAGAGAGAGAGAGAGAGAGAGAGAGAGAGAGAGAGAGAGAGAGAGAGAGAGAGAGAGAGAGAGAGAGAGAGAGAAATGAGATACACAGGAAAGTCTGATAATTATCATACTTATCTTGTGTATTACCTTGATATATATATACCAGAGACTAGATTACAAGTACATATAACGTTAGTGATTTTTATAATGTATACCATATACATATTTTGATATGTATATTCTTTTTCTTCTCTTATATTCTCTCTCTATTTTTTCTCTCTTCCTCTTAATAGCTTTTTTAAAACGGACATTTATTCATTTGATTAATATCTTACAAATGTACATCAAAATACAATAAACTGTTAACGGATGATATTATTACTACTGTTTGCCTCACGTAAACAAAGACTACTGGTAAATTGGCCGGTCACCACAACTCACACTGTTTCTCTCATTCAGGGAAACTTTCGGAGATTACTGGGTCATTCTGTTAAGTTTATCCTCCGTAACTTGGAACGAACACACACACACACACACACACACACACACACACACACACACACACACACACACACACACTAAGAAAAGTATAGAGAATGAGATGAGTAGTGGTATAGTAATCATGTCAGCATACTTCAGGATACAACAGTCTTATCTCGTCTACTTGAAGGAGGTTTAAGTATGTGTATTATTTCCTGTATATATCTCGTCTATGAGTTATGGTTTATGTCTCAACATGTCTTACTGAGTTATTAAGCTACAGTCACTGGGTTAATATATCAACGGTGAATGGCGGTAATTTGGCAGTTCTGTATTCCTGATAAACACCATTTGAAGGTAATGGGAGGGTAATTGTTTGTTTGTGCTAAGTAGTTAGTATAATCAACAAAATAACAAGGTCATTTACACATCTGCATCTTGAACAAGTGAACCAAATTGGAGAACAAGTAGACAGTCGTATCCTTAGTAATTATACCAAATTAGAGGGTAAGTAGACAATTATATCCTGAAGAACAACCATATTTCAGAGTAATTAAGCAATTACAGGCGCAATTATGCCATTATACACTTAATAACTCAAAAACATGTGAGCTTCATCAGAGAGAGAGAGAGAGAGAGAGAGAGAGAGAGAGAGAGAGAGAGAGAGAGAGAGAGAGAGAGAGAGATTATAGTTTGGTCTAGTACAAGTGTTTTCTTCACCACTATCTTAAAAAATACAACTTTTAGTTCCCATGAATACCTAACTCCGAATCATTTCTTAATTATTATTATTATTATTATTATTATTATTATTATTATTATTATTATTATTATTGTTGTTATTGTTATTATTATTATTATTATTATCATCAAGCTTCTAATCCTGTGTAATGATAATTACTTTCACTTACACCAACATTTTGCTTACTGCTCCCTGAGGACCAGTATCGTTGGTCTTAAGCAACCTCATTAACCTCAAGACCATCCTGGGTATTACAATGGTAGTCCTGACGGTCCTCTTACATACCGGAAACTAAGCCGTGTTTTAGCCATTATGAGAAGAACGAAAGTGAGGTATCGTCGAGCCACTACAAGAGACAGGAAACTGCACCAGCTTTCAGACAGACATAACCAAAATAAATAAATCTTTGACACTGATTCTGAAAATATGATCTTGACTCCCAAATGGAAAAGGATTCTTACGATAACATTCTTCTCGGTAATGGTCAGCCAGATGGGGGAGTTAGAGCCGACGCATCTCCCTGGTGGAATCTGGTGGCCATCTAGAGCTCGCTATCTCTGTGTCGTGCCTTAAGTGGGTCAGGCAGTTAGATGCGTTTACACATCACTAGGCACGAGAGGAATTTAACCTGAATATCTTTCACAACTGGGTAGCGGTATTGACCTTACAAGAGGCTGGGTTTAAGTCGCTTGAGTCCATTTCGTGATTTTTTTTTTTAAGTGAATCACATGTGGAAAAAATAAGGTTCAGTTCGGCAACATATGAAACTAATTATATACAAATTGTCATAATTGTTTCTGTAGTTGTCATGTCTCTCAGTGCAGCTTATCATATGTCACTGAAACTTATCCTATTTATCAGTACAACGAGTCACTAGTGTCACTACAGCGTATCATATATTTCACTGCAACACACACCCACATCCTGCAACACTTTGCACTGTTGTCCAATTTCTCATTGGCCACCACCACCCCCACGCCAACACTACCACCAACACAACCTATATCACCATCACCAAAACTACCCACACCACCATCACCACCACCCTACCCACACACCATCGACACCCCACCCCCCACACCTTCATCACCACCACACATCACACCACCCCACACACCACCCCACACACCTTCACCACCACCCAACCCACACACCATCGACACCCCACCCACACACCCTCATCACCACCACACACCACACCACCCCACACATCACCACCACCACCACCACCGCTCACATGTACTCAGAAAAATCACCATCATTTGTCGTGGAGAATGGTGCTAGTTCGTCAGAGGAGGAACACGAATTTGTTGGCAGAAATGACAAACAATTCCTCAGCAACACAAGAGGGGAGTTTGTTGATGTTGTGGTCACGGACACGTCAACAAGATGGATGGTTGTGTTTTGTTATTCTGAGAGACTGGGGCCCGTCCTGCGTCAGAGAGAGAGAGAGAGAGAGAGAGAGAGAGAGAGAGAGAGAGAGAGAGAGAGAGAGAGAGAGAGAGAGAGAGAGAGAGAGAGAGAGAGGTAGTTCACAACACACTCGTTAGTCAGGTTAAGAATTTAAGCTGAACTGGAGACGTGAGAATTAATTTGATTTACTCCAACAACGACACAAAGTTGGCAATTAAATGGCGCTAAACAAAGTTGGTGGGTAAATGGCATTAGACCAAGTTTAGAGGAGTACTAGGCGTTAGATAAATAGGGCGAATTAAATGGTGTTAGATGAAATTGGCCGCTAATTGGACCAACTAAATAACGATAAACAATACACAGAAACCAAACCTAACCTAACCCTACATATTTCTCCACTGAGGGAAAAATTATCGTACCGGACTTTGAGACCTGACGCTTAGGTTGCCAAAGAGAGAAGGGTTTTGAGGATGCGAGTCACGTAACTGGGTTCAATTTTCTTTCCTTAGTGACTCATTAATTATGTAAGTCTAAGCTAGCGATGGATTCTTGCCTCATTAAGAAGAATTTTCATGCATTAGTGTCACGATCATGCCCACCCAACGCCGCTGTGTAAGATGGTGGGAGTCAGTTAATTAAAAAATAATAATAATAATCTTTTTTTTAAATAATAATAATAATCTAATAATAATAATAATAATAATAATAATAATAATAATAATAATAATAATAATAATAATAATCTAATAATAATACAAATAATAATAATAATGCATTTCTATATACATGAACTAGATTATAATTCATGGTGGTATACTTGACAAGCCACATACCACATGATATACAAATAGACAGACACATAGATAGATAATAGATAGACAGACAGACAGACACACATATAGATAGATAGATAGATAGACAGATAGAAAGATAGATAAATAAAAAATAAAACAATAAAATGACCCGGAGAAAGAGGATAAACTAGAGAAAAAGTCTGAGTGTTAATCATCTTCAAATTCTTTTCACACTCACACAAGTTAAGTGAGTGTGCCGCCAGCCAGGTGAGACGCGAGGCACAAGACCAGACAGACATCAAAGAACTATGATGAGACTGACCCAATAAAAATAATAGAGGGTTAAGGTTCCCAGGACTAGTAGGGGGAGGGGGGGTGTAGGAAGGGTGTGTGGTGAAGCATGTGTGTTGTGTGGTGAGGTGGGTGTGTGGTAAGACGGGTGTGTTGTGTGGTGAGGTGGATATGCGTATTATTGTACTCTGGAGAGAAAGATAAAATTCAACTGGTACATGAGAAGGTTGCAGAGTCGAAAGTAAGAAAGAGGGAGAAATTAATAACAGCAAAGAAGGAGAGAGAATAAGACTCGTCGTTAAGAGAGAAGAAAGAAGACGTAAAACAAGACAACAAGAAAAGAAGAGAGAGATAGAAAAACAGAGTAATTATTAAAAGACAAAAAAAAAACATGATGAAAACAGAATAACTTAAGAGTAGTCAGCTGATATACGTCAACAAACAGGAATAACAAACGTAAAATATTACACCTTAAGACAAAAAAAATAATAGAAATAAACTGTCTTTCCTCAACTGTTACCCCCTCCCCACCACCACACCCTTCACCCTCCTCCCTCACCTTCACGACCCCCCTTACCCTTCACCCTCCTCCCTCACCAACCCCCTTACCCTTCACCCTCCTCCCTCACCAACCCCCTTACCCTTCACCCTCCTCCCTCACCAACCCCCTTACCCTTCACCCTCCTCCCTCACCAACCCCCTTACCCTTCACCCTCCTCCCTCACCAACCCCCTTACCCTTCCCCCTCCTCCCTCACCCTCACGAACCCCCTTACCCTTCACCCTCCTCCCTCACCCTCACGAACCCCCTTACCCTTCACCCTCCTCCCTCACCCTCACAACCCCCCTTTACCCTTCACCCATTTACCCACGCCCGAAGGCCCATAATCAACTCGAATTTACATATATATATAGGTAAGGGACACGGTTTCAGGTAACCTCACAACGTGCTACTCCAAGCTCGGTCTTCATACCTGATACTTGAACCATCTCTCACCGGTACTCAACAACAACTGTCTCATGCCAGCACGAGCAATGATTAACGCCTGGCTTTATATTTCCCTCTTTCCCTTGCCCGTTATTGCATTCTTATGGATTTTGAACGTCAGACGAACTTTTGTTAACTTTTCTGCCAGCGGTAGCGATCTTTTACGGAAGGAGTCTTGGAGTTTTGCAGTTTCCCTAACTTAGTTTCTGTGGCAGTCAGCTTCTGTACCGGAGATGATACATTAAATGGAGAGAGAGAGAGAGAGAGAGAGAGAGAGAGAGAGAGAGAGAGAGAGAGAGAGAGAGAGAGAGAGAGAGAGAGAGAGAAATTTACACATTAATTACGAGTATATGTGGTGTAGAGTAGAGTGCTCCTAGTGATGGCTGATGTGTGAACGAGGAGAGAGGCCGCACCTGTTGTATGATATAGTTTATAGACTATTAGAGGGAGTGTTATTACTGCTGCAACTAGTGGACCAACCCAGCCAGAGGTGGTGTTTGATGTATGAAGTTGGCAGCCACACACACACACACACACACACACACACACACACACACATTATTATATGGTTCACACATACAAAGATCCAGATTATATTAACAAAACGTTCATACAAAAAATACACTGCGACCACTCACGTCCATACAAAAAATACACTGTTACCATACACTCACACCCATACAACATACGCCATACATCAAAGAGTAATAATAATTGTTTATAAGTGAGTTAATAAACAGAGTATGAGTTGTTAAAACATTGATTTTTATTGTATGATGGACACATAAGTTTTGCATGTGTTAAAGGCTTTCCTATTATGAATGAATAAATCAGTATCTCACTTTCTCTCATTTTTTTTTACTTTCTCCCTCGCTTTGTCTCCCTCTCTATACCTGCTTGTGTGTGTGAGTAATTCTCTTTCTGTCTTTCTCTATTCCTGTATGTCTCTCTCCTTCTCTGTTTCTATTAGTCTTTGTTTCTCTATCTTCCTTTTCCACCCTTTATCTGTGTTTCTGCTCTCTCTCTCTCTTTCGTTATATATATTTTAATCTGCCTTATTCTCCCTCCTCTTCCCTATTCTCTCTGTTTCTCTTGTCTCTCTCTAGTTATCTCTCAGTCTCCAATCTTTATTTCGCTTTCTCTATAGTCCTCTAATTTTCACGTTGAACTGCTAACCTCCATCCACCTCACCTGCTAACCTCCATCCACCTCACCTGCTAACATCCATCCACCTCACCTGCTAACACCCATCCACCTCACCTGCTAACATCCATCCACCTCACCTGCTAACACCCATCCACCTCACCTGCTAACATCTATCCACCTCACCTGCTAACATCCATCCACCTCACCTGCTAACATCCACCTCACCTGCTAACATCCATCCACCTCACCTGCTAACATCCACCTCACCTGCTAACACCAATCACCTTACCTGTTTAGTGATAACAAAATTATTTGACCTTTACTGTGATATGTTAGAATCTGATACGTGGAGAAGAGAGGAGAGGAAGAGAAAAAGAATGGAGGGAGGATAGGAGTTTGAAGGGATAAAGGAAAGGAATGAGGAGAGGAAAAAGGAGACGAGAATAAACGGATGAAAGAGAGGGGGAAGGAGAGGAGGATAAAGGGATGAAGTAGAGGAGGGAAGAGAAAAAAAGAAGGAATGAAAGAGAAGTAGAGAAGATTGGGAGAGACTTCGATAAAGTGCCATAAATTTGTTAAAGTTATTGATGGTTGAGGAGTCTAAGGTCAAGGCCTCCCATCACCTCCAATGGCTCGACTTTTATCGCACAAAATTAAGGAAAAAATCACAAACACAAACACAAACACAAACACACACACACACACACAAAAACAAGCAGGCAGGCAGGCAGGCAGGCAGGAAGGAAGGAAGGACGATCATTTTAACAGCTTCAATGGCTCCCAGTCTAGTGTGTGTTATGCGTCATCCGGGGATTTTTTTAACTCCATCTGTTGCATGATTCTCTGGACAAGTGAGCCAAGTTGTCCTCTGTCACGGCTCTACCCTCTCGCCTCACTCAATCTAATATATACATTTGGATTCATTGATATATTCGGGGGGGGAGGGGAGGGGGGGAGAGGGGAGGGGAGGGGAGGGGAGGGGAGAGGGGAGGGGAGGGGAGGGGAGGGGAGGGGAGGGGGGAGGGGAGGGGGGTGAAATATGTTACTCACAGAAATGTCAACAGAAAGGAATACACAGCAAACTAGCTGGGTTGGGTTGGGTTGGGTTGGGCTGGGCTGGGCTGGGCTGGGTTGGGTTGGGTTGGGCTGGGCTGGGTTGGGTTGGGTTGGGCTGGGCTGGGCTGGGCTGGGCTAGGCTGGGCTGGGCTGGGCTGGGCTGGGCTGGGCTGGGCTGGGCTGGGCTGGGTTATAATAAATTCACATCGGTCTATTCAACAAAACACAACAATAGAAGACTCAAGACTCACATCAATGGCATAAAGTCCCCGTGAATATTATACGAAAAATAAAATGGAAAAACTCCCGCTTACTTGGTTGAGAGAGGACAAAAGAGGCCTTATGACTTAGGTATTTATAAGACTTTTTTAATTTGCCTTCAATAGACACACACAGGGTTGCCAAGGCCAGGAGAGACCACCAGATGTTATTACCGGATCTTAAGCCTCTTGTCTGTCCTTAATGAAACCTGACAGATGCCTTAACCTGAGGGGGACAACGTTAGATGGAAGGAGAGAACGTTAGATGATGGAGGGAGAGAACGTTAGGTGATGGAGGGAGAGAACGTTAGATGATGGAGGGAGGGAACGTTAGGTGATGGAGGGAGAGAACGTTAGATAATGGAGGGAGAGAACGTTAGATGGAGGGAGAGAACGTTAGATGTATGGAGAGAATGTTAGATGGAGGGAGAGAACGTTAGATGGAGGGAGAGAACGTTAGATGGAGGGAGAGAATGTTAGATGGAGGGAGAGAACGTTAGATGGAGGGAGAGAACGTTAGATGGAGGGAGAGAACGTTAGATGGAGGGAGAGAACACCAGATGGAGGGAGAGAACGTTAGGTGACGGAGGGAGAGAACGTCAGATGATGGAGGGAGAGAACGTTAGATGATGGAGGGAGAGAACGTTACGTAGAGATAGATAAATTCAGACGTACTTTAGAAAACCAGGAGAGCAAAAAGTGTAAGCAAATGGAGACAGAAAACGCCAAAAAATTTATAATAATGACGAGGATTTTTTTTTTTTCTACCAGAGTACAATTTGTCGTGAGTCTGACAACACGTAGCGAGCGAAGGTGTAGAGTGGCTTGTGTAGTTTGTCCCTTCGTGTTACTTTCATGTATATTTTTATTGGCGGTGGTGATGGTTGGTTGTGGTAGTGGTGGTGGTGGTGATAGTGATGGCATAGGTGGTGATGATAGTGTAGATTGTAGGTGGTGGTGGTGATTGTAGTGGTGGAGGTAGTGGATAGTCATTGTGGGGGTGGTGGTGGTGGTGGTGATTATAGTGGTGGAGGTAGTAATAACGATTGTGGTGGCGGTGGTGGTGGTGGTGGTGGTGGTGGTGGTGGTGTTGGTGGTAGTAGTGGTGGTAGTAGTGGTGGTGGTGGTGGTAGTAGCAGTAATAGTAGTGATTATAATGAAGATGATGATGATAATGATGCATAATCACATTAATAATGACAAGAGAAAATTATGATAACCAAGATGATAATAATAATAATAATAATAATAATAAACCTTTATCAACATGTAAATCATAACAAACAATAACACTCATTACTTATTTATGCTGATAACTCATTTCTCAATCTCCCTCTCAGTCTCTCCCTCTCAGTCTCTCCCTCCGTAGAAGAAAGTATTGGAGGAAATGTATCGTTTATCTCACTGTTTCTATATATCTCTCCCTACCCGTGTAGCTAACTAATTAGTAATCTCCCATTCTTTCTCTCTGTCTCTCTGTCTCCCCTACAGAAAATACTACACCAGATGAACCCCTCGGGAGTATAGTTCTCTGTCTCTCTCTCTCTCTCTCACTAAAACAAATTAATCAAGCTCTTTCTCACTCACTGTCTCTCATCTACAGAAAGTGGTGCAAGAGATGAACCGGCTGGGGATGATGGTGGACCTCTCACACGTGTCCACCAAGACCATGAAGGACACCCTAGACGTCACGGAAGCTCCCATCATTTTCTCTCACTCCTCCTCCCGCGCCCTCTGTAACAACCCCAGGAATGTCCCCGACGATGTCCTACTACAAGTGGTGAGTCCTACACGACGACCCTTGGTGCATGGTGAAGGAGAGGGGAGGGAGGGAGAGGGGAATAAAAAAAAACAGGAGGAAGGGAAGGGAAGAGGGTGGAGGGAGGGGAAAGAAAAACAGGAGGGCTGGGGAGGGAAGGAGGGGGGAAGAGAAAGCAAGGAGTGAGGGGTAAGGAGGGAAGGAGAGGGCGAGAGGAGACGGGACGGAGGGAAGGGGAGATACATTTTAAAGGATTTGTCTCGATTATGGTGAGTCTTACACGATCCTTGGTGCTTGGGGAGAGGGAGGAGGGGAAAACAAGGAGGGAGAGGAAGTAAAAAAAAAAAGAAGGAGAATTATCGAGAAAAACAAAGGAGGGATGGAGAAGAAAGGAGAACAAAAGGAGGGAAGGGGGGAGGGAGGAAAAAGGAGAAGGGAGGGATAGAAGCGAGTATCGACGATTGTGTTTCGCCTTTTCGGTGAGTCCTGAGGGAAGAGAGGAGTAAGAAAAGAGGGAGAAAGAGGAAAAGGGGAAAGATGAAAGGGAAGGAGAAATATTAAACTTGAGACATGTTTTCGAGGACGTCCTGCCTCAGGTGGTAATCTGGCAGGAAACTGGGTAGCGAGAGATGGAAGGAGGGAGATGCGAGGAAAAGGCTAGGACAAGGACAGAGGGGGAGGAAAAGAAGGAGAGGAAATTTTCTTTGGGAACCTAATGACAACAGGGAACATCGAAAGAAAGAAAGAAAGAAAGAAAGAAAGAAAGAGAGAAAGAAAAAATAAAGAAAGAACAAAATCAAGAAAAAAAATCACGTGAAGAAGAAAAGAACAAGAACTAAATAAAGAACATCAAGAACAAAACGAACAAGAACAAGAAGAACAAGAATGAAGATAAGGTTAAACGACAGAAATCCTGGCACCGAAGTCCTACAGAACGTAACAAGTCCTATAGGATACTCGGTAAGGCGTGACGGAGCGAGAGAAGAAAAACAGAGAGACCGAGGAGGGAAGTGAACGTGCGGAAGGAAGGAAGGTAGTGAAGGAGGGAAGGAAGAACGAAGAAAAACATCTCCCAACGACATCCTGTGGCAGGCGGCAAGTCCTATAGGAACCTGGGCGGGGAGGGAGGGAGATAGGGGGGGGGGGAGGAGATAGTGGGAAAAGGAAGACAGGAGAAAGAAAGATGTGAATAGTGGATGGATGAATACATAATTACATAAAATGGCTAAGCCGATTGAGAAATAAATAGAAGACAGACAAACAGACACATTAATTTCTTTCATTTGTTGGATAAAGTTGGACAAGTAGATAAGCAAACCTGTAAGAGAGAGAGAGAGAGAGAGAGAGAGAGAGAGAGAGAGAGAGAGAGAGAGAGAGAGAGAGAGAGAGAGAGAGAGAGAGAGAGAGAGAGAGCTCAGGTACCCCAAAAATACAAGGTAGAAATCTCAAGAGGCTCATATGATTATTTTTTCTCATAACTTCAGCTGTAAGATCTATTTAATTGGATCCCTTAAGCCAATACACAAAAGATTGAATTCTCAGAGGCCCTACAGGCTGACTCTCTTCCCCAACCCCATAACTTGAGGTATATAACGTCTCTACCCCCCACCCCCCTTCACCTCACCTCACACCTCCTTTGTTTCAACACGTAGTTAATGACAAAAAAAAAAAATACCTTTACAATAACATCAAAAAACTACCATAAGTTATTGAATTCTTGGAATCGCAGTTAAGCGAGAAAAAAACACACTTACTGTATTACTATCTGAAATTATTCCAGGTGTGTTTTTTTCGTGTGTGTTTTTTTACAGTGTGATGTTGACCAATGGTTGCGCTTGTCTCGTGGTTGGTAGTTGTTGTAAATGATGGTTGTTGGGGTGTTGTTGGTTGTTACTGTTTATCTTGATGGAGGGAAACATTATCTTGGTCTTGTTCTCCTTCTTTATTTGTTTTCGTTTCTCTGTTCGTTTTAGTTCTCTTTCTCCATCCATAGACTTCTTCTTTTTCTTCTTCTTTTCGTTCTTCTTCTTCTTCCCGTTTTCTTCTTCTTCTTCTTCTTCTTCTTCTGTTTCTTTTTTCTTATTATTATGTTTTTTTTATTTTTCTTGTTCTCATATTTATTATCGTTCTTCTTCTTCTTCTTCTTCTTCTTCTCTCAAACAATTAACAGTAAATCATTACTCTTTCAGTTCTGGTCCAATTAACTTGAAACCTGTCAGAGTCTCGCTTGGGTCCAATATATTTACCTATTTTACCCTTTTTAAAGACTTTACGTGTCAATAAAAAAACTATGCTGTGGTTATATAATTTTGATGTATAATTCTGACATTTGTATTCCTGTATTGTATACTGTATTGTTATATTGTATTATTTCCGTGTGTATATTTCTATTGTTGTGGTGATTATAATGAATTGTGGTAGGGCTTATTGTTACGGTGTTGTATTGCTCGATCACTGCTCCCTGACGACTGTTATGCCAGGGTGGTTTGCTCGTAACGAGGGTGTCAATTGTTATGTTGGCTTAGATAGGGTAGTTCGGGGTGCGATTACTTCTCGGGGAACGTTGTATCGTAGCTAAGGGATATTGTTGATGGTATATATATGAGAGAGAGAGAGAGAGAGAGAGAGAGAGAGAGAGAGAGAGAGAGAGAGAGAGAGAGAGAGAGAGAGAGAGAGAGAGAGAGAGAGAGAGAGAGAGAGAGAGAGAGGGGATTGAAGCTACGGTTATATATTGAAGTTCGTTATCAGTCGCCAAATATGATATTACCGAAAAACTTGTAGGGGGAAACACACAGCCTTGAGGTACGCTCCATTTGCTAAACACATTGGAAAACGAATAGAACCCAGGGTCCTTCATCTTGGGTTGAGAGGTATGGAATGGGGTGGGGGGTGGGGTGTGTGTGAGGGTGGGGGGGGGGTCGAACTGGAATGAGGTTAAATAAATTCCTCTTGTGATACTGTGAACGAGAGAGTCAGCGTTAGTATTCAGAGAACTTGCTGAAGCAGTTGAAAATTACAATAACAAGTCTGTGGTCCGTCTGCAGCTTCAGGAGTGTTGTGGTTGGACATGAAAGAAGATCTGATGGAAATGAAAGAAGCAGGAGACCAAAACACTTCAAAGAGTCATGGCAGAACGACTCCCAAGCCAAACTTTCCGAAAGGCCTTTAAAATATTTAAAAGAAACATTATAAGATCCACAAAAGTTTTCGAGAGAGAAGTCAAAAGTTGTGAGTCAGGTGTGAGAAGCAACTTGTAATAGAATGAGGAGAGCGAAGGTCTCACTGTATATTTGAGAGTCAATCTTATCCCTCAACAAGGAGAAGTTTTCTTCAAGTCTCTGGTGAATTTTCCGACTATTTTATCTTGAAGTCCGTAACTCTTTTATTCGTGTTTAATTATAAGTCCAAAGAGTCTTGAGAAGAGAGAGAGAAAGAGATATAATGAATAGAAAATAAAACAGTGATGGGCGAAATAAAACAAGCCTTGTGAGTTAGTCAAGAACAACTACTGAGGCACAATGTTTAACAGCTAAGAGTTGAAGGACAAGTCGTGGAATGTGTGGGCGACACGTCGGTGTCAAAGACCTAGTAAGAACTAGCCAACCAACAGCATTAAGTGGCGGTCATAAAGGGATGCTTTATGTGATTGGGACGTGGAATAAGACGAAAGCTAGGATCAAAGTTCAATATTCTGCATCTTGGAACCTGGAAGATTTACATGTTCCTTGAGAGTGGCTGCGGCGGTGGTGGCGGGGAATGGATTAAGGCGAACAAATGGTGTTATCATTAGGTTGAAAAATATTATGGGAAAATGATTTGAGTTCAGGATTAGGATGGTTTTTCACTTTTTTTTTCTTTAATGTTCCACTGAGGGTAATTGAAGAGGTGTTATGTCTTTACCTTGGTAGTGCCGCTGTCACCTTCCTCCCCCGACCATTAACCACAACCTCGACAAAAAAAATAAATACAAAAATAAAAAAGAACGAAATGCCCTTCACATTACAAAGATTGTTTTATACTGAGTTCCCATTGATCTGATTGGCTTACCATCATGGTTCGCTTATTCCCTCATGAAAGCTGGTTTTTCTGATTTGTTGAGCAATTTCTTATCAGGACGTCGGTGGTGAAGCAATCACTTCCTGAGAGACGCTTTCTTTAGAGTTTGTTTCTTGGAACTGTTGTTGTTGTTGTTGATAAAGATGACATTCTGAAAGTAATTTGTGGTGCTTTAATGTCTTTTTGTTTTGTTTTCATTGTCTGGTATATCCTCCCTGGCTTGGCCCAAAGTGACTGGTATTAAGAGCAACACAGACTCTCTCGTATGTAATTTGGTCTCATGTGTTCCCCTCTGTGACCGCCTTACCAGATGACAAGTGACAGCTGCGATGCGTCAACTTACAACAACAAAATGACGAGTAGACGAAAATGTTGGCTTAATACAGGAATAAACACTAGATTATGAGGAAGAGCAAGAAGACGATGATAATTAAGAAAATGACGATGATAGTTAAGAAAATGACGATGATAGTTAAGAAAATGACGATGATAGTTAAGAAAATGACGATGATAGTTAAGAAAATGACGATGATAGTTAAGAAAATGACGATGATAGTTAAGAAAATGACGATGATAGTTAAGAAAATGACGATAATAATTAAGAAAACGCCGACAAAGTTGACCAATAAGAACAAAAAAGATAACAAAGAAGATGACGAGAAAGAACAACATGTAGACGAAGAAGAAAAAAAAAATAACAACAAATCAGACAATAACAACCAGATAAAGAAAAACAAAACAAGTTACTTGGGAATTCACAATAATGAACACACAGATAAACACAACAACAACAACAACACTAAAACAACAAAATCTCTCCAAAAAGTCGAAACAAAATAAAACTTCTGAAATCACACCCAAACTCCCACAAACTGTAAGCCACAGAATAGCGACGAAAGAAAAAAATAAAAAAAATAAAAAACAAAATATCGACTTACTTTTACTTGATGTGAAAGCAAAACGCAAGGGAGTTTAAAGTTTATGAAAGTGAAACGAAACTCTGGATAATTTTTGTTTCCCTCCCTCCGAGTTAAGAGAAGATCAGGCGAAGGTAAACAAGAGACTAAGGCGTTCATGGGGTGAGGATTAACGGTGAGAATAAGGCGTGCACTGTGTAGCTACTCTCCCCCTCCTGATCATCTTCATTAAGCATTTCGACATAAAAAAAATGTACCTTTAAAAAAATAAATTAATACAGTAAACTCGTTTTTTTTTCCCTCTTCTCTTTTGTCTTTCTTACTTCGTTCTTTGTGTCAGATTAATTTAATTTCGGATTTCTTTTTTTTTTTTTCATTTCGCTGTTTTTCTCGGACATTTATATTTATTTCTATTTTGTTTTTCTCTTCTTTTTTTTTACAGGGATTTAGTTTTCCTTTGGATGTTATTTAAGGTCTTCTAAGGTGGGTCTAATTCCATTTCAAAGACCTTTCCTTGAATTCAATGTTTTTTTTTTCCTTACTTAACCAGAGTTTATTTCGAAGTCATTCCTGAGTTCTATTTCCTTTTGTAAAAGTTCAAATCCATTCCCACGTCAGTTCGGAGTTTTCTTCTTTCTCAGGAAGTTCGTTTCTGTTTAAATATTTCCACACATTTTTTCCCCTCCCCGAGTCCTTTGTAAGAAAATAAAAAAAATTCTTTCTCGAGTACTTTTTTCCTTTTCCACCATTATCATGTCTGGGATGTCTTGAGCAGAGTATAGTACTATGTTATAATTACTTTTCATTTTGGTGGTTTTAATAAGTCCGCGTACAACTCTTCAAGAGGTAAAAATGTCTTTATTTTTTGTCGAATTTTCATTTTTTGCGATTTTCTTGTATAAGCTTGTCTTCTTTTTTCTTTAAGATGGACTGAGTTCATTGAGAGGGTCCAGAATGTGTAGGAATATAATATGTTGTTGTTTTTTATATTATTATTATTATTATTGTTGTTTTTGTTGCTGCTGTTGTTATTAATATTGTTGTTATGGTCAATGTTATTATTTTTGTTATTGTTGTTATGGTTAATGATGCTGTTCTCTGTTCTTGTTATTACTGTTGTTCATGTTCTCGTTGTTCTGGCTCATGTTTTAATGTATATGCGCTATTAATTTATTTAACTCCTTTCACGAAGACAGTTTTTGCACATGAAAAAAGTGACTACGTGAAGATTAGGCATCCCAGTTTATTTAACCTGATGATAAAACACCCTAACTTAACCTAACCTAATCTAATCCAACCTTACCTAACCTAACATCTAACGTAACAAAACCTAACCTAACCTAACAATCTAACGTAACGTAACCTAACCCCCCAAAGTAGCATTAGGGTGTTTAATCAGGTGAAATTAGCTAGGGTGTCTAATCCTCACCTGATCTGACAACAATTAATGAAAATAAAATATCCGAACAATTTCTCGTTAACACACAAATAATTGGGTCATTTGTAACTATATAGACAATCAATTAAACAGTCAATATGTATTATATAAATCATACAGGCAACATGTATACAGTATATACAGTGTACCGTAATGATATAGAAGTTATTACCATCCTATGAATAGACGATCAGGTCAATGAGCAGATAGAGTAGTGGATGCTAAGATGAGTATGTGAATAGACAGATAGATGGACTGACAGACACAAATAGACAGATAGATGGACTGACAGACACACACACAAACATCCTTCTCACCTGAAAAATACTGAAAGTAAACATTCGCCATACTGTCAGACAGACAGATAAAGACACGAATGTTCTTCCTTCTTCCTATTTCTTACACTTGTTTCTTAACCTGACTGAAGGGAAACTTTCTAAGCTGCTCAGAGGGGAAGTTGGTAAGACTTGTTTTCAGCGACGAGAGAAAGCTTAGTAGGGTGAATAGCGAGGCGAAAGCTTACTTCACTGAGTAGTGAGGAGAAAGCTTCTTTCAGCGAGGAGAATAATGGGGGAAGTTTATTTCAATGAAGAGAGCAATACGGGAAAGCTTCTTACATTGACGTGAAACTTTCTTCACCTGCGAAAGACTTTCCTCATGAAAAAAAAAAAAAAAACTTGCCTCATCTACGTAAAAATTTTCCCATAACGTGAAACTTGCCTCATGAAGTCAGCAGTCGCCTCACAGAGAAACCGCTAAACTGCCTTAAGGATTAGAATGGTTAAGACATGTTGTTCTCTCTCCTTTCAGAAACGTAACAGAGGCATTGTTATGGTGAGCTTCTATGCCGACCACGTCAGCTGTAGTGAGACGGCTAATGTGACCCATGTGGCCAGTGAGTAGCTTATTACTGTTTCTCTGTATCTCTCTGTGACACCACCTATCTCTCTCTATCTCTCCGTCTCCCTCCTCTATCTCTTTGTCTCCCTCTCTATATATCTCACAGTATACATCTCTCTCTCTCTCTCTCTCACCTTACCTCTCTGTGTAATTCTCTCATGGCTTTTCTTGCTTTCTCTCTTTTTCTCCTCTGTTCTGTTTCCCCCTCTCTCTCTCTTCTTTCCTCTATCTCTGTTTTCCTTTTCTGTCTATCTGTCTGTCTCTTCTTGCCTCCGATTTTCTCTATTTCTTCTTCGTCGTCCCAAAAGTTTACAACATTTCTTGCTATCTGTCAATACCACACGATTCTAACTATTTGTTTATCTCTCTATCTCTCCTTCAGTTCCCTCTTCTTTTCCTTTTCATTCTCTCACATCTTTGCTAAAATAAATTCTCGTCTTCTTTATTCCCCTCCTTCTATCTAAAGACCCGTTTAGCTGTCAATACTCTCATCTTTACTTAGCTGTCTGTCTGTCCGTCTCTTTCAACCATTTTTACCACCCTCTTACTGCATCTTTCTTTTCCTCCTTCATTCCCTTCTTCTACTGCTATATTCTTTCTTGCATAACTTTATCAACAAACACTTTCCGCAAGGGTCAATCACATGTCGATAAAATACATGTTATCTCTCTCTCTCTCTCTCTCTCTCTCTCTCTCTCTCTCTCTCTCTCTCCCTTCTACTACTCGATCTCTCTCCTCCTCTTACTTTCCTTCTCCTCCCTTGATGTTCCTTCTCACGCTACTTTGCCAAGGAGAAAAATTCCGCTAGGCTCATTTGGCAATCGATTCACAACCTTTCCTTCTCTCCTTTCTCTTTCTACTTCACATCTCTCCTATTCCTCCTTCTCCTTGTCTTCCTCCTTCATCTCCTCCACCCACCTTCCTTCTCATAACTTTGCGGTCGGTCAATTTATCTGACAATACAAGGAATCTGACTGTCTCTCCTCTCTCTCACACCTTCCATCCATCCTTCCTAGCTTTCTTCTAATCCTGCCACTCTTCCTTCCTTTCTTCCTTCTCCTTCCATCTTTTCGTCTAACACAACTCTACCAAGAAGGAGGAACTTTCCGCTAGGCCCATTTAGCTGTCAATACCACACGGGTCCGAGCAGCTACACAATCGAACCACTGTCAAACGCACGTAAGAAATACAAAGGACACGCTTTTAACACTAGCGAGTCCTTGAGTTGCGAAGTGGCCGATCAAAGGGGTAAGGAGGCGAGGGTGAATAAATAGATATGTAAAGGTGGATTAGACAGTTAGATATGAGTGATGGATTAGGTGAATTAAGGAGTTAGAGATGTGGAATTACATGGATGGATGGAGATAGATAAATGTTGTAGGTAGAAAGATAGATAGGATTGAACAAATTGTTTACAGTTCATGCACAAGTGATGAAAAATATATAATTGAAAGGTGAAATATACAGTGCGTTCACAAGTGATAAAAAATATAAGATTAATGAATAAATTGTACACGGTGGGTTCAATGCGAATGAAAAATATAAAATCAATGAATATCTTGCAGACAATGTATTCAGAAAAGTTGGAAAAAATATAAATAATGAATGATTTTGTAGAAAGGACATTTTAGTTGATGAAAAAAACCTGCCTGAAGTGGTGGTGTGGCTGACGACCGTGACAAAACAGGTAAAGAAAAAATCGACAGAAAAATACAGGTGTATTTTTGAGAGGTGCGTTCATAGTTGATGGAAAAAGATACGGACGAAATGTTATAGGGAGTGAGTTTCATATATATGAAATAGATAGAAATGGAATGTGAAATTGAATGAGTTTGGTGGTGATGGAAAGGACATGAATGGGGAGCTACAGTCACGTGTGGTGTGACCTGATGGAATGTGTGTGTGTGTGTGTGTGTGTGTGTGTGTGTGTGTGTGTGTGTACGTTTAGATATTAAATTGAACAAAGGCTTAAATTTATTGAGAAAAAAATACACAATGTACACGGAACACTTTGATGAACTTCGTTGAATTATATGTGGAAATGAAGTCAGTAGTTAATGAAATAAAGATTAAGAGCAGCGTTAGTAAGGGGTTGGTCATACGTCTAGCAGCGAATGAAATGAGACGCAGTTGCAATAAATTCTCAAGGCGGCAGGAAATACTATGATTCAGCCAGTCAAGTATAACAGGCATCGGGCTGACTTACGCAAGAAAAAACACAAACAATAACATCCCACAAAAGAAAGACTAATATAGTTGAGAAAAAAATAATGGAAATAAAAATAAAATCCCGTAGAAACCGAATTTAATAATGTAAATAAAATATACCAAAAAAATATTAGAGAAAAAAAAATTTCAATAAGACAATTTACAAGAAAATAATATATATGGAAAACGATTTTTGTATTTAATTATGAGTTCTAGAAAAAATAAATAAAATTTGTAGCTAGTGTAGTGGGAATAGAGTTTAGAATTTAAATGTGAAACTTACACAAAGATACGAAGAGATTTGTGAGTAGGAATCGTATTTACATTTGATTGGGGAAAGTGAAGAAAGGGCAAGCAAAGACGGGTAAAGGTTTCAATGCAATAGTGAAGGAAAAAAATTGATATGCAGAAATGCTTTGACACTGAGGAGGAAATGTTACCCGGAGGACAGAACTCAAACACAAAGGAATGGGAGAGAGAGAGAGAGAGAGAGAGAGAGAGAGAGAGAGATTGATCTGAGATGAAAAGGGGTCTTGGTGACGAGATATAGATAGATAGATAGATAGATAGATAGATAGATAGATAGATAGAGATAGATAGAATAGCAGATAAGGAGCGAAAGATAGGTACCTGTAGATAGGGAGAGATAGATAGGTAGACAGGTGAGAGGTAGATAGATAAATATATAGGTGGAAAAATAGATATAGATAGATATAGATAAATAGATAAATAGATATAGACAGATGGAAATAAAGATAAATTGATAGATTAGTTAACAGATAAATACTTTAAGAAAAAATAAGACAAAAAAAGTAAAAATTTAAGAGTAAAGAAAAAATTAAGATTACGAAGAATTAATAAAACAAGAATACTTAAGAAACGAAAAAAATATAAAGAAATTACATAAATGTTTTAGAGGGGAAGAAAATAATTAAAAAAATAAGACGAAACGCCAAATAATGTGAAAAGACGATAAATTGAAGAGTAAAACAAAAATTGATGACTTGAAACTTAAAAATGAGAAACAAAAAAACAAAAGAAAAGAAAAACAAAACAACAATAGAATATCATGAAATTATTAACAAGAAACCAACGAAAAATCAAGAAAATTATAAAACTTTACAAAAATAAAACTTCGAAACGACAAGAAATTTAAAATAGATTAAAAAATACGATGAGAAAACTTAAAAGAAAACGAAAAACTCCATAAATTGAAAAAAGAAAAAAGAACTTTAAATGAAAAAAAAAATACGACTAAAAAATATTAATAAAGATCTTCTCTGGTGTAGTTAAATTTGCCTTTAGTGGCACTGAAGACTTCAAAGGCGATAAAATATTCAGCGACCAAAAAGGAGGTTAACTCAGGTCTCGGGGTCAGGTCAAAGGTGAAGGAGGGAGGTATATACTGTATTATGCATAGCCGGTCGAGAGAGAGAGAGAGAGAGAGAGAGAGAGAGAGAGAGAGAGAGAGAGAGAGAGAGAGAGAGAGAGAAGCCACAATATCTCGTTAATCACAAATCAATAAATAAATACGCAAATTAAAGCAACAGCCATAACAAAATGAATAAACATGAGGAGAAAAGGAATTTTTTCCATCGTGAATAAATAATTATATCCTCCACAGGTTGATTGTTATGATTTTACCTGTCCTTTATAGGGATGTACGTATTTTACCTGTCCTTTATAGGGATGTACTTATTTTACCTGTCCTTTATAGGGATGTACGTGTTTCTACAGATGAGCGACTAAACACGTTCTCTTAAGTAAGTTTCTACACGAGACAAAAAATGTCCTAAGATTACGGACACGGTTGTACCTGGAAAGACTCACGTTAATGTCAACTTGGTCAGCAAACTTCCTTTAGGAAACCGAATCTTATATTTAAAATAGATTATAGAATTTTGCGTTATTTAATATATATTTTTTATGGTAATTTATTTGCACAATTTTCAAAGGCACACACACACACACACACACACACACACACACACACACACACACACACACACACACACACACACACACACGGGAGAAACATTGCCTCATATTTCTGGATAATTCCCAGGTTTTAATCTCTCACATGAAAGAGCATAAACACGATGGATCGGTTTCCTCCTGGCAGCGTTGGGTCTCGTATCATTTTGTTTCATTAGGATTTATAAATAGGATTAAAACTTCCATAATTCTCTCCTGGACATTCCGTTCTTATATACATTAATTTCTTATTCATATATCCTCGTCTCGTATTGTCGTCCTGAAAGTAATTTGTCTCGACCTCTGAGCATCTTTTCATAATGGTGTATATTTATTTAATTCTAATATGTTGTTTACCTTATTACCAACTACATCATATTATTTCATTATGGCTGTACCTTCAGAGATAAATAAACAGTCACATGCTTGTAGTGTCTAACTGCGCTGGCTGAGAGGATGACAGCTCTCATCTGAAGGTCGCGTGGTCGTTTCCCGGGCATTCCTAGTCCACCCAGCTGTACAGTATATGTGTACCGAACATTATAGGTGTTGGTGTGTGAAGGTGGTCAAGTGCAGTGCCGATTGACTTAGTAAACAGTACAGTAGAAAAACCCATATAACGAACTTCTATCTCCATATAATCCGTTAGATCGGGGTTTCACGTCTAATGGGCCCTCGATATAACAATCTTTTATCTCTATATAATTCGTTAAAAGGAGGTTTTATATCTAACGGACTAACGATATAACGGATTCTTTTTTATATACAGTTCGTTCAACAGAGGTTTCACTGTATGCTGCATCCACACTGCCTTTGAGACTCACTTTAACTTTTACGAGGGGTGGATTTGAGAGAGGATCATGGGGGTGTGGGTATGGAAGACGATCATGAGGGTGTGGGTATGGAAGACGATCATGAGGGTGTGGGTGTGGAAGACGATCATGGGGGTGTGGGTGTGGAAGACGATCATGGGGGTGTGGGTGTGGAAGACGATCATGGGGGTGTGGGTGTGGAAGACGATCATGGGGGTGTGGGTGTGGAAGACGATCATGGGGGTGTGGGTGTGGAAGACGATCATGGGGGTGTGGGTGTGGAAGACGATCATGGGGGTGTGGGTATGGAAGACGATCATGAGGGTGTGGGTGTGGAAGACGATCATGGGGGTGTGGAAGACGATCATGGGGGTGTGGAAGACGATCATGGGGGTGTGGGTATGGAAGACGATCATGAGGGTGTGGGTGTGGAAGACGATCATGGGGGTGTGGGTGTGGAAGACGATCATGGGGGTGTGGAAGACGATCATGGGGGTGTGGAAGACGATCATGGGAGTGTAGGTATGGGAGACGATCATGGAACAGCTCACACACTCTTCTGACACACCTAAACGTATTTGAACGAGCCAAGTGGAAATTCTAAATCAACTTTGTGTTTTTTTTTTTTCAAGAGCCAAGTTTCGAATTAAGACAACAAACTTCAGAAACGCTGTTGACATTACCCGAGAGTACAGCTTTCAGTCGTCGTAAATTCCTAATTGAATTTGGATTGTAAGCCGGGAAGTTTTTTGAGGTGGTTTTAAGAGGGTCATAAGGTTAGGAGGGATGGTTAGGTTAGGTTAGGAGGGATGGTTAGGTTAGGGTAGGAGGGATGGTTAGGTTAGGTTAGGAGGGATGGTTAGGTTAGGGTAGGAGGGATGGTTAGGTTAGGTTAGGTTAGGAGGGATGGTTAGGTTAGGGGAAACTTCTATTAGTTGGGGGGCAGCATTCATGAGTGAGGGGCAGTATTCATGAGTGGGGGCAGTATTCATGAGTGAGGAGCAGTATTCATGAGTGAGGGGCAGTATTCATGAGGCGTGGTAATGAGAGAGGGCAGGTCATGGGTTGAATACTTGCCATCACCGGTCATAACCTTCAGGCTACATCATGTATGACATTGTTCAGGCCGAGGCACCTGCTGGGTATTCAAGTATTCACACTTTTATTGCCAATTTAGTTTATTCACTGTTGTACTCTAAATTATTATTAACAAAGTGATAAATTATATTACCTTTACAGTAAATTATATTTTTAAACACTATGATGTACTTTCATAGTTGTTATACACGTATTCATACACATAAATATACTTTTACGGACTGAATCATACTTGTTATTGTAAATTAAATTTCATGTGCATTCCAGTGTTCGTATAAACCGGCAACTAATTATATATTCATACACCGAACTGCAATTTCCTGAAGAAGATTAGATTTCTATACCCTTAATTATATTTTCATACTCTTATCTACATTTTTTCAAACATACAATAATCTTGCGCACACAACAGGGTTCATCCAGACACTACACCGTATAATTCGTCGGTTTTATTCCGGATTAGTCCAACAAGATGTGTCTTTTACCAGAATATACATTACCACTTATAATTGTTTTACAGATAAGGTAATGGGGAAGCTGTCTCTTACTGTCCTTGTGAATAACGCTGCTTTAAACTTGGAATGAAACAGAAGGAAATGTTAAAATTATATGTGGAGAGAGAGAGAGAGAGAGAGAGAGAGAGAGAGAGAGAGAGAGAGAGAGAGAGAGAGAGAGAGAGAGAGAGAGACCCATCCTGAGTCTCCATTACTCAAATAAACTCCGCTGCTTCTACTCAAACACAGGAATCGAACCTGAGAGCTTAAGTGATGTAGCGGTTCTTTCATGCATACAAGAACCTCTCTGTAAGACTTAGACGAGCTAAAGTTCGCCTGGCGTATCTTCTCTCATCGTGCGAGACCAGAAGCTTCGAGTACGACAGACGAACTTTCTCCCGTCATTGCAATCAATCAAGCAACATCAGGGAACGAAGACCTCAGCTCAGAAGACAACACGAGGAGACCGGGTGAGGGTGGTTGTGGAATGTCGTGGGGAAGTTGATGGTCAAATGGGTCCTGTCCAGGTCCTGATGGTCTGCCATGCTAATGAACCTCAGTCTTAATGAACCTCAGTCTTAATGAACCCCAGTGGAGCTCTTAAGGCTGCTTCCTACCTGGACGAGGGACTACGATGACTGGGGGACTACGAAGATTGGGGGACAGCAAGAACTGGAGCTCATTTAACTAACAATCTCAAAGACACAATAAGACTCTCAGGAGGCCCCAGGTGGGTTGATGGAGGCTATGGGACCCGAGTAGCCTTAGGAATTTCAAAGAGCCTAAACTCTTACCTGAATACTCTAAAGTGCTTCCAGGACATTATAAAAGAAATCGTAGAACCTCACTATGGATTCTTCAAACTTTAAAAAGGCTTCGATAAATTCTAGAGGCTTTTTGAAGCTTACTATTGAGTCTAAGAAGCACTAGGAGATTACCAGAGAGGTATGAGAGGTTGTAGAACACTCGGGAGGCTTATATAAGAGCCTATGGAAATTTGCAAGCCTTAAGGGGACTTGTGAAAGGTAAATTGTGGGAGGTCGCTGTACAATAACATCACTCGACGCTGCGGAAGACACCAAGAGGTTTCAGGATTCTCAAAGGATGGTTATGGGAACACTAGACAACTGTACGTGTAGTGTTTGTAAGAAGCCTCAAGGGAGTTGCCGAACCCATTACTGGATCGTGAAGTTCTAAAGATTTTTCCAGAAGTGTAAATTAAAGAAAACGGAGACCCATAAACCAGACGATAACTCAAGAGAATTTATCTAGACAAATGACGATGGTCATTAAGAGAAGAAGACAATCTCCTAATGATGCCCACCCGGTTAATTAAAAGCCTCGTTACCTGTAATGTACATAATCACCCATAATTAAGTGTATCCGGGCAGCCGTAACTAATGCATCAGTTAAAGACGCGGGACCGACACTCATTTATAAATTGGAAGAAAAGGTAATTGTGTTTTTGTTATGTGTGTATAATATATATAAACATACATATTTGATTTCTGAGATATATAACGACGCTTAAATATATAAAACACTTTGTACCGTCCTTATATCTGAGGGTTGGCGACCACAGTCCTCCAAGGTTTTGTATATCTGAGGACCCAGTTTTTAATATCATCCACCCATCCCAGTCTCTGCCTTCCCCTGGCCCTCCTACCCTTAACTTTGCCCATAAATATTTATCATCCTTTCATCCCTAATTATATAACTAAAGTATATAATTTTTCTTTTCTGTTGGTATAACGTGCAAATAAATCACTCTGTATAACAACGTGTATATATATATATAAAACACTTGGTTATAACGACATGTGTACTGTTATAGTCACTTTATATAACTATACTATTATACTTGTATATAATTTTCTAATGAAGTGTAGATAACTACTTCAACCATAACAAAAGAGTGACACCCCATTGTAATCTTTATATTCGGCGTCAATAAAGATAAAAATAGCTTAAATAATAAAACACTGTCAAATACGAGTAAAAATATTTAAATACTTTATGGAGATTAATGGAGTATAATTTGTTTAAAAATGGTTAAGGTGGTGGTGTAGTAGTAGTAGTAGTATCATTACCACCACTTGAGCCCCGTGTATCGTGTTTCAGACCACATCAACCACATCAGGGAGGTAGCGGGCATCGACCATGTTGGTATTGGAGCGGACTTTGACGGCATTAATAAGTAAGTACCATTCATTATCTCTAAGGTACCATATATTTTATTGTAAGTGTTAATTTTAAAATTACTGGCAGAATTCTCGTGTCATTTAGCAAGTTAGTGTCAGTCTGATTTACTTAATGACATTTTTGCACTTTAAGTAATTTTTTTGGTTTCATTTCAGTAAAAGTCCGAATTAAAATTATATTTGTGTGCCATTTAATGTTATGTACGTGTGTGTGTGTGTGTAATGTTTACTTCAATGTTTCATCTTGTAGTATCAATGTTTATCTAAATGCAGTATTTGTTTAGCGTTACATTCCACATAAGAAAACATCGTCCTTACTCGTGTGGGCGCCTTTGTAGTTAAATACGGGTCACTGTTATTTAAATTGGAGTAAATGTTGAAAGCGTGTAGTATAAACCATGAATTTAGTTTAAGCAGAGAAAATTTTTGAATGTAAAAAAAAAAAAGTGAAATTACAGATATGGAGAAAGCACTGGTGTAGAGAAAGCATATACAGTGAAAGTACAGGTGTGGTGAAAGGACACGTATTCTCAAATCACAATTACTTTAACCCCCCCCCCCCTCCCACACACACACACGAAATGAGAGAGAGAGGGAGAGAAGGTCATTTACTCGCCCACTCACGTTTTTAATTACCAAAAAATCTCCAGGAATTAATGTCCGTAAAACCACAAGTGCTGTACTGTTTCCTGCAGGTAGAAGATGATTTAGAAAGATATAAATTATTCCGCCTCTTCCTGGATTTTCTGTTTTTGAGGTGTGTGTGTGTGTGTGTGTGTGTGTGTGTGTGTGTGTGTGTGTGTGTGTGTGTGTGTGTGAGTTATAAGTGGTAGGTGTAGGTTTTTTTTTTGAAGGCATAGGTGGGTGTAATGAGTGGCAGGTGCAGGTGGGTGTTATCAGTGACAGGTGCAGGTGGGTGTAGGTGGGTGTTATCAGTGACAGGTGCAGGTGGGTGTAGGTGGTTGTTATCAGTGGCAGCTGCAGGTGGGTGTAGGTGGGTGTTATCAGTGACAGGTGCAGGTGGGTGTAGGTGGGTGTTATCAGTGGCAGGTGTAGGTGGGTTTTATCAGTGGCAGGTGTAGGTGTCCCCCCCCCCCCTGAAACTAATAACATATGTGTCGAAACTCCGCCACCTTGCACCATACTCAAGAGCTCTCGCCAAATTACACCCCGACGCTCCTTACCTGAGATAATTAGGTACCTGGCTGGGAACTCAACATCTGTGCACCTCTAATTGGGTTAGCACCTTGATGGTAAAGCCCACCTGAGCGCTCCCTCTATCAACTAATGCCCATAACACGTACTGGCGTCCCATATCCACCGCCCAGACAACTTCCTCTCACCTTCTAGTTATTCCTGGCTATTTATTCGCGTCTATTTATATATTCTAGTTTTTACTATTCACTTATCTATCCTCTCTGTTTATCTTAGCATGGTTGTTAGTCATCTATTCACCTCCACGATTTATTTGTTTTAATTATTTAGTTTCCTGTTTATTCAGTGTCGGCATGGTGGTGGTGCTGTGGTGTTTGTGGTGATGATGGTAGTTATGGTGTGGTGTTTGTGGTGATGATGGTAGTTATGGTGTGGTGTTTGAGGTGATGATGGTAGTTATGGTGTGGTGTTTGGGGTGATGATGGTAGTTATGGTGTGGTGTTTGAGGTGAAGATGGTAGATATGGTGTGGTGTTTGAGGTGATGATGGTAGTTATGGTGTGGTGTTTGAGGTGATGATGGTAGTTATGGTGTGGTGTTTGGGGTGATGATGGTAGTTGTAGTGGTGATGATGGTAGTTATGGTGTGGTGTTTGGGGTGATGATGGTAGTTATGGTGTGGTGTTTGAGGTGATGATGGTAGTTATGGTGTGGTGTTTGAGGTGATGATGGTAGTTATGGTGTGGTGTTTGGGGTGATGATGGTAGTTATGGTGTGGTGTTTGAGGTGATGATGGTAGTTATGGTGTGGTGTTTGGGGTGATGATGGTAGTTATGGTGTGGTGTTTGAGGTGATGATGGTAGTTATGGTGTGGTGTTTTGGGTGATGATGGTAGTTATGGTGTGGTGTTTTGGGTGATGATGGTAGTTATGGTGTGGTGTTTGAGGTGAAGATGGTAGTTATGGTGTGGTGTTTGAGGTGAAGATGGTAGTTGTAGTGGTTGTGGTAGTTGTGGTGGTGTTGAATGGCTCACCCACTTTAGGTTCCGGGAAATATTGCCGCTCTGACACGCCCACACGCCCACGCACGCCCACATTTTCTTGACCTTTACGTGACCCTTGGAAACGGGACAGATCCGCCCCTATAGCCACGGACACACTCACGGACCAACGGACGGACTCATGGATGTAAGGAAGCATTTATGGACTCAAGAATGCACTCATGGACCCATTGACGCACTTACGGACCCACTCACAGATTCACGGAAGCACTCCTGAACCCGTGGACGCACTTAAGCGTACATACACGGGCGACGTACATACAAACGGACGTATTATATGGCTGATGGACCAAAGAGGACAAATACTGTACACACACACACACACACACACACACACACACACACACACACAACGGACGGACAGACAGACACATACACATAACCATATTACAGCATAACAACAAAATCTATGGGTGAAAAATTAGTAATGGTTCTTTGACACGTAAACAAAAGACAACAATGCGATGCCGAGTAAATTAAAAATAGAAATAGTCAAACGCACCAACTTAATTGTTAATTCAGCTTAATACATTTTTTCTGTCCTTCTAAAACGCAAAAAAAAATAAATAAATAAATAAAATACCGGCTCGGAGTAAGAGAATTTTGCAAATGGACTTTCTTTGTTTTTGTTTATACTAAAATTTCCAATAACAGTGAAAACAAAAACAATAAGGAAAAATTTTCAAATATCAATAAAAATAAGACATATAATCTTAGTTTTGACGATAAAGTTGAAATTTGGTAGGGAGGTGCGGGTGGCTTAGGGGATGATGGGTGTGCTGCACTATCTCCTCCACAGTTTTACATTTTCCTCCAAATTTCAACATTATCCTCCACATTCTAACATTATCCTCCACATTCTAACATTATCCTCCACATTCTAACATTTTCCTAACATTATCCTCCACATTCTAACATTTTCCTAACATTATCCTCCACATTCTAACATTTTCCTCTGTCTAAAACTTTCCACTACAATCTAGAATTTGTTTTTATTTACATGCAAAACATTTCCTCACACGATAAAAATATTTCCTTACACAATTCCAAGTTTCCTACACAATTTAATCTTTTTCACTCACAATAAACATTTTCCTGCAGTTTAATATAATTTCCTACACTATAAACATTTTGCTGGTTAATTCAAGTCTTTTCCTAATACAGAAAGATAATAAATTTAATCGTAATGAATTTGTGTTCCAAACTGTTGCATTATTAATGAGCCAAGCCCCCCCCCCCCCCACAACACACACAACAGCTGGATGCTACTGTACCCCCATCTAACCATAAATAAGATGTATTTATAAATCTTAAACACGAATAAAATTTACACAATATTATTTTTACCCCGGGAAAAAAAAAATTACATTACTAATACATAAGACCTATGGGGGAAAGGTATTGTTGTATACCTGTATTGAGAGAGAGAGAGAGAGAGAGAGAGAGAGAGAGAGAGAGAGAGAGAGAGAGAGAGAGAGAGATATTATATAAGTTGTTTCAGGTGATTTAAGGAGGAAAAGTTGTGAAAACGAGGCGGTGACAGAGTGATGGTGAGGTGTAACCATCGGCGCCCCTGAGAGAGTGTGCGTGGGAGAGGCAGGTAGGGTGTGAGATGCAGGTAGGGAAGAGGAAGAATAGGGAAGAAGTGTGAACCAGGGGGGTAGTGGCAGAATGAGAGAGTGTGTGGAAGAGGCTGTGTGGAATAGAGAGAGCGGGAGGAAGTGGAAGAGCTGCCAAGGGGAATGACAAGGCGTAGGATTATAAGTAGAGTGGGAGAGTGAGTGATAAGGTGCGTGGGAGAGTGTGAGAATAAGTGTGGGTGTGTTAAGGTGTGAGTGGGGGAGATAAGGAGTGAGAGAGGGTGTGTTAAGGTGCGTGGGAGAGGGAGCGTTATGGAGCATGGGAGTGGTAAGACGTGGGAGAGGGAGCGTTAAGGTGCGTGGAAGAGTGTGAGAATAAGTGTGGGTGTGTTAAGGTGTGAGTGGGGGAGATAAGGAGTGAGAGAGGGTGTGTTAAGGTGCGTGGGAGAGGTAAGACGTGGGAGAGGGAGCGTTATGGAGAGTGGGAGTGGTAAGGCGTGGGAGAGGGAGCGTTATGGAGCGTGGGAGTGGTAAGACGTGGGAGAGGGAGCGTTATGGAGCGTGGGAGTGGTAAGGCGTGGGAGAGGGAGCGTTATGGAGCGTGGGAGTGGTAAGGCGTGGGAGAGGGAGCGTTATGGAGCATGGGAGTGGTAAGACGTGGAAGAGGGAGCGTTATGGAGCGTGGAAGTGGTAAGACGTGGGAGAGGGAGCGTTATGGAGCGTGGGAGTGGTAAGACGTGGGAGAGGTAAGAATACAGAGGCTTTTCTGGTATATGCATTATCACCAAGTATACATACCACCTACTGGGGAACTCTCTCTCTCTCTCTCTCTCTCTCTCTCTCTCTCTCTCTCTCACCGATTCTCTTTCTTTCTCTCTCTTTCTCTTTCTGCTTTGTCAGGTGGAAATTGGAAGTGTCAAGCAGGAATGCAAAAACGTCAAAAACCAATCAGTAGTGTCAGAATGTAATTAGTTATGTCATTGGTAGTGAAAGCAGTAATTAGTTGTGTCAGGTAGCAATTAGTTGTGTCAGGTAGTAATTAGTTGTGTCGGGTAGTAATTAGTTGTGTCAGGTAGTAATTAGTTGTGTCAGGTAGTAATTAGTTGTGTCAGGTAGTAATTAGTTGTGTCAGGTAGTAATTAGTTGTGTCAGGTAGTAATTAGTTGTGTCAGGTAGCAATTAGTTGTGTCAGGTAGTAATTACTTGTGTCAGGTAGTAATTAGTTGTGTCGGGTAGTAATTAGTTGTGTCAGGTCGTAATTAGTTGTCAGGCAGTAATTATTTGTGCCAGTAAATGTCTCTTCTTTAAGCTTCTAAAAAGGAAACACCACGAGAGAGAGAGAGAGAGAGAGAGAGAGAGAGAGAGAGAGAGAGAGAGAGAGAGAGAGAGAGAGAGAGAGAGAGAGAGAGAGAGAGAGGTCCATTAGCTTGTTGGGTAGAGGAGAGATAAGTATAAAACCCCCGTAATTCCCATGCTTCCCTGTTGTTAAAAGCGTGTTACATTACAAGAATTCAGTGTTATGTTGTGGCGTTTTAGTACACAAATCAGATCACGTAAAAAAATTATATATATATGAGGGTTAAAATAGACTAATCACAGTACCTTAGTTGTGGGTTTAAATAATATTGTTTTTTTTGTTTTTTTTTTATCTGGATATTTGTGGTTTTTAATACGTGAAAAGAAGACGTTTTATGCATAGTGATTTTACTCGTTTGTATTAAGAGGTTTTGTTTTTGTGTTTATTTAGGAATTTTATGTTTTTTTTTATAATGTTCGCTGACGGGAATTAAAAAATAAGTAAAAATTGATTAAGTCGAGGCCGTGTTTAACCCAGAATTTGTTTTGCGTTAAATGTCAAAAGACGAGAATTAAATTACCAAGACTAATTACTGTAGACTATTGTTATTGTATTTGTGTTCATTCAAGCTTTAACTCTCAGACTTAATTGAATGATACAAGGAAGAGATCATTATTGTGTTCAAGTACTTAAAAGTTTTATATAAGTATTGCCTTAGTACGGAGACACGACACTGCGATGTCCGACTAAAACACGAAAAGAAAACCCACAGTATTAACATTATCTCTTTGTCTCTGTTTCTCGCTTTATGTCTGTCTGTTTGGTAGTACCTCTCTGGCTGTCTCTCTTTGTTGCATTCATAATACTCTCTCTCTCTCTCTCTCTCTCTCTCTCTCTCTCTCTCGCCTGAATAAAGTTCAATTAGGTTCTCATTCTGACTCACTGAACACAACGCTCTCCACAAATATACGTGTTGGAAGAGTGGGCCATTTGAGAGAGAGAGAGAGAGAGAGAGAGAGAGAGAGAGAGAGAGAGAGAGAGAGAGAGAGAGAGAGAGAGAGAGAGATGAGCAACTATTGATTCATCCAAACTTAAATTCCCTTGACACGCATCACATATTTTTCTCCTGCGACCAAAAGGACAAAACTATCCTGGTCCATAACACCAACTCAGGGTCACTGATGTGTAGAGTAAAGTAAGCTGGTTTACTTATGGAAGTGTAAAGTATTACCGCCTGGGAGGAAAATATAAACCTGTAATGCGTGTTAAGTATGAATAAGTTATATATCGTAGAATGTTACAGTGTGTTAAGAATAAACCGACCACATAGGACAGTACATTAGAGTGCGTTGAATGTAAACCAGTCGAATATTACAGCTATATTCCTTAGTTTACATACTGTAATAGGCAGCGTGTAACTGGGCAAAGTTTTCTGCTGGGAATGTTATCCCGTAAATCCCGGTACAGACTTAGTTTATCCTGACAGTTCAAATGTTGCTATTCGTTGTGTAAAATGTATCACTTTTTGGATTTTACGTTTTTGTGTAAATATTAATATCATATTTTTTTTCTTGTTATTAATTGGCCATAAACCTTTATTCCCTTTGCTATTACACTTTCTCTTCCTATTACCCTTCACCCTTTCCGTTACTCTTTTTCTCCTGGTCACTAGCCCTTTCCACTACCTCTTCTATTACTACTACCCCTTCTTCCTTGCCACTACCCCTTCCCCATGCCACTAACCCTTCCTCCGCTATTATCAGTGCCCTTCCTTTACTCCTGTCATTACCATTTCTCGGTCTCTATTCCTTCCCCTTGGTTTTATCTACTGCAACCACTACCTTTCCTCACCACAACCCTGAGCCACTAACCCCAACACTCATAACCGATTCATCAGTGCCAATAACATTTCGCAGAGCCACTAACCTCCCCTTACCAAACACTACTCACTTCTCTCACTGCTCTCCCTTTGCCACTAACTACTCACCACCACTCATCTCACCCCTTCCATAGTGCTACTAACCCCTTCTCACTACCCTTATCAATTACTCACTACTATCAACACTCCCCTCGTGCCACTAACAGTTTACCACTCCGCCCCCCAGGACGCCGCAGGGCCTGGAGGATGTGAGCAGGTATCCTTGGCTCCTGGCTGAGCTCCTGAGAGACCCGCGCTGGACCGTGGCAGACATCAGGAAGCTCATAGGAGAGAATGTCATCAGGGTGTTTTCTGAGGTGGAGCGGGTGAGTGTCTTTATGTCTGTGTTGTGAGTGTGTCTGTGTTGTGAGTGTGTCTGTGTTGTGAGTGTGTCTGTGTTGTGAGTGTCTTCATGTCTGTGTTGTGAGTGTGTCTGTGTTGTGAGTGTCTTCATGTGTATGTTGTGTGTCTATTCATATTTTGTGTGTGTGTGTGTGTGTGTGTGTGTGTGTGTGTGTGTGTGTGTGTGTGTGTGTGTGTGTGTGCTCTCAAACAACCTCACTAACACACACACAATCTCTGTCTCTCCCTGAAGGTGCGGGACGACATGCAGGCAAAGGGTGTTGAGCCCCTGGAGGAGGAGATTCACCCGGAGTACCTGAAGGGCAAGACCAACTGCACCTACATCTTCGACTGATCACATCACCCAACACCTTCACTACCGCCATCAGTCAGTCAACACCTTCACCACCGCCACCAGTCAGTCAACACCTTCACCACCGCCACCAGTCAGTCAACACCACCATCACCACCACCAGCCAGCCAACACCACCATCACCACCATTACGTCATCAACTGTGATCCTCTCAACAACCCAAGAACGACAACCTGTTGATGTCTCTTCTGTACATCTTAGTGACATCTAGAGTTCATCTCCGGCCGATGTTGCCTTTTAAAAAGACGTCGAGTGACATCCAGCATCTCCTTCGGTCGATAATTTTGACGCTAAAGATCCCACTAATTACGACCGACGCATGATGGCCTCTTCGTCTCACGCCATCAACAGGTCGGCCTCGCAGTGATATATGTGAATGAAAACAAAACAAGAAACTGACAAATGAAATAAACTGATTTATCAAAGGAAAACGATGCTTTCCATCTCTCGGTAAATGGAAAGAATTATTGTGATTTATCATACTGGACGCCGGAGTCTTATGAATAGAAAACGGTTTGACGAAGAACACGATCCATAATAACAAATTGTATCCTTTGTAAAGAGGAAACTGACTTACGGGAAATATGTGGCAGAGCGATGGAAAATATCCTTTGAATAATCTAGGGAAAAACTTGAAGGATTTAATTTATAGTGAAAAAAAAATAAAAGAAAATACTTTACGATTGTTTCGGGAGCCATAACCTGTGGTGTTGAGTCGTGAGGACGATACAACACGAGACAGACAGACACACTCACGTTCATCGGTGCTAAACAATGTGCCACTTATAAACAACGTCATAACAGCCATCCTAAACGTCTCTGGAAACAATCATTATCAACTGTTCCAGAAGACAAAAATGCTCATAGTGACCTTCCTATACCTTGTGACCTTTGACCCAGTCCAGCGTGAATGACCTTGTGATGTATATTAAAAAGAAAAAAAGATAACATATCATAACAGTGGGTGATATATGAGCGAAATTTCTAAGTAAATTTAAAATTATTTGGCGAAAGTTTTGTTTGGATCATGACCATGAGAATTACTATACGAATATTTCCGCCATTTATCTACTGATATCGCTTAGGTTATATTTTTCTGAGGGGAAAAATGACACTGACTGACTACCAGTTGGTCGTAAATGTCCTAATAAAAGTTACCCAAAAAATATGCCAAAAAAAAAAAAATGAACAATCAGGATAACATGCATAGAGAAATATACAAAATAAATACATGACAATAGGTAGAGAATCGCAGAAGAACGAGTAATGATAGACGAGTTATATTTGTTATCAGCGAACATGAACGACGGTGGTGGCGATGGTGACCGTCAGCGACTAAGGTGTAACTGTTGGCTGCGATACAATTAATATTGACAGTCAGTTGCTGCTAGAGACTGACACAAAGAATATGTTATGACGTAAAAGTAACTAATCAGGAAGAAGAAGAAAAGGGGAAATTATATTAGGGTCATTTTACAATCTCGGGAGCAAAAAAAAATAAAAATAAAAAAATAATTAAAAACAAATGATGTATTTAGTTTCTCGTTAATTAAAACTTGGACACAGAAAATAAGCAGAGATCTTACCGAGGCATAAAATGACAGGTGTTGATGAGGAGGGAGGAGACCGAGTAAGAGTGAAGGTTATTGTTTAGGATAGGGAGAGAGCTCATGTTAAATTAGGGGGATAAGGTCATGTTAGAGTAAAGGGGAATCATGTTACATTAGGGGAAGGTCATGTTAGAATTAGGTAAAGTCATGTTTGAGTAAGAAGAATCATAGTAAAGAATAGGAAAATCATTTTTAAGTAGTAGAAGGCACATAAGGGGAAGTCACATTAGAGTAAGAAAAACCAAGATGAAAAGCATGAGAAAGTCCTACTAAAGTAAATTAAACCAACGTTAGAGTAGTAAAAGTAAAAACCACGGATACAAAAATTCAGACGCCGTTGTAATGTAGTTTAAAAGAGTGGGAACTATTCTTGAGTATAAATATGGAGACAGCCATACTTAAATAACTCAATAGAAAGTAGATTTACCATAATTTTCAAAGTTTTTAAGAAAGCCATATTTCAGTAAGTCATATTTTACCTCACTGATAATAAAAATTATTCTTATACAGTCAAGAGAAATAAAAATGTTAAGAGCAGCCATAATAAAGATAATTTTTCATGCGGGAAATTAATGTTTATTTATATCAATATGGCAGATTTTTTGTGGACTTATTATGCTGAGAAAAATTATTATTATACTCAAGAAATATAGACTGATATTGTATATAAGAATAGTGAAGACCAGAAGTATGAGAGGATTGGAAAGCTGTGTTTAAGTAGTGTCGACTATATTGAAAAATAACACGAAATGTGGAAAAAAAAGTATTACATGAAAATAGTTAATGTACCTGAAATATATCATGATTGGAGTTGAATTATAACATATTTTTCACATTATTTAAAATCGAAAATATATAGAACCATCGTTACGTGTTGAAAGGTAAATAACTGACTAGTATTATGACAGTATTAATATGATCATGAAACTTTGGTAACATCATAAACTCAATTCTCATGTTCATTTCACCACCCAGGCTCTTCTATTCGCCACCCCGGCTCTTCTATTCGCCACCCCAGCTCTTCCACTCAACATCCCTGCTCTTCCATTCACTACCCCGGCTCTTCTATTCACCACCCCGGCTCTTCCATTCACTATCCCGGCTCTTCTATTCACCCGGCTCTTTTATTCACTACCCCGGCTCTTCCATTCACCACCCCGGCCGTTCAATTCATCATCCTAGCTCTTCCATGCACTATCCTCCTTCTAATGTTCAATCGCACCAGTCAGTAAGTCTCTTCCATCTATCATAACAGACGGGGTAAGCCATTCACCAATTAGACTGTCCTATGTATCTAATGACCAGCTGTCCTTGCTGTTCCTGTCACCAAACGTCCATCCTCGTCCTCACTGCATTTTCAAATACATCAACCGGCTGTTGCGGTCGACACTCCGGTTACCATCATTAACATCTCTGCTGTTTTCATTACCATCCCAGCTGTTTTCATCAGTATCTCAGCTGCTCTCATCGCCATCCCAGCTGTTTTCATCACTATCTCAGCTGCTTCCATCACCATCTTGGCTTTGTCATCAACCAAATCATTCCCATTACCTCACCGACCTTCGTGACTCATCATATACCTGACCTCCATAACAAGGTTTGGTCCTCAATTAAGTCTAACCTCTAGACCAGTCCACCTTGGTCAGGAGCCTATAACCTCCTGGAGAGCCTTTTGTCTCTATCATTAAGCTCGTGACCTCTCATGACCTTAGAGGCAGTCGTACCTTATGTACACAAGGCACCAGTGTACGACATCATCCTACTTATGTCGCTGAGTGGGAAGAGAGTTAGTGATAAAAGGAGGCAGGGCTTTAGGCCTCTTAGCTAATCAGACCTCCTCACTCCGCTTGCTTGTCTCCGTTGCCATGACAATTGGTTTGTTTACTCGCATCGTACGTCTGGCGCCCAAAATACAATGGTAGCTACTGTGGGTCTCAAAGGGGGAAGAGGCCCATTGCAGCTCCTCGAATTTATGATAACTAACGTTTTGCATTTTTTTTTTTTTCTTGCGCTTGCGGCATTATACTTGTTGACATGCGACGACAGCAGCACAAATGAGCCTCCTGTACATTAAACGGAGGCTCGTTTTTCCTGGCCACGTCGTCTAAGGTTTGTTATTCTTGCTAAATGTCGCTGTAGCCTCTGTGAGGAGGGGTTTAGGGAACATTGTCACCCAGTGTTGTTCTATTGTGGTAAAGGAGAGACTCCGGAGACTACTTAAACAACTTGGGGGAACAAGTAGACGGCCTTGCTATGACCTCTAGAAAGGGAATATTTCTTCAAGAAAATGAAGTAAAGTTTCTCAAGTGCTCCACACACACTTCGACTTTAGACGGAAGAAAACACAAGAATCATCGATAATGTGTTTACATGTGTGAGTTTGTTTCAAGAATACGGACGTGTAGGTAGAGACAGTCCCTCTCTTGTATGGGGGAACATTGTGTTTATAGACATGGCTCCATAAACGTGATTTGTGTACAGTGAACTTGATCGGTTGTCGAACGACCGACTCTTGATAGAACATTATCTAAATATTAAGTTATGGTAAAATAAAGAAAAATTTTTGTACTTTAGCTACAAAGATCGGGATCAAATGCTTATAAAATACTAAAAGCGCTAAGTGATTGCTCCGTTTTTTTAATCCTATTGAAATATATGGGTGAATTTTTTTGTAAGTGGTGTGGCGTGAATGACGACACTTTGCGACAATCAGTGAATGAAATACTAGAGTGGGGGGCCCAGCCGGCCTCCAGACTGCAGCGCCTCATGCCAGACTCCTTGTAGATACTTTTCCTAGTTTTATGTTTATGTTTGATTGCTGCCTTAAACGTTAGTCAGTAGGCGTGGTACTAGCAGGTCCTGTGTCACTACCGCCACCCTATGTGTTGCTCGCTCGCGCTGCAGTCTCGAGGTCGCTGCTCTAAAATTAAGACAAATAAGAATTTTTTTTTTCATGTTTAGATAAGGTCTAGCCTGCATATCGTAAAAGCATGTAATATATCTAGTGTAGTGTTCATATCCTTACAGTATTACAGATAAAATACACAAATTATACAGAAACTGTTGCATATAACATGTATAACGTATATTTATCCATGCTGCTCACCAGAAGTGTGTTTTTTAGACTGCAGTTTAAGAAGCAATGAACAGAAAAAATACCCATTGTTAAGCTTGTAGATTCACATGTGTGCTATGTGTAAGTATATTTTGACAAGAGTTTCATGTGTGCAGAAATGTAAACAAGTTGTAACTACTGTAGGTCTCTGCACTAGGACCTTAAAAACTGGTGGTCATCTGATGTACATTTTTTTTCCTTTGTAAAACTCATCCAGTGTGGCGTGAGTGTGTGGTGTGAGGGACCAGCCACCACCCTGCCCGAGGCTTCCACGAGGTCGCTGCCACAACACAAACAAGCCTCGCCGCCTCATGGAAGCTCTCCCCGTGACGCACCACCTGGCTGGTCCCGTCACACCACCTGTCACCGAACTGTTGTCACATTTTAACATCATACAATGAAAGTGCCTTAGAACAGTTCTGGTGTACAGAGGGTGAGACTATGTGTGTGTTACTACTATTACTGATACTATTACTATTGCTGTTGCTGCTGCTTCTGCTGTGTGAGTGTGTGCGCGAGAGAGAGAGTGATTGAGAGCGCGCGTGTCTGCGTCTTCACTTCAAGTACACGGGGGAACATGTACTGAATCATCGGCATAAAACATTATATTATCGTTACTGGCTCTCTTGTATCATTCCATGCACCATCTTTTTGATTGTTTATTTTCTTTGTGTTTCTTGCTTCTGTCTGCCTTCAGCGTATGGCTCCTCCTCTGCCGTAGCCACACATGACCTTCCTTGTTTGTGTTCTGACTTGCTCTCAACACCGCCCTAGTTTTCTCTAGTAGACAACAACACTGGATGTGCCTGGTAGCGCTCCCTCATCAGATTTGACCAGGTTTGCCCAGGCCAGCTCAGCAGTCCACCTTGTCCTCACACCGGTCCACCTCTGTCTGGCCCGCCAGCTTGGTCCATCACCCAGTACAGCTTCACCCCACCCATTCACCCGCAGTACTGAATAAAAATGTCTTAAAAGAACAAAAAATAGTCAAATTGGCACGAAATTAGGAAAAACCTTCTTGAGCTCTAACACAATGATCTTGAAATCGTAAGTAAATTTCATTCAAAAGATTGGAGTTATGAGTATGTTAAGGATTATATTTATTACCCAGTATAAGAGGCGTGGGGGATAAGGTAAGGCAGGCGTGGGTGTCACCAGGAAGGTGTGAGGAGCACACCTTCAGGTAGCTGGCTGGGCCACACCTTATACTAGCACCCCAAGGTAGAGAGTTCCTCCCACGGTAGCTGATGGCTAGTTACCACTTTGGCAGACCACTAGTTACTAGGAACCTTTTAGTTTACCATTTTGTCAGCCTACTGGTGACTAGTTGTCCACTAGTTACCATCCTGGCAGTCCAATAGGAACTAGGAACCTTCTAGTTACTGCTCTGGCAGATCAATAGTGCCTAGAAGCCTCTTAGTTACCACTCTGACAGATCACTAGTGACAAAGAGCCTTCTAGTTACCACTGTCAGATCACTAGTGTCTTGGAGTCCACTAGTAAACACTGTGGCCGGTAACCTCTGCCACGATCATACAAACACCCAATCATCAGGACTTGGGTGTCATAGTGACTAATCTGGAAATTTTACAAAGAGTTTGAAAGTGTTCAGAAAGATTACTGTTAACTCTTAAGGTCTGACCACTAGATCTCGCCAGGGGAGCGGCCGGCACTAGGCACGCCATGCTATAAAATCCTTTCACCATAGATGAGACCTTTGTTTGTCAAGGGGGTGATATATTACATTTGTAAACACTGAGAGTAAACAGAGAGTAAACACTGGCGAGATTTAGTTCCTTAAACCTTAAGATGTAGAACTGTATTAATTGTAAAGGTGTGAAGAACAGAACGTAATGTAGCCACAATGTAATTATTGATTGAATCATGTGACACGAGAAGACAAAACTGATGAACATTTTTACAATTGTTACTCTCGGGGTTGAAGTATTAGGTAATAGAAACTCCCGCTTGGTATACACCCACAGTACATATACAGAGTCCTGCATGACACAGTCTACATCATCATAAACAGTAAGGTCGTTCGCATCTTAGTTGCACGTTGACTAAGGTCAGCTTTTGATAGCTTGCTTACACGTCATAATTGCAGATTTGAATTAATAAAAAACAAAAAACTCTTAGTTATAAACATTTAGATATATCAGAATTATATATATATATATATATATATATATATATATATATATATATATATATATATATATATATATATATATAAATAGAATTTTCATAGTTTTATAATACCAAATGGATGAATATTTTAAGCTACATGACTATCTGGACAAGCATTAAGGGGAGTCAGGCAGAAAAAAACATTAGAAAATTGTGCTCATTAGTAGAGGCGCCATCAAGGGTTTTTGTTCTGCATGACAATAATTGTGACTTAAACCCAGACGAAAATAGATTGGAAACAATGGCATAATGAACCATTTGTGTGTGTGTGTGTGTGTGTGTGTGTGTGTGCGCGCGCGTATATATCAGGCGAACTCAGTATACACATGACCACTTCAGGTGAAAATGTGTACATGATCACTATAGGTTACTCAGTGTGCACCTGGTCATTAGAAAGTGTAATAATGGAGAGAATGGAGCAATAATTGTCAATAAATGCTCGTGTTTCACTAATTGGCTCTTCCCATCATCAGCGTCACCTTGTACCACTGGCGCTAACTAACACCCGGACCCGGATAGGTACTCAGACGGTAACCTAACTTAAACTAAACTAAATAACCTACATCTAATCTAACCTAACCTTACCTTACCTACACCTAACCTTACCTACATCTAACCTTACCTAACCTAACCTAACCTAACCTAACCTAACCTAACCGTACCAACATTCGCAGGTGTAGAAAAAAAAATAGATTCGGGTCCGTTCCGGGTTTAAGGTCCTACGTCTACACTCTCACCTGCCCAGAAAAAACAAACATACAAACAACAAACAACTCGGTGTACCTTCAGTGTTAACAGAAATTATTAATACAAACACCTGAATGTTTACACTCTAACATGAAGGCTGTGCAGGTCACGGCGTCTACCTGCACTTCCCTGCACCTCAACACTCAAACCTCCTGTGTGGGTGAGACTTTTTTTTCATATGTTACACATAGTACTGACGTTTAGTTTATGCAACTGTACTTTATATGGAGAAATTAGGAACACGTGGACAATAGACACCCCAAATTATTTCACCTTAAGATTAATCACCCTAAATGAAACGTAATCTAATCTAAACCTAATCTGACCTAACCTAACTCCCACTCAAGGTAGTGTTTGAGTGTTTAATTAGTTGAAAATAAGCTAGGGTGTCTAATCTTCATGTGATGGGATATATATATATATATATATATTATAATGATTTAATAGATACTCTGATTAGTTTTATTGTAAAGGTTACGAAGTATCGACAATAATTATAAAAGCCTCCAGAGTGTGTCTAAAGGAATCATAATTTTGCGATTGTATCAATCATCGAATTCGTGTACAAGTCTACGACCTAAATCACAACGTGATGACAGATAAAAAACGACGGAAAATATCAAAATAATATAAGAATATATTCCGTAAAGATGTGAACATTAAATTCTGTCTCCAGAAACTTGAAAACCACGAGATGATGAAGAATAAAGAATGAAATTAGACGGCATATGTATAAGACAAACTCCTGTAGTATTTTTATTGGCGTGTCTAAGGAGGAGGGAGGTGGAGGGCGGGGGGGGGGGGTAGATAGATCCAGCGATGTACAACCTAAATTTAGCATAAGTGATTAGTGAATAATGATCATGTATGGAACCAGACAACACAAGTCTCCAGAGATGATACGAGATCCGTAAGATAAATAGTCCTCGTACCTGATGATCTGAGAGCGTCACTTAAGCAAAAACACACAAGTTCATCGCCAAAAATATAATCATAATTATACTGAGACTACCTTAACTAGATACGTTCACTTGGCACCACTTACGAGACAATATTATGGTTGTGGAATCTTTTTAATAATATTCTGAACCAATATTTTGTATTTTGCTGAAGGTAGTAGTTAAGGTAGAGTATTGTTGTAATGTCGAGTGTGTTTTTCGAGGCTAGTTTAGTGCTTTATCTTACGTCAACCAATAAAAGTCTTTAATACGTCTTTATCTACAAGTAACATTCATCACACGAAGCGGGAGAAGGCCCGCTCTGCCTAATGTTGTGTACGTTATTCAAAGCAGGCAGTTAGTGTGGTTCTATGGTACCATGACACGCCTAACTACTGGGCGGGATGCAACAGTGATTAACAAGAACAAAAAATTGCTAAAAATCATGGTACCACGTCAGCACACACACTATACAACTTATGGGGTGGTGGCAAATCACTCAACATAGAGAACAGCAAATTTGTAGACAGCCATCAATGGTACCATGGTACCATGAAACACCTATATAGAAAGAGCGGAGGTAGGTAGAACAGTAGTGTAATATTAACCACTATATGTCCCATGGCACCAATGCTGCCTGATACGACCCCTATCTGGTAGAGAGAGGCGCCACCACTGCCTTCACCAGAAGGTTACAGTTAGATCTTCCTGTACACTTGCCAGACGACCCTCATAGCTTGTCGGGTTCATTAGCTTGTCCTTCCTTCTGTGAGAAGTTCGAAGAACTTTGCCTCAGCTTTGGGGGTTCCTCCTGATCTATTGCCTCCAGCGACTGGTCTGAAACTCCTGTCGGGGCTGCCCTTTGCAGACACGGGTCCTGATGGTCTTCTGACAGTAAAGGTCTTCCGATTGACTGCCTCCCACAGGTGGTTCATGATGATGGACTGTCTCCCACAGATGGTTCATGATGATGGACTGTCTCCCACAGGTGGTTCAAGACAAATCCTTCTACAGATGGTTCCCGAGAGAACCACCTGCATGAGGACGCCAAAAGAAGCTGAGAGAGTCTTAGTGTCCGGACAACTGACGCACAAACCTTTTCCATTTTTTGGCACACAATTTTGGTCTACGCTGAAAGACAGACAGACAGTCAGACACGCGAAAGTCGCTGTCTGAGGTATTAGAAAAAATATATACACATTTTTTTCTCTCTCTTTGCTACCAAGTAATTTTTTGTTTGTAAAAAAAAAAGAGTATACTTTAAATTTGTAAATATTTATAACCAGAATAAACGTATATTGTTGCTGTTACATAGACGTGTGTATCTTTATAACCTCTTACAGCTGATGATGTGCCAGCACCTCCATATATCGGGAGAGAGAGAACCAATAATAGTGGTGGTGAAGGAGGAAAGGTAAAAGGGGAAAGACGAGGAGAAGGAAAGTGTAGATGTGTTCAACAGACAACACAATATTCAGAGTTTAGGGAAAATTGTCTTAGTAAATTGAAGGGAACTGGTTGAAGAAAAAATAGATTCAGATTCTTTTGTGAAATATGAAGAAGAATCTATCTCATATTTATCTTATATTTCTGAAGAGGATTCCGAATCTAAGATAAATTTATGTATTAGATTCACAATCATTTACAGACTTATGAGATAAATTGAGACCCACTGTCAGATTCACAGAACAAATATTCAGAAATATATGAAAGATAGACGTATTCATCATACTCATATAAAAATACTTACACTAAAATAAACAAATTATTTTCAGATACATTTAAAAAATTTAGTCATTATCCACACAGAAAAAAAAGTTAGAATCAGAAGAAAAAATAATTAGTAATGAATAGACTCGTACTCATTATTGAATATACAAAGTAGATTCAAACCCATATTGATATTTTGTTTATGAATATTGGATTTAAATTTTCATAGCGAAAAACTTAAAACATCCACGAGACATTGACCCACAAATACCTGGCATAGTAATCTGCCTATGACGGTGTTATCCTTGAAAATACAAAATACAGGTATATATTACAGGTGGAGCATACAGTAAATTGCAACTGGTGAAAGTATCATAAAAATTAATAAATCAACAAAGAGAAGAAACATGGAAGTGAATAAGTAAATAAACAGAGAAATATAGATAAGTTGAAAAAAATAAAAATGAGTATCTTGGATATAAAATAATAAGTTAATTTCAATAAAATAATACCATAACAGATGATCTCTCTCTCTCTCTCTCTCTCTCTCTCTCTCTCTCTCTCTCTCTCTCTCTCAGGGCACAACGTGTTCATCCCCCCCCCCAAAAAAAAAATTAATAAAAATCCATCTTAATATTTTTTGGTTTATTTTACTTAGATGATGGACGTTGTGTAAGCTGACTATTAACCAGACAAACATTCACACACACACACGGTTAGGCTCAGCTAACAAGAAGCTCAAATAAGCTATACTACGATACCCTTAATTACTAAGATAAAAATGACCTTCCTGAATAGCCGCAGGTACAGGTAAGAGTGGGTGTAGTACCTGTTGGCCTGAGTCCTTATTGAGTGGCCCGGGGTTGATTCACTTGGAGTGTTTGTGGGTGTGGGCGTAGGGGAGTGGACGGGGCGTGATGGAAGAAGAGGTGAGGGGGGGGGGGCAAGGGAGAGGTAAGAGGAGAGGGAGAAGGTGAAGGGGAGGGAGTGAGAGGTGAGTCAACATACCGCCGCTGAGGTGGTTAATGGAAGAGGAAGCTACAGGGGCAGTTTTGTGTGGTGGTGATGGTGGTGGGGAAGACCTGCCCCCCTACCCTCCCTCCCTACTCTGCCAGACCTGCCTTTCCCCTCCTCTTCACCTGCCAGACCTACCTTCCCTCCCTCTACACCTGCCGGGAGATAAGGTTTTAGTGTCTCATTATATTACAGGTAAGAGACTCAGGTGCTCAGTTAATGCTGTGTGATGACATAAATCGGTCAGGAAAATACCACATATATTTTACTATACCACCTTACACCCCTTACACCTCCCTACACCCTTTACACCCCTACACCCTTACACCTCCTTACACCCCTTACACCTCCCTACACCCTCACACCTCCCTACACCCTTTACACCTCCACACCTCCCTACACCCTTTACACCTCCCTACACCCTTTACACCCCTACACCCTCACACCTCCCTACACCCTCACACCTCCCTACACCCTCACACCTCCCTACACCCCTAGTAGCAGAACAGTAGTTACATTTACTGTAGATGTAGAAATCCTGACATCAGTAGGGAAGAGATAACACCGCAAGTACACTTAAAGTACCATTTTTGGGGACTTTATCAAACTTATACTTTTCCTTCCACACACACACACACCTTACATCTCTTCCCCCCCCCCCCCCAAAGTTTAGTCCCCTATTATAAGTTTGGTAGGCCTGTAAGGAACTGGTGGAGAAGTTCCTTAAGTCTTGTATTCTCCTCTGGTGTCCCCACGCTCTCTCAGTTTCCTTGGTTCTCACTAGGTTCTGAGAGAGAGAGAGAGAGAGAATGTTTGTGTGTGTGTGAGAGAAAGGATTTGTTCTCTCTTTTACGTTTTTTCCTGCTATTATGCTGAATGGCCGGAATCAAAACACACACACACACACACACACACGTACATTCTTCGTCTATTTGTTGTTATTCAGTTATTCACTTTTTTATTCTCACAGCTGCAACAGTCTGTACTCTGCCGTTGTGCTTCCCTTCAACAACAAGGCCCACACACCTGTCGCCTCACACAAGCCACCATTTACCCTTCACCAACGCGTCCTTAACCCGAGAATCAGTCGACAACACGTTCTTCGATCATTCAGGTATAATGCTGCTTCCTGGATATCTGTTGCTCCCACTTCAAACAATCCTTCTCTCTCTTTGTTTGCCTTCTTCTTCTTCTTCTTCGCCTTTTCCTTCCTCACCTTCTCCTCTCCTTTCTCACTTCCCCTCTCCTTCGCCTCCCTCTCTCCTTCTTCGCTTTCCCATTTTCTTCCTAGCCTTCCCCTCTCCTTTCCTTCCACTCCTTCCTCTCTCCATCCTCCCTCTGAATTAAACTCTTTTTATCTCCCCCCAAAGAGAGAAAGAGTACATAAAACTACTCTATTTCAGACGTTAAAAAGAGAAACAGCAATGGTGTCAAAAACGCTTATTTATACAGAGGAAAATGTAGGAAGAAAATGCTGACGGAGAACTGATAAGAAGAGAAAGGAAAAAAAAAGAGAATCACAAGGCCTGCCACTCTTTGATACCGCCGCTATGATAATGAACAATTGTAAAAGTTCCCGGCAGAAAAATAAGGAGAGAGAGGAACACCTGCCGTCACGACCCTGACTGGAGGAGGTCTGTGCCCCTGAGGGAAATATCGGCCATTGTTGATGTGTTTTTTTACTCTTATTCATATTTTTACAACTAAAACAAATGATACAAGTGTTACTAAAGAGCGACACTGTAAGCTGTTGAGACAAATATATTTGTACACTACACAAAATACAGCTAATTAAATTTTTTTTTTAATACACCCATTAAAAGTCGATGTAATTATATGAGTCATTATATATGCAAAATTGTATATCATTGGATGTTCACACCGAGGTTGTCTCAGCTCTTATCTGCATCATGTTCACAAATGATCGCTCGTTACGTGGAGAAATTAACTGCAGGCTGAATATGTCACCGATATATATTCATTATTTGGGGGGGTTATGGAGGGCGGGGGTGAGAGGCTTTGTGTATATAATAAACACTCATTACTAATGTAATAACCTTCTGATCATTAACGAGATCGTTAATCAATATTGGACTTTCATTTATGATTTTTTGAGTGCAATTGTGTCTTAAATCGCAATAGGCCGGTTGGCCTGTGCATGGCAGCTCCTGTCGAGAGTTACTACCACTCTCTATCATCCATAAATCTGTCTAGCCTCCCTTTAAAATTTTTCCAGCGTCCCAGCACTTATTAAAAAGTTGCTAAGCTTGATCCACTCATCTACCACCCTATTTGAGAACCAGTTTCTTCCTATCTCCCTCCTAAACCTAAACCTATCCATCTTAAATCCGTTGCTACGAGTGCTATCCTGCTCGGATATTATAAGAACTTTATCTATATCTCCTTTATTGATTCCTTTCACCCACTTAAATACTTCTATCATATCTCCCCGTCATCACCACCACCTCCCCCGTCACCACCACCACCACTGCCGTCACTACTACCTCCTCCGTCACCACCACCTCCCCCGTCGCCACCACCACCTCCCCCGTCACCACCACCACCACTGCCGTCACTACTACCTCCTCCGTCACCACCACCTCCCCCACCACCAAGGCGATAACAGAACTCAACATAGAGGACCTGAAACACGTCCACTACGCCGCCTTCACAGCTATTCGACAGTTCCTCGCCGCTGGATATTGTCACAGAAACCTCCACGGCGATAATATATGAGTAAACACAACACTCCCATTGAAAGGTCACATAATCGACGTTGCAGACGCCAACAAACTCGCAGGCAAAATCAAGATTTCGCCTTCCTTCAACGTCTGAGGCAGATGATAGATCAACGTTGATTAAACGAAAGCTGCATATAACCCTCACAAACCAATAAAACCCACTAAAATATAAACTGTTTATCTACACTGTTGCCTACCATCACAAAACTAATTACAACTCTGACTCAAAACACACACCCATTCAAGTTAACTTTGTTTTCGACAACGTCGGGTACAGTCTCATCCAAAAGCTCGCCAACTCTCCCAGCCAGCCACCGCTGCACTGCCCGCTTCAGATGTATGAACTTGAGTCTGTTACTTCGAACCTTTAGATTCATTCGTATCAGTTTCATGTTTTGTTTGGTACTGAGACAGTTTCAAACATCTGAAGCAGGCAGTGCAGCAATGGCTGGCTGGGAGAGTTAACCAACTTTTGGGCGAGACTGTACCACTACTACTTATTTATATTTTAAATTCCTAGATTATATTTGTTCCATTTTTTTCTGTTTACAAGGATACTCCATTAATGTATTATCCTCTTTTATTTTTGTCTTTAATTAAACGTAACAACAGAGAAGAAAAACAAAACAACAAAGACAAACAATATTTTCCTCCTCTCTCTCTCTCTCTCTCTCTCTCTCTCTCTCTCTCTTCTCTTCTCTACTCTTTTAAAGGAGAAGGAAAGAGAAGAAGACATAAGAGGGGAGAGCAGTTTTTCTTTTTCTCTCTCTCCAATAAAGAGAGAGATATAGAGAGAGACGAACTGTAAACATTAGTTATTTTCCAGTCATTGCTGTTCCCCTATTTAGTATTTGACACAGTTGATCAAGTTCCTTCAATGGTTTATTAATTTATGGAACGTTTACATGAATGTCTTTTACACAATGAAAAATCACGTTTATTGTATAGTCTTCATGATAGCAAGAGCTGTTACCGTTAGAGGTCTTGCATTTTTCAACAGCCATACACAGAAAAAATCAACATTGCTCTTTACTGAACTCGTATACTTTTTCAGATTCAATTGTTTCAACAAGTCACAATGAGTGTAACCTAAGGAAACAAGATGATCACCGTTACCTTCATTACTAACCTAACCTAACCTAACCTAACTTAACCTAACCTAACCTATCCTAACTTAACCTAACCTAACTTTGGCTCGGCCTTATTTCACGTGAGCAAGGATTGGAACTATTCTGGTATTGTTCTCGTATTGAAGCAATCCTGGCAATGATCGTGCAATGACGCTCACTTAACCTCCCCTCCTAGGGTTTACACGTGGACTCCATCACAGTGCAGAGGCCTCGGATGGACGCCACTGTGTAAACCCACTCTTATGAGGCCATTGAAGTCAGGCACAGTGAGGTGAAATCATAAGACGTCATGACCAGTTCAGATTCTCTGGACTAAGGTGGACTGGGTAACACATTTGTTTTACATCATTTTGTTATTTACATTCTCCAACACTCACCATTACTACAGTCCACGGACAAAGGTTTTGTCTCTGATCTTAAACGGACGACATAACAGCCTGTGTATATCGAGACAACGTGAAAAACTATTTGTTGTCAGACTGAGTCACACTCAGACAATAACTCCAGCAGTAACAGTTCACTCTCGCTAATACAAATTATCCTCACGCCCCATCGGTTTGCATAATCGAGAGAACAGGATACTGAGATCAAACTTTCTCTGGCTGAGGAATTCACTCCAATTTTATTACAAGTAAGTTAATTCCCTATAGTTAGAAGAATAAAGTCAAAATTAAACAAAAAAATCTGAAATTCTATCGAGGAATGAAAGCTGGAGTTTATAATTTAGGAATAACTTACATGTTATTAGGGTGAACCTTTGACCTACAGTATATACTAATAAAAGACGAATCGAGAAGCTCTGTTACAAGTACACTAACGCTCGTGTGGTTACAATATCATAAAGATGAGACCTTCACCTACAAAAATAATAATAATAATAATCCTTAAAAACTACATCACATTTGCCTCTTAGGTGACATTACCATAGAAGCGATATCATAGAAAAATGCCTCTCAAAACACAATACCATTTAACACAGTATTTCCCATATGGCGACAGTATCATTAAAATGGAACCTTATCTTAGATTTCAAGAAAGATCTGTGTATAAAAAAAAAAATTACTTCCTGACAATATATTTGTGTAAAAATAAATCGTAACATTGCATTTGGTTTGTCAGTCAGATGTGTCACCAAATTATAGCATAGTATGTTAATATTGTGACGACTGACAACAAATGAGGTATTGGGAGCGATGGGCCATTGTGTGTATTATATTGGCACAGTGAGCTGGTCTGTGAGAGAGAGAGAGAGAGAGAGAGAGAGAGAGAGAGAGAGAGAGAGAGAGAGAGAGAGAGAGAGAGAGAGAGAGAGAGAGAATTCCTTTGTCTATGTGTGCGTATGTTTGTGTCAAGGGCTTTTGTACCCTGGGCGACAAAGAACGGGGAAGATAGTTCTGTTCCCCACATGAATAAAAACAAAAACAAAAACACATGTGGTTATAGCATCCCCCGTTTCATTTCCGGGAGATTTGTTGAGCTGACGGTGAGAGAGAGAGAGAGAGAGAGAGAGAGAGAGAGAGAGAGAGAGAGAGAGAGAGAGAGAGAGAGAGAGAGAGAGAGAGAGAGAGAGAGGAGGGGGGGGGGGCGAAAACATCAAGAGAAATAAAAAAAAGTTGGACAGTGAAAGTCCCAAAAATATATGAATAGCAATGTCAAAAACTCAAAAGGACCAAAAAATACAGAAAAATACAAGAATTAAACACTGATTATATTATCGAACACATACGAGATCTTAACATGTCCCACCGCTTAACTAACTTACATTAATAACTAGCTATTGAAGTTATGTTGACAAGATGATTGGACGGACGCATGCATGGAACCTGTCTCTGAAACTCTTGGACTTAAACGAGAAATGGACAAACATAATTACATTTTTTTTTTTACATATTAGTGTAAAAAAAAATATAAGTAGTACATTATTCCAATTACAGTTCTATATATTTCCCGACACAATACGTACTGAAAAGGGTTCGTCACATCACTCCAATATCCTATCTGCTCACACACACACATCTACGAGTCGGCCTCCACAAGGGCCTCTGAGACAGGTCAAGATAGGAGAGTTGTATCTTCCGCCACCTTTATGCCAGCCTCTTGGGGTTTTACGATATGCTAGCGGCGGGATGGTTAGGTTATACTAGTACTAGCTCACACTGGTCTCTTCTACTAGCTCTAGCTCACACTGGTCTCTTTGACTAGTACTAGCTCACATTGGTCTCTTCTACTGGTTCTAGCTCACACTGATCGCTATTACTAGCTGGTGGAGATGTGGCTATACTACTAGTACTAGCTCACAATGATCACTACTACTAGCTGGTTATACTACTATCACTAGCTCACACTGATCACAAGTACTAGCTCGTGAAGATATGGTTTTACTACAACTACTAGCCGGTGAAGATATGGTCATACTACTATCACTAGCTCACACTGATCACAACTACTAGCTCGTGAAGATATGGTTTTACTACTATCACTAGCTCACACTGATCACAACTACTAGCCGGGGAAGATATGGTCAAACTACTAGCACCACCTCGCACCGGTTTTATCCACTCAAGACCTGCTCCACTATAGGTAAACTAACCCAACATTATATTATGGTGTATTCAAGACAAAGAACACAAAGAGAGACCTCATACCACTACACTGGAATGGAATCGAACCTGGGACCCATCATGACTTGTAAGGCACACACTCCACCACTCCATCATAGAGATAAGGAGTCACAAATCGCAATTCTTGAGGGGACATTTTCTGGTGAGTGGACGAACAAATTTTCAATACCTGGTGATCATCTTCGTTGACTTATGAGATCAAGGGTTTGTTTTCAATTTATTTTTATTGGCCGACACTCGAGGCCGAATATTGTTGTTTAGATTTGGAGTTATAATATTTTCCTGTTTACCAGTTTTCATTTATGTGTTGTATATTTCTTTGTTTATATGACACGAAGGATGACACTGGCATCGTTTATCTTCAGGTGTGGGATTATGAGAGGTGTGTGTGTGTGTGTGTGTGTGTGTGTGTGTGTGTTTATAATATCTAGCATAAACTAATAATAATAAATAAATAGAAATACGTCTGAACATACACGCAAAAGAATTATGTTTTTAACCATAAATATTATTTTTCAGGTTAAAACCTTTGTAAATCACACCAAAAAAAAAAAACATCACCTGAATTACAATAAATTGCAGCGACAATACCTGAATTACAATATATTACACTGATGTTGCCCGAATTACAGAGAATTAGTATAAAACTGGAATGTTATATCATACTATCTGAATTACGACATATTGTAACGAATCGCCAGCAATTATTAAAAGTTACAATGGTATAGAATAAAAATACCTTACATATATACAGTATACTTAATGTATGGATGTATAGTGACAGATAAGACAGTGTATACAGTATACTGGTGGAGGTTTGGGTGCATACTGACTTAGATGGCAGTGTAAACAGAATGCTGACTTTTCGGGGGAGTCAGTATTGTGTCAGCATAAGCAAGGATCTCTCGACATGGTGAGGCGGTGCTAATGGTTCAGTCACTGTCATTAAACGGAGATTAACTTAATACTATATGATTTATTGATACCAGCTGGTGGAGAGAGAGAGAGAGAGAGAGAGAGAGAGAGAGAGAGAGAGAGAGAGAGAGAGTATAATATATAGTTAAAAGATAAAGAGGAAAAGGGAGAAATGAAGATAAAAATAAGTAGACAGACAGACAGACAAACAGATAGACGGAGAATTAATAAAGAAACAGAAGTACAGACATACACAAGGAGATATAATTTACCAAAACAATTTCAAACACACACACACACACACACACACAGTCCTTCCCCCTTACAGCCTATGATACGAAAATCACCCCGGGCCAATTATCATGTAATTTAGGGGCCTAATTAGACGCGGCCCCTGAAACTATAGTGAAGACGTAAGGGTTAAATGGCCTCTTCAGAAGTTGCTGTTAACGTCTTGGTGTGAGAGAGAGAGAGAGAGAGAGAGAGAAATGTGATTAGCGAGGCTGGTGTAATCAAATATCGAGTAGGCTTAACCTCTCTCTCTCTCTCTCTCTCTCTCTCTCTCTCTCTCTCTCTCCTTTTCTATTTCTGCTTTCCCCTTTCTTCCTATCTCTTTTTCACTTTGTTTGTATCTCTTTCTCCTATCTCTCTTCTCTCTGTTTGTCTCTTTTCCCTGTGTCTTTCTTCCTATCTCTTTTCTCTCTGTTTGTGTCTCTTTCTCCTTTACCATCTCTTCATGCTATCTCTCACTTCTCTCTGTTTCTGTGTCTCTCTCCGTTCCACTGTCTCTTCCTTTCTCTCTGTGGTTGTCTCTCTCTCTCTCCCTCCCTCTGGTCATTTACCCCCATCATTCACCAATTAGCGGAGACTAATGGGTTAAGGCAATATAGTGAACCAACTGTCCATTACCTCATCACCAGTTAGAGAGAGAGAGAGAGAGAGAGAGAGAGAGAGAGAGAGAGAGAGAGAGAGCTAACGACACCCTCTCAGTACACGTCAGTCATCTCTCTCGATATTAAGATAACTGGCAAACACCATCCACTCCAGTTTCCGGTAAGTGAATAAAGGAGATATTTCTCATTCTCTTGCACAATATCGTCCATCAAACTCACTCGCCAACAATATCCTGGAAACTTACCTTAATTCATCTTTTCTCTCTCTCTCTCTCTCTCTCTCTCGTATACAAAAAAAATTCCCAAAGTGGCAATTCGTATAAGGTCGCTAGTTGAGTTGTCAGTATTTATTTTTGTTGTTAATTATTTCATATTTCAGAACTGATTTTATATAAATTATAAATATTTCTCTAAAGGTGAGGATTAAATAAAATAGGGAGGCTTATTATTTATGATAATTTTCGATACGTTTTTCCAGACATATATGATTGTTTTTTAAAATACGTAAATACATTATTATGGTTATATAAATTTAGAAATGTTAAGTATATTTTGTTCGATCATTTGCAGTCATTTGATATTTGTATGACAAGTCACATGACATAAAATATCTGATATCTGATCAGCTAAGTATTGCATTATACTTTTCAAATAATAATAATAATAATAATAATAATAATAATAATAATGAAAATAATAATGAAAATAATAATAATAATAATAATAATAATAATAATAATGAAAATAATAATGAAAATAATAATAATAATAATAATAATAGTAATAGTAATAAAAATAATAATAATAATAATAACAGCTCCATTACTTCAGAAACACATAAAAAACACAAACCTATTCCAGCTGTTCCTTTCCTAAGTACGAGTTACGAATCTTTGTAAATCAATTCCCTCAACGATGATTATTTTCCCCGTAATAATACTTAACAGTGACATCGAACCTTCAGGCCATTGGGTGTAACAGTGACCAGCAGGCCAGGACGAGGAGCTCACCGCCATGACACACAGGGTAGTGAAGCTCTTAAGTGCAGTAGTATTTGTCAAGCCTTATATCCTCCTGTGACGGCTGTTGTGGGTCTCAAGAGTTCCAGTGAGTGACAGCCTTTGTGATGGTTAAAAGCTCCATTGAGTAACAGCTTTTGTGGAGGGTTATAAGAGATCGAATGAGTGACTGCTTTTGCGATGATCAAAAGGTCCATTGATTGACGGCTTTTGTAGAGGTTAAGAATACCAATGAGTGACGGACGCAGAGTTCCAGTGAGTGACCCCAGTTGTGGACCTCAGAGAGTTCCAATGAGTGACGTTGCAACTAGAGGAAGTTGGCCACTAGACAAGTGGGTCAGTTTCCTCAGTTTGTCAACACGACCAACACACATCTTGTTGACATAGTGTAATTTGTTTTGTGTTTGGTGTGTGTGTGTGTGTGTGTGTGTGTGTGCGCGTGTGTGTGTGCGTGTGACAATCAACTGCATTAAAATTTCCTATTCTCCATAATTATCTTCATATTCTTTCTCTACTTCCTTTGTTCTTATCACTGAAATTCACATTACATAGTCTTCTCTTCTTTATCTATCATTCTCTTTGTCCCTTCTCATTTCTCTGTCTTCCAATGTATGTAAATTTGGTGTATTTGACAGAATATATTGAAGGAAAACTTAATCTGACAACTGAGCCCCTATATATGAAGGGAGAAATGAGTGTTTGATTCTTTCCTGCTTTCCTTTAATTGTTCTTATTTTTTCTTCATATTTTTCTTTCCTCTCTCTCTCTCTCTCTCTCTCTCCACTAAGGTTGACCTCAATATTCCGAGGACGAGTGGACTATCAACCCGTTAACACTGTTGCCTCTTGATGGGCTGTAGTGTTCATACATCTAGTGGAGGCTGGTCCTTCAACGTTCTAAAAGTGGCCTTACGGTAGTGATCCAAGTACCACCATATCAGGGTCAGGTGATCCTCCAGTGATCCAAGTACCGCCAGATCAGGGTCAGGTGATCCTCCAGTGATCCAAGTACCGCCAGATCAGGGTCAGGTGATCCTCCAGTGATCCAAGTACCGCCAGATAAGGGTCAGGTGATCCTCCAGTGATCCAAGTACCGCCAGATTAGGATCTAGTTTTCCCTTAGTGATCCAAGTACCTTCAAGCCAATATTGGGTGACCGATCCTTCAGTGACCATATGCAATTAGACTGGTGACAGCTGATCCACCAATGATCCAGTATCGGGGTGATCCACAGGCTGATACAGGTTTTCTTCTGATGAGCGCCTGTACCTTGAGAATGGGGAAAGACCACCTCGGATTTATTGACGAACTGATATGGATTGAGAAGCATAGTGAGGGGGGGGGGGGTAGGGGAGAAAGGGTGGGAAGGTGGAGAGCGAGGGAGAGAGAGAAGGTGGGAGGGTGAGGGGAGACAAAAAGGATGGGGAAAAGGAAAGAGGGGCAGTCGGAAGTTGATGAGGAAGAGGAAGAAGGAAAGTGGATGGAAGGGGGGTTGGAGGAGGAAGGAAAGAATGGTGTAATGTGTTGGAGAAGATTGACGAGGCAGAAAGGTGGAGAAAGTAAGGAGGGGGGAAGAAGGAGGGGGGAAGAAGGAGGGGGGGAAGACAGGGGTAAGTAGAGGTAGGGAAAGGATATAAAGAAGGAGAAAGGGGAGGAAGAAAGGAATGGAAGAGGAAAGGAGTGATGGGTGTATAATTGGGAGGGAAATAGGAGAAGGGAATGGAAAGACGAGAAGAAGAATGAATGGGAAAGGGAAAATGCAGAAGGGGAAAGAAAAGGACAGAGGGAAGAAAATAATGGGAACTGGAGAAGGATGCGAGAGAGGTGGGTAAAAGTGAGGAAGCGTTGGAATGGGAGAGAAGAAAAGGAAGAGGAAACTAAAAGATGACTCAATTTTTGAGAGAGAGAGAGAGAGAGAGAGAGAGAGAGAGAGAGAGAGAGAGAGAGAGAGAGAGAGAGGTCGATTCAGTGAGTGTAAAAGCTGGCTATACAAGACCAGTGGAGCGAAACACCTCAACATAGTCTGATAAACAAGATGACACACACACACACACACACACACACACACACACACTCTAGCTACAACATCCTTCGCACCTTACATCTCATTCCCCGTCTTTTATTCTCCCTTTATCACCTTCATCTCCCTCCCTCATACTCTCCCTCTATCTCCCTCCCTCCTCATACTCTCCCTCTATCTCCCTCCCTCCTCATACTCTCCCTCTCTCCTCATACTCTCCCTCTTTCTATTTAGTCTTAATCTTCCTCAAATCTCTCCTAACCTCCTTCTCTCTTCCTCAATTCTCCACCCCTCCTCTTTCTTTACTGTACCTTCTCTCTCTGTCCACTGTCCCTGTCCTGTCATCCATCCACCAACTCCTTCCACTACACATCCATCCTATCCTTACCTCTTCTCTATCAATAAAGCAAAATAAAACTAATTTCAATAATCTGGGGATCAAACAGCGCCCATCAGCTGTTCCATACCTGTAATTCCCCGTAGTGAGATCACCTGTCCACTAAACCACAACAAACTTCCCGTCAATGTACAATAATGTACCAATTTTCAACATGTCATAAAGGTCGAATTACCCTCCTCTGTCCCCCAGGGTTAATTGCCCACTTAACATCAAATTGGTTAGTAATTAGGAGGGCTTAACTATTGTATTACCGCTGTAGAGGCTTGATATTGGGAAAAGCTCACGGCGCAGTCTGTTGCATAAATTCTTACGACTGAGTGGCCTGTGCAATTTGCCCGCACTTATTGCCTCGTGTTCTTGGTAATGTTGCTGTTATATATATATATATATATATATTATATATATATATATATATATATATATATATATATATATATATATATATATATATATATATATAACGATAGACAACGAAAGAGAAGTTGTATTATAGTAATTTATCGATAAATACAACAAATACAATTATTTTCATTTTTAATTGTATAGCTCTTAGTTATTTTGAGAGTACGGAGCAGGAGTGGATAAAGTGCTCACCCCTTGTTCCATGGGTCGGTAATTCGATCCCCGGGCACCCCCAGTTCACCCAGCTGCAAATGGGTATTGAGTACCTAAGTTAACAATTTGGGGAAGTGGAGTGCAGTACCGGCCGTGTTGCCTCCTCGTGTACCGAAGGCTTAGGTATACAGCGTGTTGCATTCACACTGTCCCCAACAGGCAGTCATGCCGATGAGACTCAGTTTCACTTAATTATTTAATATCTTGAACCACTGAATCAGAAACAATAGTTATCACACGAGTCAGTGAAGGTAATACTGAGGCCATATTGTCTCACTAGCCAGAAACAGTACAGCGAGAGTCTTAGAAATTTTCAGTTCACTTTACCTCCCTCCTCTATGACGGTGGGGGAACAAATCTCGTCCAATTAGAATTTTATTACAATTTACGACAGCATTTTGGCCAACGTCGCAAAAGGTAAATAGTTAAATGTTATATCACATTCTACAATGAAAAATTGCCATGTAAATATCTTAGAATCGAAAATCTTAATTGTAGGTATGCCAATCTGTTGTCTTGTACCCGACGCACTTCTTGTTTTGTACATGTACTTTATATAATATTTTTGACCAGTCATATCTCACAAAACGCAAATGTTATTATCCAGAGATTACCAATAACGAGTTTATTGGTCCGACAATTTGATTACCCAATTGTTAAAGGTCAAGGTTGAGGTGTTAGGGATAAGGGCTTAGAGGTCAAGGGTCAGAAGTTAAAGGTTAGGGATCAGAGTCAGAGATTAGGGGTCAGAATTCAGATGTTAGGGGTCAATTATTAGATACCAGTTTGTGTATCTACGGACTCGACCCATCAGCTTTGGTTTATCTCTTTCATAGGTCTTCCATCATTAGATCTTTTACGACTTATTAAAGATCACATGAAGATTAGACACCCCAGCTTTTTCCAGCTAATGCTTCAACATCATAACGCTACCTTGGGTTAGGTTAGTTTAGCATTAAGGAGTTTAATCATCCGGTGAAATAAGCTGGAGTGTCTAATCTTCATGTGATCTGTTGCTAATTCCCGCAGGACACACAAGTCACTACCCTTACGTTTTGTGTATCAGTAAAATAAAACAAACTACCAGGGAAATTATCCACACTGACCCATCCTACGACAATCAAGGTGTTTTACTTCATTTGGGCATTTGTTCAGCTGATAATGACCTCTACCTGTGACCTTATCTATACAGGTAACATATACCAGAGGTCAGCTGATAATGACCTCTACTTGTGACCTTATCTATACAGGTAACATATACCAGAGGTCAGCTGATGGTGACCTCTACCTGTGACCTTATACATACACCAGGTCACATATACCAGATATTTCGTTTCACAGGCAAATTTGAAAGTAGTTAGACACCATTAACGTCTGGCTAGAACTGTTTACAGCGTAATAAAGGGAATTTTACGAGAATAACCGAAGCTCAGATGTAGCTTAAGCGTACAGGCTGGTATATGGGGTATTATATATGAGTTTGTATGCGAGTATGTGCATTTAATACATGAAAAAGAGAGATATACACATCTAAGGCAGCCACTAAATGCCTTCACACACACACACACACACACACACACACACACACACATTAATCATGAATGGGTCAATTATCAGGTTTTCAAACAAGTTTTCCATCAGTAGCGAAGCTCAATGTATGTCCAGTGTAATTATTAAGCTAAATATTACCCCACTTGTCCAACCAGGCGTGGGGAGGGGGAGGTAACATTGGATACCCTGATTAGTAAAGTCTCTCTCTCTCTCTCTCTCTCTCTCTCTCTCTCTCTCTCTCTCTCTCTCTCCTCGCTGGAGACCAGAAAACACTCAGGGAAATAAGTTATTGGTTGAAGGTTTTCTTTTCATCAGTGCTATTTTGTGGCGTGTTCCGCTGTGCTGCCTCTGTATGGTCGACCCCAGGGCTGAGCTGACTGAACTGTGTGTGTGTGTGTGTGTGTGTGTGTGTGTGTGTGTATGACAGTAACTAGGAATTATTAATAATGACTGTAACTACGTATACACCACTGGTAAACAATAATCTTTGCTATATATAACTTGAAACCACTCAGTACGTCATACGGTTCTCTCTCTCTCTCTCTCTCTCACACACACACACACACACACACACACACATCTCGTCTATACAACACAGGATATTAAGGTCAGATGAACTAACCCAGCCAGGATATCTTCTGTACACAACTCGGGTCAGACCACCGGGAAAACTAGTCTCTCATGTTGATCTTGGAACTGAAATATATTCGTATATTGGAGAGAGAGAGAGAGAGAGAGAGAGAGAGAGAGAGAGAGAGAGAGAGAGAGAGAGAGAGAGAGAGAGAGAGAGAGCCAAGAAACAATATAGTAGCAGCTTCCGTGAATTAACTAGTAATATCCCCGGGTTACAGAGTTGATACGAGACAACGCCTGGCTGGAAGATTCAATTAAACCGTCTCGACAATTGTGACTTATCTTAACCATTTGTTGATGACGGTTCGATTATGTGAGCAAGAACGACGTGGAGGGAGAGCAACCTAACCTAACCAACCTAACGCAACCTGAAACTAACTAAAGCTAACCTAACCCAACCTAACCCAATCTGAGCCTAACCTAATTTAACCCAATCTGAAACTAACTTGAGCTAAGCTAACCTAACCTAACCAACCTAAACTAACGCAACCTGAAACTAGTTTAAGCTAACCTAACCTAACACAATGTGAACCTAACCTAACCGAACTTAGCCTAGCCTAACCTGACCTATCTCAATTAAAATAACCTCACTTGACTTAACCTAACCTAACCTTATCCAGACTTTTCTTATATAATATCGTTTTAACTCCTCTCTCTCTCTCTCTCTCTCTCTCTATCCTCACTGTCCGCCCCAATCACTCACCTACCCACTCACTCATCCACCCACTCATCCACCCAGCCACACACTCATCCACCCACCCACTCACTGACTCACCCACCCACTCACCCACCCACTCACCCACCCCCTCCCCTCTCCACGTAAAAGTTTTTAATACTTCAGTTCAAAACATTCGAGTCATCTCTTTTTCTCTTTTATATTTTGCAGTCGGGTCGATCCTCTCCTCTTGCCTATTGTCTCTGCTATACTTCTGCTATACTCCGGGACTATACCTGCTATACCCTGAGAGAATACTTGCTATACCTTTGCTATACCCTGAGAGAATACCTGCTATACTTCTACTATATTTTTCTTTACTTTTGCTATACCCTGGGACTACACTTGTTATACCTCTGCTATACCCCGGGACTATACTTGCTATACCCTGGGACTACACTTGCTATACATCTCCAATACCCTGGGACTACACTTGCTATACATCTGCTATACCCTAGGACTACACTTGCTATACCCTGGGACTACACTTGCTATACCTCTGCTATACCCTGGGACTACACTTGCTATACCTCTGTTATACCCTGGGACTACACTTGCTATACCTCTGCTATACACTAATTTGTATTTCTATATAACGCGATGAATATGTTTACGTCTTCTCATCTCGCTTTTACTGTATATAAAAATTAATTAACAGTTTTTCTTAAGCAGCTTTTGTGGGGGGTTTTTCTGATATAATGAACTTTTTATTATCCGGTTGTTTTTGTGTAAATAAAAATGTCCAACTTTTTTTGTCCTTTATGAAATTTTAATAAATCCTATTGTGTTTATTTTTATGCTGTGTGAGTTATTCAGCCTTTGTGTTTTTTTTTTTGTTTTTAATTATTATTTTATATTTTTTATTCGCTTTGTTTGGTCTTATTCTTCATCGTCATGTTATGTTTTATCATCGCTAGTATGTTAATATTTTCTGGGGGTACAATTCTCTCTGGGGTAAAATTCTCTCTGGGGTAAAATTCTCACTGGGATATTTTTCTAGGGAACAATTCTCTCGGGGAGGAGGGGTGGAATATTTATACGGGGGTAAATTATTCCCCGAGATAAACATTTCTAGGGTACATAATTCTGGGGACATTTTTCTGTGATACACACACTCCTGGGGACGATATTTTAACACATACTCTTTCATCTTTTCCATCAGATTCAGCAAAGAAGAAATTAGCCAAGCCTCGTTAGCGTGGTGGCTGGGTTAAATATTGCAATTGTCTCTTTCCTTCTCTTCTCCCCTCATCTTCCTTTCTTATTCTCTTTTTCTCTCTCTCTTCCTAAACATCTAATAACACGATCTTTATTTTATTTTTGTACAAGATTATTTGCCTAAGTCTCGTTACTCGTGTGTGTGTGTGTGTGTGTGTGTGTGTTTCCACGACGCTTTACTGACTTTTGGCTTCTCTCTATTTAATGTGTTCTTCTGCCTCTCTCTTAACTCTCTAGGAGATTAATTCGTGTGTCCTTGCTTGCATTATGTCCTCCTTGGTAAGATCCCAAATTTATGCACGTACCTCTAGTCTCTTAAGATTTTTTGAAATTTGTGTGTGTGTGTATGTATGTGTGTATGTATGTATGTATGTATGTATGCATGTATGTATGTATGTATTTCTCTATCCATTTCAAAATATATAAACCAAACAAACGTCAGAGAAGGCCATACAGCCTCTGGTGGGACAAGACACATATTGTGCCCCTGAGAGAGAGAGAGAGAACAACAGCTGCGGGAGGAACTGACTGACTCATACAGCTGCAGGAGGAAATGACTGACTCACACAGCTGCAGGAGGCACTGACTGACTCACACAGCTGCAGGAGGAACTGACTGACACACAGCTGCAGGAGGAACTGACTGACTCATACAGCTGCAGGAGGAAATGACTGACTCACACAGCTGCAGGAGGCACTGACTGACTCACACAGCTGCAGGAGGAACTGACTGACACACAGCTGCAGGAGGAACTGACTGATTCACACAGCTGCAGGAGGAACTAACTGACTCACACAGCTGCAGGAGGAACTGACTGACTCATACAGCTGCAGGAGGAAATGACTGACTCACACAGCTGCAGGAGGCACTGACTGACTCACACAGCTGCAGGAGGAACTGACCGACTCACACAGCTGCAGGAGGAACTGACTGACTCACACAGCTGCAGGAGGAACTGACCGACTCACACAGCTGCAGGAGGAACTGACTGACACACAGCTGCAGGAGGAACTGACTGATTCACACAGCTGCAGGAGGAACTAACTGACTCACACAGCTGCAGGAGGAACTGACTGACTCACACAGCTGCAGGAGGAACTGATGACTCACACAGCTGCAGGAGGAACTGACTGACTCACACAGCTGCAGGAGGAATTGATGACTCACACAGCTGCAGGAGGAACTGACTGACTCAAACAGCTGCAGGAGGAACTGACTGACTCACACAGCTGCAGGAGGAACGGACTGACTCACACAGCTGCAGGAGGAACTGACTGACTCACACAGCTGCAGGAGGAACTGATGACTCACACAGCTGCAGGAGGAACTGATGACTCACACAGCTGCAGGAGGAACTGACTGACTCACACAGCTGCAGGAGGAACTGACTGACTCACACAGCTGCAGGAGGAACTGACTGACTCACACAGCTGCAGGAGGAACTGACTGACTCACACAGCTGCAGGAGGAACTGACTGACTCACACAGCTGCAGGAGGAACTGACTGACTCACACAGCTGCAGGAGGAACTGACTGACTCACACAGCTGCAGGAGGAACTGACTGACTCACACAGCTGCAGGAGGAACTGATGACTCACACAGCTGCAGGAGGAACTGATGACTCACACAGCTGCAGGAGGAACTGACTGACTCACACAGCTGCAGGAGGAACTGACTGACTCACACAGCTGCAGGAGGAACTGATGACTCACACAGCTGCAGGAGGAACTGACTGACTCACACAGCTGCAGGAGGAACTGACTGACTCACACAGCTGCAGGAGGAACTGATGACTCACACAGCTGCAGGAGGAACTGATGACTCACACAGCTGCAGGAGGAACTGATGACTCATACAGCTGCACGTCTTAAAAGTCAAAGGAAACTTTTGTACCCAGGGACACTCAGGTCTGTTCTTAAGATCAAAAGGTTTAATTTCAAGACGAAGTTTACCGTCCATATGTAAGTTAAAGTGAGTTTACACATCAGAGAAAGGAGGAGCAGGAGGAGTGGGAGGAGTAGAAGAAGTAGGAGGAGTGGAAGGAGTGGGAGGAGTGGGAGGAGAAGGAGTGGGAGGAGGAGTGACGAGGAGTAGAAGAAGTAAGAGGAATGGAAGGAGTGGGAGGAGAAGGAGCAGGAGGAGTGACGAGGAGTAGAAGTAGGAGGAGGAGTGGAAGTAGTAGGAAGAGGAATGAGAGGAGTGGGAGGAGAAGTTGACTGAGGAGGAGTTGAAGAAGGAGGAGTGGGACGAGAGATGAGAGAAGGAGTGGGAGAAGGAGGAGGAATGGGTGGAGGGGAGTAGGAGTGGGAAAGTGAGGTGAAAGTAGGAAAGGTGGGGAAGGAGGAGGAGAAAGAGGACGAGTGAGAGAAGGAATGGAAAAAGAATGAGGAATAAGCAAAAGAGGAGTGGGAGGAGAAGGAGTGGAAGAAGGGTGCAGAGTAGAAGGAGAAAGAATCGAAATGAGGAAGAAGAAAGATAATAAAAATAATAAAGAAGAGCACAGAGGAAAAAGATAATAAAGATGAAAATAAAATAAAGAGAATAAAAATATCAAATAAAAGACAAAGTGACATAAGATACCGTATTTTTGTACCATTATAAACTATTGTCTGTCACTGAAGTAGAGAGAGAGAGAGAGAGAGAGAGAGAGAGAGAGAGAGAGAGAGAGGAGAAGAAGGGGACTAAGAGGAAGAAAATGAGATAAAAATGAAGAAGATAAAGAGATGAAAGAAGAAAAGTAAGATGAAGGAATGAACAGCGCATCGGGAAGGTCCTCAACAACCCTGGACGACACATGAGTTTTTCTTTACCTCTGTGTTGAAGAAGAGCAGGAAGAAGAAAAAGAAGAGGGAAGAGGAAAAGAAAGAAGATGATGATGAAGGAAAAGAAGAAGCAAGAAGAAGTGAACAATATTAAGCCCCCCCCCCCCCAAAGGCTTGTTATTTCTGTGTTTAAGAAAAAGAAGAATGAAGTATAAAAAGAAAAGAAAAAGAAGTAAAAGAGAAACAAAGAAAAATAAAAAAAATAAAGAAAATTGAATGAAGGAAAAATAAAAAAAAATAGAGAAAATTGAATGAAAAAAAAAAGAAAAAAGAAATTAGTGCAGCCAGCCATCAGCACAAGACCCAAGGCAGACACAGACATTCACGACCCTACCAGCCCCCACCTCCCTCCCTCGTTGCCTGTGTTTAAGCCAACTTCTACCTCGACTTTACCAACTTTTTCTGGGATTCAAAAAGGGAAGGAAAAGCCTCAACAAAAGCCTCGTAAATAATGAATCGGGTGTAAACAAAAGTGCAGGTGCTGGATACCTCGAGTCAACAGACAAACAAGAAGGGAGACGTTAGATCTGTGTGTGTGTGTGTGTGTGTGTGTGTCCCCAGTTTAAGTGATGCTCTTTTAGGTGGGGATAATTACGTTAGTTGAACACACACACACACACACACACACACACACACACACACACTGTACTTTTGTCTCTGTCTGTCTGTCTGTCTCTCTCTCTCTCTCTCTCTGTATCTCTTTGTCTCTCTCTCTCTTTCCCTTATAGTTTCTTTCGCTTCCTTTTTTTCAATTTGTCTCTTTTTATAAATACAGATAAAAACAGAGATAAATGATAAATGGAAAAGATATTAAAATGAGAGAGAGAGAGAGAGAGAGAGAGAGAGAGAGAGAGAGAGAGAGAGAGAGAGAGAGAGAGAGAGAGAGAGAGAGAGAGAGAGAGAGAGAGAGGCTTTGTTTAAACACACAATTATTAACCAAACCCTGCGTGAATTTAATTGACCATCAACACGTACCTGGACTTCTTAGGTAACAAAAATAATAACCTCTTTTAACCCCCACTTCCTATCTGGGCTGGGGGATATAACGATCTGTCTGGGCTGGGCATCTTTTGTGTCTGTCTGTAACCATAAACTCGCTTGTAATTGGAATACAAAAATACCTGCCTGTAATCATATCTATATCAGTATGAAAATTCAAGTTGTTTCTCTGTAATTAAATGTTATATCTACCTTTAAGCCATAAACTGTCTGTATGTAATTTTATCTTAATCTAACTCACTGTTTGGGATGAAGGATATAGCAATCTATGTGTGCATCTTTGTGTCTGTCTGTGTTCAATTATATGGCATCTTTCTGTAACAATCACTGCAGCTATTAATCGGCACATTTACCAACCATTTTTTAATCACGTTATGTGGGGCAAAATTATGGTGATTATGTTGTGTATTAAGCCACGACTGAGGGGGGAGATGAATGAAAGGGAGAAAGAATATAGAAGGGTGGGGAGGGAGAGATGGGGAGAAAAGAAGAGAAATTGAAGGAGGAAAGAGATGGGGAGGAAAAAAAATAAGGGAAGTGGGAGGAAGGGAGAAAGAGGAAGAGATGGGGAGAAGAAGGGAAACGAGATGGAGAAAGGGAGAAAAAATGGGGAGGAATAGGGAGAAAGGAAGGGGAGGGGAGAGAAAGGGGGGGGGGGGAGAAGGAGAAAAGAAGGGAAGAGGAGAGAAAGGGAGGAAGATAGAGTTATTACGTCAACCCCTCGTAACTCTTGTTAATTATTGTCAGATTATTATTAGTCTCTCTCCTGTCTCTCTCTGTTATGTCTGTCTCTCTGTCTGTTTTTTCTGTATGTATGTCGGTGTCTCTCCTTGTCTTTTGTCTCTCTTTCTGTCTCCTTTTTATTTCTGTCTTTCATTATTTAGTTCTTTATCAGGTCTCTTATCTTTTATCTGTTTTAAATTGTCTTATTTTTACCTTTTCCCTTCACTCTCTCTCTCTCTCTCTCTCTCTCTCTCTCTCTCTCTCTCTCTCTCTCTCTCTCTTTTCTTCTTTTTTTCCTAATTCAACTCTCACTCTTTCTACCCTCCCCCCCCCCCCCCATCATTCACTCTCCTTCTTTCCCTTCACTAACATTCACAAACCAAACGTTCTCAGCTGGGGCTTCCTCACCTCGTCCCAGATGTAGGAATTCTAACTTAATCTCACATCTTCTGCATTTGTCGGAATTCCAGGTTCCCACTCCATCATTCCTAGGGATTTCTGGTGTAATTCTTCACCGTCAAGAAATCGGTAGAAAGACATGATGAAAAAAAGGAGAGAGAGAGAGAGAGAGAGAGAGAGAGAGAGAGAGAGAGAGAGAGAGAGAGAGAGAGAGAGTACACAGGTGTAACTCTCACTGCTAACAGAAGCAATTAACAGGACCAACACAGGTACAGTTTTCAATCATAACAAGACGTAAGGAACGCTGGTGAGAGCACTAGGAAAAAACGTTTATTAACGCCAGTATGAGCGGCTAATAATGCCTGGTGAGACACTAAGCACGACCATTTGTTAAAGTTCTGGTAACATTGGCACTATTATCAACAGTGACACTATTATCAACAGAGGCACTATTATCAACAGAGGCACTATTATCAACAGTGGCACTATTATCACCAGTGGCACTATTATCACCAGTGGCACTATTATCAACAGTGGCACTATTATCAACAATGGCACTATTATCACCAGTGGCACTATTATCACCAGTGGCACTATTATCAACAGTGGCACTATTATCAACAGTGGCACTATTATCAACAGTGACACTATTATCAACAGTGACACTATTATCAACAGTGACACTATTATCAACAGTGGCACTATTATCAACAGTGGCACTATTATCAACAGTGACACTATTATCAACAGTGACACTATTATCAACAGTGACACTATTATCAACAGTGGCACTATTATCAACAGTGGCCCTATTATCAACAGAGGCACTGTTATCAACAGTGGCACTATTATCAACAGAGGCACTATTATCAACAGTGGCACTATTATCAACAGTGGCACTATTATCACCAGTGGCACTATTATCAACAGTGGCACTATTATCAACAGTGGCACTATTATCAACAGTGGCACTATTATCACCAGTGGCACTATTATCAACAGTGGCACTGTTATCAACAGTGGCACCCTCTTCTTTACAATACCATTATCTTATCATAAATGGCGCTCCTCTGTGGTCTTGAACATAACAATGGACCATTACAACATATCTTTTGGAATTGCAATAACGGCGGTCATTAGGAGATCTTTTAATTAAGATAAAAAAGAATAAAATCATCTCACACATGCTGCTGCAGGGAAATGCCTGAGTTCTCGCGAGAAAAAAAAAATAAATGAGAACTTGATGCTCGAAAAATGAAAAAAAAAATAATTTTTCCTTAAGTTTCAAAAATCATAATTAATCGCTAAATTTCAGTTGCTATAACTTGCTTATGAAAATTTTTATCACTCACACACACACACACACACACACACGTATACATACACGGACAAGGAATACATGTAAAAAAACAGACATACAAACTTCAATAAATGTCCAGAATTTGTTTTCATTACCGATTTACAGAGAAAGACTCGAGCTTTACCGGAGTGACCAGTGTGTGTGTGTGTGTGTGTGTGTGGGAGGGGGGCTTGTATGGGCGGTTGACTGTTATAAAGTTTTTTAATCTGATAAGTAAAGGTGGCGAAGGTGTATTGATCTCTTGTATACGAGTATAGTCCTGGCGAGAGAGACCAGGCAGCAGCGGCTTAGGCGTCCCTGTTTCTATGACGACGCCACACACTCCCACCATCACTACCACGGCCACCACTAACACCATCTCCATCACCATCACTGCCCTCACTATTACCATTAAAACCATCACCACCACTACCTACCGCCATAATAAACAGCTCACCACCCCTGCCCACCTACCCCCTACCAAGTATGGCTCTAACACTAACAGTAGCTGGAGTCAACACTTTTATATATATATATATATATATATATATATTATATATATATATATATATATATATTATATATATATATATATATATATATATATATATATATTTTACACAATGTAGCTAGTTGTATATTCAGATATAATAAAATAAGACAATAATACTGAACGATAAAAATGTTAGCTTTCACTTCATAAATTAGAGAGCTTTAAGGCACGTTACGACACACTCGCCGGTGTTATTGAAGCCCCAAGGGTCTGCCCTCTAAATACTGTCAGTCTTTAATATCGCATTGGTATTATTATCATCATAAATGAAAGAGGACGAGCCTGGCTCTATGCTGCTGCCATGTAATCCACGAATTACCTCTCACAATATACATTTAATGAACGTTTAACACACGCACAGTTATATGAGGCTTTAATGTCTAGTGAAGAGGAAGTAGTTAGGGATTCCGGTCTGGCGTCCAGCTTATTTTTGTTAGAGCCGAGAGAACCATTGTGTGTGAGCAAAATAAACGACCATTTGGTCACACTACACAGGCGCAGTGAGCCTTTGAAAGTCAAATAGAATTCAAACCAGAATTAATCTAACATAGCTTACGTTAGCTTGGTTTGGTTAAGCTCGGTCTGGTTGGCTCTTATCTGCCCCCATAAATGGATATTGTGTACACAGGCTGTGTATACACGACTCTGGCCAAAAGACTAGACCTGGGATGAGGCGACGGGGGGGGGGGGGGGGGTCACTGTTTACTGATGGACAAAATTCTGAAATATTTATCTCGTCGTTAACAACAGGTTGTGGCACACCTCTGATGATCTGAGACCACAATAAACTTTTCCAGCTGTTGAAATCAAAATATATATATATATATATATATATATATATATATATATATATATATATATATATATATATATATATATATATATATATATATATATATATATATATATATACAGAGTTATCCTCGGACACATTAACTGTTCGTGGTGGTCAGCTGGGTTTGAGTGACTCCTCTTCTCGGTAATATATTGTAAGGGGCAGAAGAATAACCAACACATTCCCCGGATTATATATATGAAACAAACGACGTAGGAAGTAAAGTTGTTGTTGTAAAATATTACATTAATATTATTTGTTGTTGGATTTACGGAACGGAAGTGTTCATGTTTTTCAATTAAATTTATTCTTTTAATAAAGGGTTCTGCGTTTGAGAGAGAGAGAGAGAGAGAGAGAGAGAGAGAGAGAGAGAGAGAGAGAGAGAGAGAGAGAGAGAGAGAGAGAGAGAGAGAGAGAGAGAGATCCATAACACAGCTAACATCTCCCCAACTAGACACAAGACCCACTCACACAGCCTTCAGGTGAGCCCCACTAACACAACACAGCACACCTGCCCTGAATCTTACACTACATGACAGAACCAACTCTCTTGTCAAGCTGCGTCATGCACTCAGACGACACGGTCCACCTTGTACCAATAGAGACGAAAGACCAGGCCGTTGTGTTCAGAATATCATCCATGTCGTGATAGTACAAACACACACACACACCACCACCTACACCCCACACGATACACCCCTTGAGAGTAATCCTTAACTAGGGAACAAGGTAGTGGGGCAGGTAAACCCATGTCTGGTCAACCATTCAAGGAACACCAACCGCTTAGAGACAGAGAGCGGCTGTTGTTCTTCTCTTGTGGTCTATAGTGGATGTTTGTGTCTCTCCTCATGGTAACCTTTTGATACACCTAAGTTCAATATTTGATTTAGGTTTCTGTGATAATCAATCTATCTATCTTTAAAGCTAAGTACTTCATTCTCTTTTCTCTGTCTTTCAACCCCAACGAATCCTTCTTTCTTGGTATCGTTCAAATCAACTACAGTACTTCCTTCCTTCTTTCGTTATCTTATAAAACTTCTATCATTTGCTTCAACAAATCTTCAGTTCTTTCTCTCCCAACCAGTCGCCCCAATAATTCCTTCTTTCTCTTTTATCACATCAACGCCAACAACTTCTGTCATTACCGTCCACAATTCCTTCCTTCCTTCTCTTCTATCACTAACGTCAACTTCTTCCCTCCCTCCCTTCTTTCTTTCTGTCATTAACGTCGACAACTTCTTCTGCCATGGGAGAGAGAGAGAGAGAGAGAGAGAGAGAGAGAGAGAGAGAGAGAGAGAGAGAGAGAGAGAGAGAGAGAGAGAGAGAGAGAGAGAGAGAGAGAGAGAGAGAGAGAGAACAGCTGAGATAAGTTTAGGCGAGTGTTGCCTTACAAAGTGAGACTCTCTTTACCACACACACACAACACACACACAGGACATCCGGTTCCCTTCCCTTGGTACCTAACCCCTTTATCTTCAAGACAAACGAGAGAGAGAGAGAGAGAGAGAGAGAGAGAGAGAGAGAGAGAGAGAGAGAGAGAGAGAGAGAGAATGTGTGTGTGTGTGTTAAAGCCACCAGGACCCCGTAGGCTGTCCTTGTATCAGTGTAAGACTACACAGTGTTATTAGGGAAGATGAAACTTGCCCCGTCAGTAGCCATGAACACAGAAATTTCATCGAGCTTGAGTTTTAGGTTCCAGGAAGGTAGAGCACTAATAATTTCAATAATGGACACACACACACACACACACACACACACACACACACACAAATATACACATTGGACGCCAGAACTCCCGATTCTAATTATCTGAAGTCATTGTGGCTCAACTTCCTCAGGATATTAAGGGTGAGACTGTGTGTTGGCTGTCGTATACATTGTGATGGACCATACTGAAACGCCAAGCGAAACGACTAACAATAGTATTTACTATAAACATAGACTTGAAAATTAATTATATTATAGGTATGAAATGTCGTACATAAATAAGATAAAAGAAAAGTATGACAAAACACCAGAGATATTAATGGACCTATAAAAGTTACTTTGAGAACGTAAACAGCGGTAGACACTCCCCTTGGGCTTCCAATCAGATAATTTTCCTTAACACTCTACCATTATAAGATGGAATAAGCCCGCGAACCATAGCGAAATTGGAACATGCATAATCGTCAACATACATTTTAAATATCATGATAACGCAACTAAGACGAAACAGCTAAAATCTTCAGACACGGAAAATGTCAGCTCAGCAAATTTTGCATCGGGTCTTACATCGTGTACTGCATTCTGTATTACGTGTCCCATTATCCTCAGACCGTGTGAGAGTCACTGCCTCCAGCCGGTACCTTAACCCCACATGTTCATAACGTTTCTTTATGGTGTAAAGTCGTACGTGATTGTGAGGCAGTACAAATAAAAACTCCTGTACAGTACATCCTGATCTGAGATACAAGATCCTCCAAAATGAAGAAAACAATAATAATAATATGACATATGCATACAAACATGCACTCACATACACACATGCACACAAACAAACAAACATACATACACACATACATACATACACACACACACATGCACGCACGCACATAAACAAGCGCGCACACACACGCACGCACGCACACGCACGCACGCACGCACGCACACTCACACACACACACACACACATGCATGCATTCACGTACATAAACATGCACACAGATGCATGCATGCACACACACAAACATGCACGCACACACATGCATGCATCCACACACACACACACAGTGAACAACCACAAAAGACTCATGACTTCCGCAGGAACTAATTAAGACGGAAAATGGCGAAGGTGGAGGAGGAGGAACTTGGTGGTGGAGGTATTGATCTTACCTTCACCTTACCTGGACTGGTGGTGCTGCTGCCTCAACAGCTCAAGTTTGCCATCCTTCATGATCTCAGTGACCTCGTCTTGACATAGCCTATGACATCATTTGTACTTGCCAATGGTCTCAGTTAACCTCAGCCATGCCCCTTACTGACCTTGTCTATGATCACAGTTGACCTAACATCGCTCATCACCTCATTGACCAATCGTTGATATGGTCTATATAACGCGTCGTAAATTATCGTAATTCAGCGGATTTTAGCTTCAAGTCTGCAATTTCCGAAGCCTTTTCAAACGCCACCAAAAGAGGAGATTTAATATCAAAGTGCAGTGACAGTTAACCAGACAGACACACTGACGGACAAACAGCGGGTCAGAGAATAACTAATTAGAGGAAATTATTCAAGAGGGTTTCAGTTCCACGTAATTCCAGGAATAGAATCCAAACAAATACATTTAGACGTAGAGACACAGGTCACTGGGAACCCATTAGCATACAACAACAACAATAATAACAATAACACTAACAATAATAATAATAATAATAATAATAATAATAATAATAATAATACAGTAATAATAATAATAATAATAATAACAAAAAGTACACAAAACTAATTCATTATCTCCACCACCAAATAAAACAACAACACCTGAAACTAGACGAGAATATACGCAACAGAAACAGACGAAAAAACTAAATAAAAAACCATGGTAAATCAGAGGTCATCATTATTATTCGGCTTTGACATAACAACGTTGGTGCAGTCAGGGCTGAAACCATACTTGAGGCTGTGTGTGTGTGAGAGAGAGTGAGCCTAAATAGGACCTGGAATGAATTTGAGCTCTTGTTGACAGCGTGCAACACCGATAGTGAAAGATCGCAAGCTTCCTAACTTGTAAGATGATTTTGGCATTGAGGGATGGCGGACGGTCTGGACCAAAATGTTGTTTGTTGAATGATATTCTCGAGAGAGGCTTTCCAGGCGGTTCTCTCTCAATCCCTATCGCTGTCTCTGTTTCCTTCTGTCTGTCTCTCTATCTTCCCTGTTTATCCTCCATTTCTGTGCCTTACTGTTTTTCCTTTCTTCACCTTCCTCCAACTGTCTCTCTTTCTCTCTCTCTCTCTAACAACCCCAGTCTGTCAATTATTCTCTCCCATTTCCCATCTCTCTCACAGCCCCTGTCTCTCATCCTCGCTAGTCAATAGTTTATCACAGGTAAAAGTTGACTCCAGTCTCTCTACTTCAAGGGGCAACATTAAATTTTCACGTGAATGAAGCAGATTTTAATATACAAGTTACCCAAGTTGGAATAGAACGTTTGCCTAAGTTAAGACGAGGTTGGAACAAGGGGTCAAATTAGCTTTCTGTTCAAGATAGGTTGAGGGTTGGGGTCGTTAAGTTAGAATGGGGGGGGGGGGGTTTGTCTGGGGTCGTTAAGATAAGAGTGAGGGTGTATACGTGTTTAGGGTCGTTAAGATAGAGTGCGGGTCTGTTTGGGGTCGTTAAGATGAAGTAAGGGATGTGTGTTTGGGGTCATCAGGTTTGTGATTGATTTGGGGTCATGTTAGGGTTTGGGGTCAATTCAAAATGGGATTGTATTCGTGTTTGGGGTCAAGTTAGGTTTGTGTTTAGTCTGGGATCAAGTTATTTATCTTTATTATTCTTTATTTCTCTAATTGTGTTTATTTCTGACTCGTGTATATATTTTTCCATCTCTCTATCTGAGTCGCTTATCTCTCAATAGTCTCGTTTCATTTTACCTTTTTCATTCTCTTTATCTGTCAAATATCGCTTTATCTTTATGTGTCTGCCATACACTACCCTCTATTCTCCACTTGTTTCTGTCTGTCTGTCTGTCTAACCCTCTCCTTCACTATCATTTTTCCTCTCCCTCCCTCTCTCATCCAACCCCGTTCATCCCTTTATTCAGACCTTTATCCTCCCTCTTTGTTTTTTATCTCGGCTTTCCTCTTTACTATCTGGTTGCTCTCTCTCTCTCTTCCTCATTCTCTCAATCTTACTTCCTCCTTGGTTATGTCTTCATCGGCCAGTGTCTTTTTATCTACCGCTTTCCTTCCTTTTCATTGTTTTATCCTTCCATTTTACATCCCTGCCTGGCTCCCATTACCCCCCCCCCCCCACACACGCCTTCAGTAGCTCACGCATATTCATTAACTTCAACAAATCATTTACTCGTGTTAACCATAAAATCATCATCACAACCATCAAACTGCCCAACACAGATTCAGTAAGATCATGTTCTCAAGGCTGGTGAACCTCTATGAAGCTCACCAGGCCTTTCAGGTATCTTGGGAGTCATCTTCTTCTAGTAACTCAATTGCGAAGTTCCTCAGGGAGTTGGGATGGTCGTACTCTGTTCTTTCATTGTTATTGATGGTAGGTACCCCCAGAGTAACATATCATTCTGCTGGAAGTACGTCAATGACTCAACAGGCGGTGTCGTGAGTAAATATATGTCCTCCGCCTACACCCTACTGAAGTGGATCACAGTTATGTCACCATCACCCACACTGAGATTGTCACTATGGTTATTAATAGAGCCCTGTTCCACCTCCAGATGGTACAGACGTGAATGGTTACTCCCCGTATGGTTAAGTCTACTAAGCTCCTCAAAACTACTACTTCGACTGGAATAAAAACATCAACAACATTATCATATCTGTTTATCGATTGTACATGTTGTGACGCTAGGGTCATATTAAAAAAAAAAAAAAAAAAACATCAAAGTCCAGCAGCTCCCTTACTTATGTCTCATCTAGCTGGTACACTTTTAAACACCACTAAGTAAACTTGACTAGAGAAAGCAGCAGAGAGGAGCTTATAAGATCAAAGTGGAGGTAAGGTATAACTGGTAAGGGATCCCCACACAACAAAGGTAACACGACCCTCTGGAAGGTATTGCACACCATGGTCTACTATTATCCGATTGAATAATAAGGAAGCAAGTTTCCTTTCATATATATATAAAAAAAATCCCCGTTGTTGCCCCAAGAATGAGTGACGATGGGCCTCAGTAATCATCCCAAGAGTATCCCACCTGAAGTTTACCCACCCCAATACTACACAGGAGCTATTCTTGATGTGATCTACTAATGTGTTTAATTTATGAATGATCTCAGTCTTCGTCACGACTTCTAAAGTTCTCGGTCTCGGACTAAATGGTCTTCATTACTTCACTGGTATGTGTTTGTCAGCATCTTACAGTTAGAACAACAATCATAATAAAACTGGAAAATAAATACATTCCTATGATTCTGGAGTTTTGAATGACAGCAACAAAAAGAGGACGATGACGACAAAAGGATGACGACGATAACGACATGTGTTTTTTTTCTCTCGATGCATCTTACAATCAATGGAAAAGATTTGCCAGATTACAACATATATCTCAGCTTTTACAACAACAATGAAGTTTTCAAATTTCCTTTTAAACATACAGTATATCTGATTAAATTATACTGCATTTGAAAATATTTGTCTAAGTACCATATTACAAGATGGTAAAACTTAATATCTATACTACCACAGTTGTCTAAGTTCAAAACAGAACTTATTAACTGAGGATATGAATAAACAAACGCCTGGACTTTATCTAAGTGTACCCTTAACTTCACCTAACCAAAATTACCCTAACAAATGGTTCTTTATAAAATTATGATGTAAAATAAGATGAAATTTTAATACTCATAACAGATGTACAAACCTTGAGTAAACATTCTGATATTTTCCATTTTCTTGAGCTGAAATACACATTACAAACCCTAAACAAAAAACTATATCATGTTCACTACTACCCTAAACTATAACACTACAGGACTTGGTTCACAGTGATACAGACGAGACCGAGACTACGAATGAGATCATTTGCAATTTCAGCTTATATGAATCACTGGAACATTAGCCTCCATCCCCACCACCAGATAGTTTCTGGATGGTTAAAATTGTGGCTGGTTAAACTGGAAGGTGACTCTTCAGGTAAGCACTTGGGGACTAATCTTCAGGTGATCCAAAAAAGGATAAAATAACGTATGATCTCATTCATAGTCTCAGCCTCGATCTCGACTACATCACTGGTACTACCCAGCACCAGAAGTATTAGTACTACCATAGAACCTAGACACTACCAGCCTTGGTTTGTCTCAGTACCTGACGTTACCACCGCAAGGTTTCCAGTACTGGTGGGTCAGCATTGTTAGGAGTACTGTACATGCAGGGAAAAAATAATATACTCCCGGACAAACCAAGTATTAAGGGGTAAAACATTTTTGTTCTGTAATAACGAATATGTACTGTACAGTATTTACTATTTGTCCAGAATTTTATTTTATAATAATTATCATAAATAATTAAATACTTATGAATCAATTTATCGATTACATTACCATTCACTTATTAATTATTTACTAATCTTTTAATCGTACTGTAATCCAGTTTTCAGTGACTGAAGTTTTTACCATTAAAGAAAATAAGTCTTCAAGGTAATATAAAAATTTAAACAATAAATTTCAACATAATTTTCAACCCCTGCAGCTAGGCAAAAGCATATAATATTGAATGTACATATTTCAGAACATCACAACATTATATTAAACAATTATCAACTTCTCTACAGATGACTTAAACAACAACAATGTTTTAACCAGGGCCTGAAATAAGTGGTATGATACTGGTTACATAAGGATGACGACATGTATATACCAACACAGGTAAATGGGATGGAGAAAGAAGGAATAAATAGGAGAAGAATGCAGTAGGACCTCTGTGGGCTCCAAGAATGGTCGAAGAAATGGCTGCTGAGATTCAATGTCACGAAGTGTAAGAGGATGCACCTGGGGCGTACCAACGGTAAGGAGGCGTATTATATGTCCCACGATGAAGAAACTGCACTATTTGAGACTGAATATGAGAAGGACCTAGGTGTGTATGTTGACAATGAGCTGAAGTTCTCGGGCCATTACGAGAAGGTAAATCAGGCAAATAAATTATTTGGTCTTATAAGAAGGTCGTTCAGATATCTAGACGGTCCGTCCTTCGTAACGATCTTCAAGAGTGAAGTGCTTCCCCATCTGGAGTAGTGTCACCCCGTCTGGTCCCCGAGATATGCTAGGGACTGTCAGTTGGTTGAAAATATTCAAAGGAGGGCCACCAGACTGGTGCCTGCCCTTCGGCACCGCAACTACCCTGAGATATTGGAGCGCCTGAACTTGCCTAGCTTGCACTACAGGCGGGCAAGGGGTGACCTAGTATCTCAAGGGGCACTACTCAGTCGAGTGTCCTTACTTGGAGCTGGCGGACGCTCGCCCCACAAGGGGTCACAGCTCAAGATTCGAAGTAGCCGCAAGTCCAGAAAACTGTGAGGGCAAACTTTTTCTGAGTGAGAGTTGTGAACTCTTGGAACAATCTACCAGAAAGTGTTGTGACGGCACCGAGTGTGAGCTCTTTCAAGACAAGACATGACCAACACTGGAGCAGGTTCAGGTACATTCAGGTGCCGGTGCGTGCCCAGTACTTGCCAACAGTGCGTAACAGAGACGTGACCGATCGCCCAAGAGGCTAACGAGCCGATCAGTGGCGAAGAGGATAAAAGTAAGTGAAGTAAAAGTATGGGAAGTAAGATATTTACACTGTGCCCTTGCTTAGCGCAGGGGTTGCGTCCCCATAAACACCATGTAGAGCAAATCTGTGTAGGAAAACCCATTATACCATGGGGAGATAGGGGATGTGTCAGGTGGACCCCAAAAAGTCACCCCCCCTCCTCCACACAAAAAAACACTCCAAAATCATGTTCGAAGACATTGTACAATACAGCACTGTATATCTATAAAATTAACTTATATATGATGTTGTGGAGGCAGTGGCTTGTCTATGAAATCAGTTCCCGGAAGTTTAACACTGCAGCCATTTGCAGATGCTGGCTGAGTCAACCGTGGCCTCCCTCAAGCCTCACCATAGCATAACCTATTCTATCCTACCCTCCTAACATTAACAATGCTTCCCATTCCGCTGCCACACGATGAAATGTTTAGTCATTTTATGTTTTTTACCTATGTTGATTATATGTTGTATCTTTTTTGCACAGTCTGTATGTAAGATTATGTGTGCATGTAAATGAATGAACAAATTAAGTTAAGTTTACCTACTTGAAATTACGAGTTGAAAAAATATACATAACATAACTCCCATTAAATCTCACTGACACACGGTGAAATGTTTACATTCATTTTGTTTTTTATTTATTGATAATGTTTTTGGTTTTATCATTCTGTATGTCGGATCTTTAGGAGTGAGGTGTTTCCCCATCTGGAGTAGTGTCACCCAGTCTGGTCCCCGAGATATGCTAGAGACTGTCAATTAATTAAAAATTTCCAAAGGAAGGCCACTCTGCGGAACCTCAGCTACTGAGAGAGATTAGAACGCCTGCAACTGCCTAGCTTATACTACAGAAAGATGGACATGGGGCACTACTCGGTCGAATGTACATACCTGGAGGTGGCAGACGCCTGCCCCCACAAGGGGTCATAGCTCAAGGTTAAAGAGGCCACAAGTTCAGAAAACAGTGACAGCAAACTTTTTCAGAGTGAGAATTGTAAAAACTTGGAACGCTGCCAGAGAATGTTGTGACGGCACTGAGTGTGAGCTCTTTTAAGGCTAACGAGCCGATCAATGGCGAAGAAAATATAAGTACAGTAAATGTGTAAAAAAAATAATAATAATAATTATAATACATTTTGACAATCTTTATCAATTTTTCACAAAAATAAGTAAAATTACCCTCTCTCAGGCCCTAGTTACGAAGACCGTATATGGGTACTTACCATACAAGGCTTCTGTGTATGTCTAATAAAGGTTGCAGTTCCTCAAAAATCAACCATTGTGTCTTTCTGCTTTATGTCATCTCTCTGGGTCTTCTTCTCACTTGACTGACACTGAACTCTCTCCCCTGTCAAAAGAATATTAATTAATAAATGTTATCATCTTACTAAGTTCATTAAGTACTGTGCTGTTATCCTACTGTGTCTATTAAGACGTGTTGTTATCTTCTTGTGTCCCTTTTTTTATCTTACTGTGTCCATTAAAAAGTGTGTTCTCTTATTGTGTCCATTAACTACTGTGTTATCTTACGGTCTCCATTATATTTGGTATCTTACTGTGTCCTTTAACTTGTGTTTTTTCTCATTGTGTCCATTAAGAAGTGTTTGTTATCTTATTGTGACCATTAAGCAGTGTGTTATTCCCTTACTGTATCCATTAAGAAATGTATTTTCTTACTGCATTCATTACTGTGTCTAATTCTCACATTTATATAATGAAATTGAAAAAAATAATACTAATTTGGTAACACATACAGTACCTACACCATTAGCGAAATATTTCCATTAATTTCAACCCCTAAAAAAAGTCAGATTACCTAAAGATTACACACCCAAGCTTATATCACTTCATTAAACACACTAATACTAACCTAACCTAACATAATATTCACAAGCTTAACCTACCCATCTTAAGGTAGCATTAGGCTGTCTCATCATCAGGTAAAATAAGCCAGGGTGTCAAATCATCAGGTAAAATAAGCCAGGGTGTCAAATCATCAGTTGAAATAAGCCAGGGTGTCTAATCATCAGGTGAAATAAGCCAGGGTGTCAAATCATCAGTTGAAATAAGCCAGGGTGTCTAATCATCAGTTGAAATAAGCCAGGGTATCTAATCATCAGGTGACATAAGCCAGGGTGTCTAATCATCAGGTAAAATAAGCCAGGGTGTCAAATCATCAGTTGAAATAAGCCAGGGTGTCTAATCATCAGTTGAAATAAGCCAGGGTGGCAAATCATCAGTTGAAATAAGCCAGGGTGTCTAGTCATCAGGTTAAATAAGCCAGGGTGTCTAGTCATCAGGTTAAATAAGCCAGGGTGTCTAGTCATCAGGTTAAATAAGCCAGGGTGTCTAGTCATCAGGTTAAATAAGCCAGGGTGTCTAGTCATCAGGTTAAATAAGCCAGGGTGTCTAGTCATCAGGTTAAATAAGCCAGGGTGTCTAATCATCTGGTGAAATAAGCCAGGGTGTCTAATCATCAGTTGAAATAAGCCAGGGTGTCAAATCATCAGTTGAAATAAGCCAGGGTGTCTAATCATCAGTTGAAATAAGCCAGGGTGGCAAATCATCAGTTGAAATAAGCCAGGGTGTCTAGTCATCAGGTTAAATAAGCCAGGGTGTCTAGTCATCAGGTTAAATAAGCCAGGGTGTCTAGTCATCAGGTTAAATAAGCCAGGGTGTCTAGTCATCAGGTTAAATAAGCCAGGGTGTCTAGTCATCAGGTTAAATAAGCCAGGGTGTCTAGTCATCAGGTTAAATAAGCCAGGGTGTCTAGTCATCAGGTTAAATAAGCCAGGGTGTCTAGTCATCAGGTTAAATAAGCCAGGGTGTCTAATCATCAGGTTAAATAAGCCAGGGTGTCTAATCATCTGGTGAAATAAGCCAGGGTGTCTAATCATCAGGTGACATAAGCCAGGGTGTCTAGTCATCAGTTGAAATAAGCCAGGGTGTCTAATCATCAGGTGACATAAGCCAGGGTGTCTAATCATCAGGTGACATAAGCCAGGGTGTCTAATCATCAGGTGACATAAGCCAGGGTGTCTAATCATCAGGTGACATAAGCCAGGGTGTCTAATCATCAGGTGACATAAGCCAGGGTGTCTAATCATCAGGTGACATAAGCCAGGGTGTCTAATCATCAGGTGACATAAGCCAGGGTGTCTAATCATCAGGTTATTAGAAAATTACTCGTTTGAACCGAAATCGGTTTGTTTATATATAAAAAATCCTAAAACATACAAATCCTAAAACTACGAGCTATCTTGGCCTCGATCTCAGATAATACTGCAGTCTCGGTATCGAATAACAAGTCTCGACCTCGTACTTAAAAGTCTCGACTTTTATCACTGCCTTCCACCACCTGAGGATCCTCCCCCCCACCACCACTACTCCCAGTAACCATCACTCATTAACAGCATTACACCCTACAGTGACCTGGAACACCTACTACCACCACACACACGCTGCTATCCCCACTGCTGTAAATGTCAAAAACAACCTGTGAAGGGCTTTTTTTCCCCCCAATGGCATTTTACTGCAAGCCTCACAGTGCATTTTAATCAGGAACAATATATTAATTACCTTTACCCAATATCCTTTGTGTTTGCTCAGTTAATTTCTACTTGTCGACCACACAAGCATTTTTGTACATTGGTTTTGTATATTTTCAGCCTTTGGCAGCACATTCCTCAATAAAACGTTAATTGTTATTATTATTTGGCGTTATTGTAATTATATACTGTTATCCTAGTCCACACACACATACATACATACCATCATCTCTCTCTCTCACACTGGCCATTGGTTGTCTTAAGCCAGCTCACAAACTTAGTAAATTAACACCATTTAAGTGTATTAGTTGTGCGCGTGGAGCTCTAGCCATGTTCGCTGTTGACAGGCGCTGTAAATTGGCTTAGCGCCTTAATTATCTCCTACACTAGTGTCATTATTTTATGCTATACAAATACCTTCACTGTACACCACAATGAACCATAGCACACCGAGATAATGGCGTTATTTTGAAGCTACACTACCGCCTTCGCATACAGTAAACTTCACTATGCAGGAGAACCATTATTTACGCTACACCATACTCTGCATTACTACAGTGACAATAACCATATTACTAAAACACCTTCAGTTTCCTTCATTAGCACCATAAGAATACCCCACCTTAACACCACTCACTAACGCCATAATTGTATAGCACCATTACTGCACATTTCACCAACACCATAATTATACCCTTTTATAGCACCATTGCCCTTATTTCAACAGCATCATTTATACCTCTCAGCGCCATAGTTCCACATCATCACCCTTATTATATGCTACACTAACGCCACAACTACACAGACCTACCTCTTCTTGGCGCCACAACATTGAGTATAAATAGAGCTTAAAAATTTATCTTACAAAAATATACATTATTCTGTATTAATTAACTCAAACACCAAAGACAGAGACGGTTGGAACAGTTAATATTATTGATTTCCCCGACTATATTTCAGCCAGTCATATACTGTAGTCGCTTAACCGAGATTAATTATAGTTTAGATTTGACTGCACTGATTTGGCAACAATGGTTTTATTATATTAGGTACAGTAATGAGTTGATTTTCTCTTAAACCCTAAGCTGGTTTATTCACTACGGTTCCTCATGTATTAAAATCAGCGTTGCCAAATGAGTGCAGCTAAAAATAATTGATTAATGCCTCAGCCTAGCTATATTTACTAACGGGAAAATTCTATAATCTTAGCTTATCATTTTTATCTACACTATTATAATTACTAACCTACACCTCTAATTACCTAAACCAATCATCATCTATGTAGTTATTTTCATATTTGGCAAATCTACTTAACCCTACCATCAGCACCAGCAGAATAATAATACGAATATATTCAATCTGGAAGCTCTAATACCTCATAATATCATAATATCAGGATGGTTATATTTACTATCTACCAACTCTCATTACCTCAACCAATCATAAAACATATGGATGATTATATAATACACTCACTGGCACCTCTCATTATCTCAATCAATCGTATATTTGGGTGCTAATATTTACTCTCTGGCAACTCTCATTATCGCTGCCTGTAGGGAATTCTTAATTACTCGGACTAAGGTCTCATTATAGGATGGTTCGTCTTGTTTGGTTGTTTGTCTGGTTGGTTGTATGGTTTTAATTTAATTGGTTGTTTTGTTGTAAGTGTAATTGTTTGTTTAGCTACTTCATCTATGCACTAGTGGTTTGTTCGGCTATATATGTGTTCTTAGAGTGATGTTGAGAATTGTGGTTGTCAATGAGATGTCACTTTAACAGTACAGTTCAAGTTGAGAGTATCAGAAGCTGCAAGAGGCTAACAGAGAGAGAGAGAGAGAGAGAGAGAGAGAGAGAGAGAGAGTAATAATCACGGAATTAATAACAGTACCTCTTACACACATACACAACAATAACCCGAATCATACAATAAATTACAATCGCCAGAGGTGACCTTTGACCTCTGTAAAGACCATTAATTGATTAAATATATACAAAAGATGAGTAAACTATTCTTACTTTGGTGATTTTCTGGTGACCTTTGACTGGAATAGTTTGACAACAGTAACATATTCTAAATATATCATGACCAGTTTACAAGGCCGTCACAAAACATCCTTTGCTAAGTAGCCTCTTAATTACTTCTAAAGTGGTCTTAATTAGTAAGAAAAACTGAAAAAGACAAATTTTTATATAATGTGAACGTTTACCCCGAAGACTGAACAAAACACAAGACATTCCATTATCTGTTTCAATCTGTCTGCAGGAGCTGTCACGAGGTATGTTTGACTGTTAATGTGCCTCTCACACTGGTCAAATTCTCATTAGACCAAACACCGAGTACTCTCTTTACTTCTACCACCATCACAACCAGCACTACCACCATCACAACCACAACTATCATCACCATCAATACCACCACCACCACCACCTCTACCACCATCATCATCACCACCACCACCATCACCTTCACCATCACCTTCACCACCACCATCACCACCACCATCTCCACCACTATCATCATTATCATCACTACCAGGGTCAACATTGGTCCTATTTATATGTCCCTTGAAAACCCTCCCAAACCAATTCGGGTGAAAGCTAAAAAAATTTAACCTCAGCTGTGGAATCTCACCATGTATACCAGCAGTTACAGACAAAAGCTAAAGTTGTTTGCTCTTCACCTTACCTGATATAACAAACGAAATTCTAATGTTATTTACCCACAGCCACAAATAAAAGACTAAACGGTAGTTATCAGCCTTCAGCTACATACTAAAGCTAAAGTTGTTTGCATTGAGCTGCGGACAGAATGCTAAAGTGGTCTACCCTCAGCTACAAATAAAAACAATCTTTGTCTACCCCCTGATATAGACGAGGTAAGTTGTTTACCCTCAGCTCCCTCAGCTACAAAGAAAAAACTATCGTTAGCCACCCTAGCTTCAGCAAACAAAAGCTAAAGTTGTTTACCAGCAGCTGCAATCCCCACCCAAAATAAATAAATAAATAAAATAAAATAAATAACGCTTGGTGGTCGACTGGCACACACCTTCAGTCGAACACAGGGATTCCCTCGCGTCCAACTTGTCAAGACATGATCGAGAAAAATTAAGGAGTCTCTTTTCTCTCGCCAACGGGATGAGAACGAGTGGGGGGGGGGGGGCGGTGGGGGAGAAGAATTAGGCGAAGAAAAAACTGGTGGAGAACTGAGACGGGAGAAGAACTGGGGGAGGGAGAAGAACTGGGGGAGGGAGACGAACTGGGTGAGGAGGAGAACTGGGGGAGGGAGACGAACTGGGTGGTGGGGGAGAGATCTGGGGAGGAGGAGAACGGAGTGGTGGAAGGAGGAAGTATTTCTTCACTTTAGCGGAGGTAAAATGGCGGGCGGAGAGAGAGAGAGAGAGAGAGAGAGAGAGAGAGAGAGAGAGAGAGAGAGAGAGAGACCTTTGCTTCTAGATTGAGCTGTGGTAAAATGCAGACGTGGTGGGAAATATTTCCTCTCGCTTTATTTGTAAGGGAGAGAAGAGAGAAAACTGGTCGGAAATATTGTGTATATTCTCTATCTATCTACATCCTGACTCTTTATTTTTTCCTGTCTCCTTTTCCATCAAACTATCATTATTTCTTCTCGTATTCTTTCACTCCCATTTTCCCTCTCTCCCTTCTCTCACTATCTGCGGTCGTAACACGTCTATGAGTTACTACTGTAGTGGTGATAGTAGTAAACAGCGCCTCTCTACTTTGACTCGTGGAAAAACAACGAAGAAAAAAAAACACATTCATCCCATAGAATCCAAATTTTGTAGCGAGATTCACCGCCCCCCCCCCCCCCCCCAAAAAAAAAAAAATATTCACACGTTCAATTCTTTCCCTTTTCACTGGTGACGAGAGTAAGTCAGAACCTAATTGTCTCATGGAAAAGTTACAACACAGAAGTTAATGACAAGAAAATGCTGTGGATATTCTCGTCATAGTGTGTGTGTGTGTGGCCAGTTACAAGGAGGAAATAAAATAAGAGTCTTTGGATGTCTGGACTGTGGTCTCTGAGGAGCTCTGGGATGTTGACAAACACTCGTGGGAAGTTTGTGTTCAAGTGGAGTGAAGAAGAGGGAAGGAAGGTGGCCCCACACTCCCCCTCTGCCCTCCTTACCATTCCTTCCCGTCCTCGCCATTCCTTTCCCTTCCTCTCCCAATATACCTCACAGCCGATAGATATACCACCTAATTTACCTAACAGCCCAAAGATATACAGCCGAATATAACAGACAACCAAGTTATACCAAGCAGCCAAAGGATATATTATCACTGAATACACCTCTCAGCTACAAGATATACCACTCAATATACCTCACAGCCAGAGGATATACAACCCACTACAATTCAAAGCTAAGGGATATACCACTCTTCCGGCAACTAATCTCAGAGCAGTGTTACCAACTAATAACAAACATTTATGACGCTCACATTGGCGGCGTTGTCGCCAGGACTCACCCTAGTGACTCATTAACGGAGTCAAATGAGCGACTTAACGAATGAGACTCGAGGCGAGAGTCATTTTATACAAACTAGATATGCCTCACACTGAACTAATTGCTGTTGGTTTTAAAGGCTGGTGAGTCTGGCTGACACCTCTGACTGTCTTAACTGTGAACGGTAATTCTCCTTGACTATTACCTATGACGGTAATTCGCCAGCCTGTCTTAACTGTGACAGTAATTCCAACGGCTGTCTTGACTGTGACGGTAATTCTGGAAGTTGTATTTTGCCGTGACAAGTTAGTTCCTACCAATGGTATTTTAACGAGAGTACGCTCTGATTGGCTAATCGTCCATTACCAGCGAACAAAACGGTAAAATATCCACTGCATTATTTGATTTCGAAAGGGTAAAGATGATGTTTGGGTGATAGTAAGAAAACAAAAACGACAATGCACAGGTTATCGAGTGAGGTGAGGTGAGGTTATGTGAGGTGAGGTGAGGTGAGGTGAGGTGAGGTGAGGTTAGGTTATGTGAGGTGAGGTGAGGTTATGTGAGGTGAGGTGAGGTGAGGTTAGGTTATGTGAGGTTAGGTGAGGTGAGGTTAGGTTAGGTTATGTGAGGTTAGGTGAGGTGAGGTTAGGTGAGGTTATGTGAGGTTAGGTGAGGTGAGGTTAGGTGAGGTTAGGTTATGTGAGGTGAGGTGAGGTTAGGTTAGGTTAGGTTATGTGAGGTTAGGTGAGGTGAGGTTAGGTGAGGTTAGGTTATGTGAGGTGAGGTGAGGTTAGGTTAGGTTATGTGAGGTTAGGTTAGGTTAGGTTATGTGAGGTGAGGTGAGGTGAGGTTAGGTTAGGTTAGGCTAGGTGAGGTGAGGTTAGGTGAGGTTAGGTTAGGTTAGGAGAGGTGGGGTGAGGTGAGGTGAGGTTATGTGAGGTGAGGTGAGGTGAGGTTAGGTTAGGTTATGTGAGGTGAGGTGAGGTTAGGTTAGGTTATGTGAGGTGAGGTGAGGTTAGGTTAGGCTAGGTGAGGTGAGGTGAGGTGAGGTTAGGTTAGGTTATGTGAGGTGAGGTGAGGTGAGGTGAGGTTAGGTGAGATGAGGTGAGGTTAGGTTAGGTTAGGTAATTCCCATGATTTTCTCAACTTTAACGATAAGCCCAACACCCAAACAAACCTTCACTCTGTCAAAGCCTCAGCGCTATCCTCCTAAACGCCAACATGTACTGGAAACACCCAAACTAACGTTGGCCTAAACCTTACCTTGTTTCAACTGTTGTTTTACACGGCAACTTCACTCGCTATGGCCCTCGTGTTTGGGGTTACAGGCAAGCGGCATATTTCTGTTGTGTAGTTCTCGTGAAGGAGCCCCATAGGACGCGTAATAAGCTACTGTCTACAAGCTGGATCACGCGCCACCCCGTACGCTCCTCCCGGCCTTGGCGCCTTGTGCACACACTACGGTCTAAAATATATACATCAAATCATAATAAATAACTATAGATAAAATAGAACTTTCATTACAAAAATCACGAATATTATATAAATTAATAATAAATAATGTTTGAGTGAGAGTAAATGGCAAGATATTAAAGAATTTACGTGTTTGAATTTGTAATTAAATGGAGGTAAATAATGGCGAACCCGTAACGCTCTATGACCATTTTCTTTTAAAAGTGGGATGGGAACTATTCTTTTTTGACACATGACGGAATTTAGCAGACACTGAGATTCATAACTTATTAACTGTAACGCTGAGACTGTGATTTACTTAACTGTATGCCGAATCTGTGATATACTAAGTGTGATGCTGAACAGAGCTCTATACACCCCGAGCACTAATGGAACCCCCGAGTTCGGACCGTTTTATGGCAGCCCCCCCCCCCCCCCCCGCTGTATTTACGTTATAAACACTGGCAACTTTCCCGGACTGCGATCTTATAAATAAAATGAAGGTGTTTAATAACTCGAGAAATTAATAAATAATAATGTACGACAGTTTTGATGAAGAAACGACAATTTTAGGTGACCAGTACGATAATTCTCAGTCGGTGGGTCGAGCAGCGGGTGGAGCAGACATTCAAACGGCGGGATGTTACTGGCGGAGGAAAACGAAGGCTGAGAACTACTAAGATGAAGCTTTTCTCAGAGTAAGGTGGGTAATTAATTTCTTGAATATTATCATGTGATTTGTTTTACATTTAAGTGAATAATTATTGACTAAATTTGACATGAAGTTTACTTACGCTCTTAACACAGATGTCGGTTAAACTAACTCGCCATAGACAGTGACTCGACAAACATTGCCTAGGTACTATTGAGCCTACAAATTTCCACATATTTCAAAATTCATTATGGTTTAGTTTTATTTTGAACATACTGGGTAATTATTATTGTTTACTATACATTTCGCAGCAGTTAGAGGTTTACAAGGAATAATGTATGAGCAAGCCCTACAATTCTACAAAACTTCGTATTTATTAAGATACCTAAAAAGGCAATAGAACAAAGGCTTTATGGCCTCTTAATAACTATCCATAATGCCACGTTAAAAATGCTAGGGATTTTTTTTTTTAATAGAATAACTCTGAGGTACTACTTTGTTACGCGGCGAGATGTGAAGGCGGGAAGAGGCTAGTTTTTAAATGACGGGTGGATGGTCTTAAAAGGCTAGGACTGGCCCCGACACTGAGACTCCCTAACTTAACTGTGACGCTGAGACTCCCTGACTTAACTATGACGCTGAGACTCTGACTTACTTAACTATGACGCTGAGATTCCCTGACTTAACTATGACGCTGAGAATCCCTGACTTAACTATGACGCTGAGACTCCCTGACTTAACTATGACGCTGAGACTCTGACTTACTTAACTATGACGCTGAGACTCCCTGACTTAACTATGACGCTGAGAATCCCTGACTTAACTATGACGCTGAGACTCCCTGACTTAACTATGACGCTGAGACTCCCTGACTTAACTATGACGCTGAGACTCCCTGACTTAACTGTGACGCTGAGACTCCCTGACTTAACTATGACGCTGAGAATCCCTGACTTAACTATGACGCTGAGACTCCCTGACTTAACTATGACGCTGAGACTCCATGACTGGAAATAAGCTCCAGGAGAACTAATGAACGCATCACCTCTTAAGAATAAAGCCAAAAATAATTATAATCCCCGGCAATAATTGAAAAAATTATTATGTCATGCAGAACAAGGCGCCAGGAATAGAATACCCGGGAAATTGTTGTTTATCTAGATTTTCATTTTTTTTTCTTCTTTTAATGTCGCCCGTGTATCAGTAACAACTTCTATTGCCGAATACCAGACGGGATAAAAAAATTTCCAAAAAGCGTCCAGTGTATTGGTCATGATTTTTTTCCTTCTTTTCCTCACAAACTAAAAGCCAGTATGAAAAATCTGGCGCCGTCCTCACCGACAGTAAAGAGGATACATCAAAGCGGATCTTTGTGTCTCACTTTGTATAATAGAGGAAATGAGCGTAAACATGGTTATCTGACGTCACGATGTCACTCCGCTGTTGCGCCAATCACCAGAGCTAAAACTCGAGTGTTTCTCGTGTATAAGACCTAATATACATCGTTGAACTAATCAACAGGGTGATATTGAGGGGTCAGCCGCAATTAAGAAGAAATACATTACCAGTCAAGGAAATATATCAGTCGAAGACCTAAGGAAGTGTATTTTCTTATCAGTTTCCAAAGATTGATAAATATATAAAAAAAAAAATCTCAAGATATTTTAATAAATACTTTAAAGAGATACATGGAAACTTCTCAAAGGCTGCGAGTCGTCCCACTGTACACGACCTAACATACGCACCTTATAGCCATCAACACGAAAACAAGCAGCAATATTCAGGAGAGCTTTTATGTTACCGAGGTTCCCATCACTCTGACAGGTAAGAGCTCCGGCATATAAGTAACACTACAACGCCGGCTCACACCTGAACCAAACCATCTGGGAACACTGACTATAAAATTCCTTCCATATTTCTGGCAATTTATTACATCTACTTGAGGGTCATGTAGGTTAGGGGCGGATACTGACTAAATTCTATTGACTCGATATTTCCTTTGTATTATAATCCGTTTTGTGTTCCTACTATTACCAGGCCATAATATGATAACAGGCCGTATTCACCAGCTATTAGCCCATCACACACATATACAACCCACTGTGGATGCCAGATATTACCAACGCGTTAAGAGTATTTCAGCCACAACAGTACATGAGTTATTTAAATCAAGATATGATTATGTTTTTATATCTCATTCTTCTTTCTGACTTTAATGTGATTTTTTTCTCTTTAGGTCGTGAGTGTCAACAGCCTCTGATGCAACACTGAGCATCTGATGGTTCCCCAAGTGGCTCCTATACCACGCTATGTCTACCGGGAATTGCATATCAAATTATCCTCAAAGGTAAGTACATGGTTACTAAGGTTAATAATCTCTAAAGGTAAACACTTCATTAACTATTTCCAACAGGTAGACACATAGTTAATTACTTTCCCAGGTAGACACATAGTTAATTATTTATGCCAGTAAATAGACTACTAATTATTCCCTCACGTAGGTAGATGAGTAATTATCTTTAGGGGTAAAGGTAAGATTATATCCTTTGACAAGTTTGTTATTCATTACTCCTCAGGTAAATAAACAAATGAATACATATACATTTAAACGTAGTCACTTACTAAAGGTGATACACAGTTAACTCATTATGCTGTATGTAGTAACTCATTACCCTGGAGACCTATATAACACTCAATGACCTCACAGGACCTGGGTACATTAAGTTAGAGAATTAGTTGAATATAATCCTCGTATATCCTATCAGTCGACCGTCCCTTCATGATTATAATGGTCAGAGGTCTGTCACGCATTGCTGGGTCATGTGTATAGCTATAGATAGATAGAGATATAGATAGATAGATAGATAGATGGAAAGATAGATAGATAGATAGATAGATGGTTGGATGAATGGATAGATAGATAAATATAAATGATAAAGTGATAAATGGAAATCAATTTGAACAGAGACGTGTCGGTGAATGGTACAATGAGTGATAAATTGCATTTTAGAGTAACAGAAAAAAATTAAAATACAATGAGAGGGGAGAGAGAGACAGAAAGATAGACAGATAGTGAGACAAAGAGAGACAGAATGAGAGATTTATAGACAGAGACAGCCAGATAGGGAGAGAAAGGTTGCGAACACAACTACAATATCAGGGTAATCCACATCAGCTCTTAAGTAAAACAAATGGACAGGCAGGATAGAAGAAGCAAACTTACCCCACATCCTGCAGGCCGCCATCACGTGATATAGTACGTCTCCCTTAACAGTAACATTCCGTCGTTATGTCCGTCTACTATTAAAAGCTCCCATTTTATTGACATGTTACACGGAAGTAAGTTTATGTTACATTAACCCATTATAAGAGATGGATAACTGAGACCTCATCCGGAAGATTTACTGTGAGGGTTTGTGTGTGTGTGTGTCTGAATATTCATCTCAGTATTAGGTAGTTTGCAGTAAAACCAGAATGGAGTTTGTTGTCCTACAGTATTACCAGAATGGAGTTTGTTGTCCTACAGTATTACCAGAATGATCGAACTGCCCCACAGCCTTGCCAGAATTACATGTTTTTCCTAATGTGTTACCAGGATGACGTGTGTCATTTTAGAGTGTTGCCAGAATAACATGTAAACCCCAATACCTGACACTGGTGGACGATGTCACCTGTACCTGTTGATGTTTTAATTAAGTTGCTGGAAGTCTCCTCACCTGTAGGGCCTCACGCAATTATTAGTGTATACACACATATATATATATATATATATATATATATATATATATATATATATATATATATATATATATATATATATATATATATATTTCAGTATACTGTACACAACTAATATTATGTAAAATGACAAGAGGGATTACTTTACGTACGAATGATATACAAATTGAAACAATACAATGTATGCATAATTCATATTAAGTAAATTTAAATATTGCATTATTTATGGTCATTGTATGGAAAAATAAACATTAAAATTTCTAGTGCGCAGTACAGAAGTCACGAGAGAGAGGAAGGGAGGGTCATATAAGTGCAATAATTTTGAACTTAAATTAAGGGAATCGTTTCTGCGTTAAACTAAAATAATCTGGCTTAGTTTGTTTATGAAAATGACAACGGTAAAAGTAATGTTAGAAATAATAATAATAATAATAATAATAATAATAATGTTGATAATGAAAACACTAACAAAAATAATTACAATAACAATAGATGAATATATACCAAGTCGTCACTATAATAGCCTATAATGCCCAGGTAACTTCTTTCCCCGGCTAGAGACTAAACCCAATATCATTCCATCAAAATATAGTTTAATAGGAATGTGATATTCAGCTGGAGTATTTCAGAGAGGCAGCTCACTAAGAGGGTAACTCACACACTCACAGTCTGAACGATAGCTATTTTGCATGATTATTCAACATTATTCAGACAAAACAGAAATTCCAGAGATTATTCATGACAATCGTTCTTGATTTTCGGCATAAATTTAGGTAAGGTTTTGGTGTGGGTAAAATAATTTGCATAAATTTTTTTGTTCTCGTCTGTACATGTGGGATATATTTCTATAGCCTGTAGTGAATAGTTTTTGGATATATGTGTTTGTGAGAGAATGCTGGTGGGAAAAAGATTCATATATTTCGTTATATACAGCGTGCGAAGTTTATTTTCCACGTTTGTCAGTGTAAAGTTTTTTAGATTTTCATACACGGTGTAAATAACTTTTATTATTTGCCTGTGTATATGCAATCTATTTTCATTGTTACAGTTGAAAATTTTAATATATTTAACCAAAAATCCTTAAAAAACTCGTTCGTTTACAACTTTACACACACACACACACACACACACACACACCGTAAATGAGATTGTAGGGAACCTCTTCTCTTGACCTCCAGGTCAGAGAACTTACCTAACTGGCCACTCAGAGAACTTACGTAACTAACCACTCAGAGAACAACGAGTCCACCCACGACAAGAATTGGTCGCTTCCCTCCCTCCGTGGATTGTTTTTTCTACCTTTACAATGACATCAGTCCAGAGTAGTGAGCCGACCGCTTACTCAACCCAACCGAGCGTAAGATGGCTGGCAAACTGGCAGAGAAGACTTGGGGAAACAGTTGAGGGCATAGGTATGCAGGGAGGAGGGGTGGTGGGCGGGGAGGGAAAATTTTGTGTTTGTTCAAGAGGGGATGTTATGATTGTTTTAGAAAGGTTACCGTGTTTGTTCAGGAGAGGACAGTGTGTTTGTTTAGGGGGTTGATTTGTTTGTTCAGAAGGGGATATTCTGATTGTTTTTAGAATGGTTATTGTGTTTGTTCAGGAGAATGTATTATTGTATTTGTTCAGGAGAGTATTGTATTTGTTTAGGAGAGGGTATTTTATTTGTTCAGGAAAGTATTGTATTTGTTCAGGAAAGTATTGTATTTGTTTAGGAGAGTATTGTATTTGTTTAGGAGAGTGTTGTTTTTGCTCTGGAGATAGTATTGTTTTTGTTCAGGAGACAGTATTGTATTTGTTCAGGAGACAGTATTGTTTTTGTTCAGGAGAGAGTATAGTATTTTTTTCAGTACAGAGTATTGTTTTTGTTCATGAGAGAGTATTGTATTTGTTCAGGGGAGAATATTGTATTTGTTCACAGGAAAGTATTATTGTCGTAAAGTTATGTGTATTGTGAGTTGCTGTGTACCATAAGGCCTTCTTACCCTCAGTAGGTTGCAGGTTTACGTGCAGAAGCAACATTAACTAAGACTTGCATCAGTTTCTCATTCATACATCTCTGGCACACAAAGGCTTCACAAAACACACGCCCTCCCCCATTTTTTTTAACCTCATGGCAACCATATCAAGCAAAAACTAAAAAAGAATGACTATATGCCATCTATTTCATTATTGAGGTTTCATTCAGTACTTTAAAGGTAAAAAGCCGTATAAAAAAAAAGAAAACCTTGCCCGGCGGGTCACCTCTTCACTACATATCCGTGAAGCTTAGGATAAATCCCCCAATTCTTCCCGTCTTCAGTCTCCACAAGCAAAGTTTAGGGAAAAATTCCCCAACTCGTTTCAGCATTCAATCCCTCTCTCCTCTGAGATCATAGACGGGATCTCCCAATTCCCTATTTTTAGGGACTCCCGATGGTGGACGGGGTGGAAGAAGGGCTCAATCGCTAAAGAATCACTGATTCGTTTTCTCTTCTATCAATTTTCGGAAGGACAGAAACACTGGACGAAATAAAAAAATATTCCCAGGAAAGTTTTCTCCTCTTTCATTCTTTTCCCCACCACAGACACACACGCGGCAAGTACAGGGAGAAAAATGTGCTGTTTTTCTTGCGTGTTGTTGGGTGGAACACGAGAAGACTCTGTGTGTGTGTGTGTGTGTGTGTAATAATAATAATAATAATAATAATAATAATAATAATAATTAACGGTTTATTGATAAAGTTCTGCAGCCCGAAGGCTGAAAATATACATTGGACATAAATGACTTTTCACATACATTGGTGGTTTAACAAAAGCCTTCATTAGAGAAAGGTAAAGGAACATACAGTGAACATACAGATTAATGTTTACAGTGGAGGTCACGTAGATCATGTGAGCTGAGGTGTTGAACAGCAAACATGTAGTGTAGTAACTCCCCCACAGGTGGTGTTATGAGGGGCCTGACGTGGTGTAGTAATTACCATCACTATTATCACCACCACTACTAACATTCGCTTTCACCACAACCACTCCCCACCGTCACCACCATCATCAACCTCACCAAGAAGATACATGACACACGAAGGCTACTTAATTACAGTATTTCGCTTCAGTAATGTATGACCTATTGAGGATCTTAACAATGTTTACTGTAATCTACACATACTGTTTGAGTTGTTGTGGATCTATGCAGTTATCTGAATAATAATAATATAATTGACGGTTTATATCTGAGAATTAAGTAGACATAATTGGATATATAAGCCATTAGCCCCAAGAATACAATATGTAAAGTATTAAAAAAAACATTATTCATATGTTACCCATCAACGTACAAGTGAAACATTCTTGAATCTACGTACAGTATAGATAGAGGTGCAAGTAAAAGTGTAGCTATAATATAAGTGCAGGTGTAGGTACAGGCACATGTACAGTTGTAAGTAGGTACAGGTGCAAGATTAGGTATTGGTACAAATGCAGGTACAAGTACAAGTGTAGGTACATGTACAGGCACAGTTGCCCACAAGTGGGCCTTTCCGAACATGTGGCAGAGTGGAACCTTCTTTACAGATATTACTTCTATCATAACGCTTGGCGCAAATCACGAGTACAAATATTATCCCAAAAATATATTGTTGACCACATGGTGGGAAAGGCTACCGAGGGGCGGAGCACTATACCTGTGGGCAGCTATACTTAGTGTGTAGAGTTCATATTTCTGAATATATGTTCTTCCCTGTTTTCTCGTATATTGATGCATTTTTGTACAGGTAAAACAATATTTACAGTTGCTTTACGACCTCTCACAACGACCATAAACAACTACTGATAACGGGCAGTGATTCAGAGCCAACATGGTAATACACAGTATACACTGGACCAACACATCTTACGTCTGACAGCAGTGATGGCCCTCACACTGCTCCCTGCCGCTGTTCGCCTTAATAGGTTTATCGCTCCTGATATTAACTGTCGGACTAGCCGGAGCAAATTCCTTCCATCAGCTGCGGTAGGAGGAGCATTACACCCAACTTCCTGGTGCTGCTGCCATGATAACACACGCCACCACTCATGTTTCTCAGTTTATGAATATTTTCAGAGTTTTTTGTTAAGAGTGTTTGAGTGTTTTAATGTAAACACACACACACACACACAGAGTAAGATTGTGAAATCTGTAATTTCGTGAAATCCTGGAAATTTCAGTAATTTCACGTAATTGCTGTTTCACTCAGGGACTTCATAAAATTACTAATCTATTCTCATTATTTTCATACAATCTTACTGAATGACTTAAAATAATTTGTTGAGACTACCAAATTATTTATGCCTTCCTAATACAATGAAACACGTTGTTGAAATAAGTCTGACTTGTCGTCTTTTAGTGAATTTATACCTACAGTCTGTATAACACATTAGTACAACAGTGAAGTCAATCAATGATTATAGTATATTTATTACGTTGTTTGGGTGGTGATCTGTGCTGCCTGGTGAACCTTTTCGAAAGCATTGATTCATCTCATTATGTTTTGTTTTGTGTTATTCAATTAAATAACTGAGTTAAACAAAATAAGAACAAAATTTTCAGTTTTTGCACATTGGCTGCCGCTATGAGACACTGGTGAGGACAGTATGGAACGTGGAAGTGTTGTTTCAAAGGTTCATCACCTACGGTGATATGTGTTCATAACAATGAACTCATTCGTATGGGATAATAGTCTTTATAATTGGAAGAGTAAAGGTTTCTCATGTGCATAGAATAATTAATTACAGCGAAAAATAAAAAGGAGTAATGACATGGATTCACATCAGCGAATCAGGTATTTCGCAAACTCAAAGAGAGAGAAAAAGTCAAAGTCTTCTCGCAGTAATGAGACAGGCTCATTCAGTCCCATGAATCTTTGACACCTGCTTTGAGATGTTTTATGTATCAGTGTCATGAACTGCGATGATCAGCTTTGTCGCCGCTGTTGCTGGGTTAACAAGTGTCACAGTGAAGTGTTAAAGTTCATTGTTGGTGAGGGAATATAAAATCAAGAGTTAAGTGATGATGATCAACACGAGTTTTATTTGTTGAGGTTAATGTGTTCAGTTTGAGGAGGATGTACAGTAGGGTACACGGTTGTGGGCCGCAGCTGACTCAAACCACAACACAACCAACTACTAAAACTATATTATATTACTTTATTCCCTTTCACTAAAAACTTTTACCAATAAGCAAATTTGCTGCCCATGTGTTTGCAATATAGCGTCTCAGGTCCACCTGCTGGTAGTGAAAACCTAAGAAAGGAATGTAGATGTTTCCTTACAATAGGTAAACAATTTTTAAATACTATCGAAACATTAACATATTTGGGAATGATACATCAGGTGAGTGTTTGAATAATTTTAACTTTTGTGAAACTGTATTCCCATCACTCCCTTCTTATGTTTACATTGTCAACTGGTGGAGCGAGATGTAAAATATTGTAAATTGGAATTTAAAAAAAACAATTGCGCATCAGATATAAGCTGTTTAACGAATGTGAATATTTTAGAGGGAACCTTGCATATTTTTAGCATCGAACAAAGGACACCTAACCTAACCTAACCTAACCTAATGAAATGGCTTTACAATAAATTTTAGTTAGGTGGTCCAAGTCAGTTTTGGCTGGTTCGTTCATGTGTCGTCATTAATGGTTTAATCAAATATGACCACAAACACGACTTCCTTTCCATAAAACAAAAATACAGGAAATATAAGCCAAGTGAGGAAAATGTCCAAGTCTGTTCACAATTAAGGTTGGACAATTCGAGGCTAAATCATTTCTAAAAACAGATGATAAGCTAATTAAATGTAATCTAATCTAGTTTCTAACCTAATCTAACATAACGGTTTTTGGTAAAGTTATATGAGGCTCCCGCTTAATAGTAGGAAATTTCGCGTGTAACTTTGCAGGAAAATTTAGTTATACTTCTCATGAGTTTCGCACCTATTTCTAAGTAGTTATATATTGAAGACAACTTCTCCCTAGCGTGAAGAACATGCAAATCAGTTGTAGGAATTGCAGAATTCTTATTTTGTTGTTTTCATGTTTGTTTCACTTATGGTTAATATTACATAACAACAATAGGCTCACAAAAAGTGTATTAAAGCCTTATAACCTAGAATGATAAACTGAAATCTGTGTTACTTTTTTATAGAATTTTGGTTTAAATATCAATAAATTGTATATAATTAGAGTAATGAAAACAGAGTTATCGCCTCATTCATGGATGTTGTTTCAGGCAGGATGGTCCCTGGCCCCAGGACATGACGGTTGATACCAAGGCTTCCTCTACCACCAGGGCAAGGTGAGTACTACTATTGCTGCTTTTATTATGACACAAAGGGCAAATTGTTGGTAAAGATTAAGGAGAGGGTCACCACCTTATTTTTATCAATTATTATATATTTTTTTTGGGTGGGGGGAGGGGAGGCAGAATATCTTTGCAGATGTTTGTTGAAATACATTGATGCTTACCTAATAGGATAAAAAGAAAAAATGTAGGGAAGTGAAATATATACAGTTTACCTTTAGAATTTTATGATCTTGACTGAAGGTCTAAATAACTAATGTTTACAGACAACACAAGCCAACTAAACCAAACTTAACAAGCTTACATAATCTAGTTGTTTGGTTAGGTTTAGCTGGTTTCTGCCACCAGTTGTTGTAGTCCCACAAACTGTTGCCTTTCATAAGAACACTTATAAAGATACGACTGTAAGTTCATAGTCATTATTTAATCCTCTTCTTGAGATCCTGCTAATTTATAATGCCGTGTAAGTGGCAACTTTCTCCTAAACCTTTAAGATAAATTTATAGGAATATACCGTAGTAGGATGGAAGGTTAATCTGATTGTTTTTTCCAGGTAAGTGTAAGTTAACAGCTATTCGAGGGACATTAACACACCATAACACATCACAATTGAGGTATGTCTAAGTCAGTTTTATATATCAGTTACCATTGTTTTTTGTAATTGCTTGGGAGTCATGTAGTATCATCGTCGCCTCCCATGTTGAAGATTGGGATCACGTTTGCTCTATAAAGTCATTCAGGGAATTTGTTTTTTTCCAGTGATTTTCTAGAGAGTGACTTGTGTATATCATTAACTCGATCAATTTCCAAAACTTTGAATTCCTGTACGCCATTGTGACGTGATATTTTATATTATTTTCCATTCCAGCGTCATGTAACATTTAAAACTCATGTTTTCCAGTGTTTCTTGTGATTACCAAATATCTTGTCCAGATTGAATCAGAATATACAAAAGTAATTTTTCATATAACTTCTCACAACGCGGGATTGAGTCTGGATCCAATCAGGTCTTGGTGAATCTTCCCGGAACGAGGAGAGCGTCTCTTACTTATCTGGTTCTTCCTTTAAGACTTCCCTCTAGTTTGTTATGATCTTCTTCTCTTGTGCTTTGGTAGTTATTGGTGGGAGCTCAGAAGTCAAGAAGTTTGTAAAATGTGGCGCTTATTAGAATACTTACGCACGCGATCTACCACAAACTCTAGGGAGAAGCATATCTCCAGAACTCTGCTTGTGTTGGGGGAGTGTGGGGGGGGGGGGCATTGAACCTGAGTCGATTATGTTATAGTAAGTAGAGCGACATTGATGATGACGATATTACCCACTCGAGGGTGTGTGGTTGGGGTCCTAGTATCATCCACTCGAGGGTGTGTTGCTGGGGTCCTGGTATCATCCACTCGAGGGTGTGTTGCTGGGGTCCTGGTATCATCCACTCGAGGGTGTGTGGCTGGGGTCCTGGTATCATCCACTCGAGGGTGTGTGGCTGGGGTCCTGGTATCATTCACTCGAAGGTGTGTTGCTGGGGTCCTAGTATCATCCACTCAAGGGTGTGTGGCTGGGGTCCTGGTATCATTCACTCGAGGGTGTGTGGCTGGATTCCTGGTATCATTCACTTGAGGGTGTGTTGCTGGGGTCCTGGTATCATCCACTCGAGGGTGTGTGGCTGGGGTCCTGGTATCATCCACTCGAGGGTGTGTGGCTGGGGTCCTGGTATCATCCACTCGAGGGTGTGTGGCTGGGGTCCTGGTATCATCTACTCGAGGGTGTGTGGCTGGGGTCCTGGTATCATTCACTCGAGGGTGTGTTGCTGGGGTCCTGGTATCATCCACTCGAGGGTGTGTGGCTGGGGTCCTGGTATCATCCACTCGAGGGTGTGTTGCTGGGGTTTGCGAAGGTGAACGAGTTGAAGGTCGTATTTTTTCAGGAATGTACAGCGTTCTTTTTGTTTTTACCAGTGAATCACACACACACACACACACATATATATATATATATATATATATTTATCTATATATATATATATATATATATATATATATATATATATATATATATATATATATATATATATATATATATATAGTTAGAGAGAGAGAAAGGGGGAAATATTATATACATTATGAGCAGGAAAATATCCAAATACACACACACACGAAAAGTGCCTTTCATATCAAAATAAATTACGATTATGGCGTCGCTTCAGAACACAGCGCAGGAAGCTGTAAAATTTTCATTTTTCATTGGTGTTGAAAAATGCTTTTAAATGCAAATTACATGAGAGCTTTTATGTAACAGAAGTACAGTATACAGCTTTATATAGTTTTTATATACGGCATTGTTTAGCCTGGATTAATGGAACGAACTCTCAGTGAACTGCTGATTGTGGTGCTGCATGTGCTTGTGTACTGAAGCCGGGTGCTGTGTTTGCTTGTGTACTGAAGCCGGGTGCTGTGTTTGCTTGTGTACTGAAGCCGGGTGCTGTGTTTGCTTGTGTACTGAAGCCGGGTGCTGTGTTTGCTTGTGTACTGAAGCCTGGTGCTGTGTTTGCTTGTGTACTGAAGCCGGGTGCTGTGTTTGCTTGTGTACTGAAGCCTGGTGCTGTGTGTGTTTGTGTACTGAAGCCTGGTGCCGTGTGTGCTTGTGTACTGAAGCCTGGTGCTGTGTGTGCTTGTGTACGGAAGCCTGGTGCTGTGTGTGCTTGTGTACTGAAGCCTGGTGCTGTGTTTGCTTGTGTACTGAAGCCTGGTGCCGTGTGTGCTTGTGTACTGAAGCCTGGTGCTGTGTTTGCTTGTGTACTGAAGCCTGGTGCTGTGTGTGCTTGTGTACTGAAGCCGGGTGCTGTGTTTGCTTGTGTACTGAAGCCTGGTGCTGTGTGTGTTTGTGTACTGAAGCCTGGTGCCGTGTGTGCTTGTGTACTGAAGCCTGGTGCTGCATGTGTTTGTGTACTGAAGCCTGGTGCTGTGTGTGCTTGTGTACTGAAGCCTGGTGCTGCGTGTGCTTGTGTACTGAAGCCTGGTGCTGCATGTGCTTGTGTACTGAAGCCTGGTGCTGCATGTGTTTGTGTGCTGAAGCCTGGTGCTGCATGTGCTTGTGTACTGAAGCCTGGTGCTGCATGTGCTTGTGTACTGAAGCCTGGTGCTGCATGTGTTTGTGTACTGAAGCCTGGTGCAGTGTGTGCTTGTGTACTGAAGCCTGATATTATGTGTATGTTGTGTGCGTATGAGGATGTGTGTTTCATTGTTTTGTATATGTGTTGGTATTTTTGTGTATGTATATGATCACTTTGTGTGTGTGTGTGTGTGTGTGTGTGTGTGTGTGTGTACATAGCATCCTGCACATTATCACCCATTAAGAGTATAATATTTCTCGAACCATCATTATTTGTTCCTCCCCTCGTCTTTCCTTCCCTCCCTCTCTCTCAGTTTCCCAGCCACCCACCCACCCAAACACCCACCCACCCACCCAGACCACCTACTAATGGTAGTTCTGCTCAAGACCATTACTACCTGCCCCTCCCACCCACCCACACCACCCATTAGAGGTAATTTATGGCTTCTGGTCAGACAAACGAACCTATTTCTTCTCCTAAAAGGCATTTATTTTTTTTATGTATTCTTTTTTGTATTTAAAATTCCGTAGATATTTAGACCATTGTGGACCAGCCTGTGGTTGTCTGGCTTACACTTAAGAGTGTTTCTGCCATGTCAGTTCACGTCACCACTTCATGTTAAACTTGTCTTATTTTTTTCTAGTAAGGGAAAAAATAGTTTAATTAAATAAAACAAAAATATAAAAAAAGATAGAAACAACCAAAGAATTTTCTTCTAACATTATTCTTCGTCTTGTGAAAATGTGTCGTGCATCTATTGTCATACTAAGTCTTGATTGTGCAGTAAAGGCATGACGTAGTACAGTTCTACTGACTCGCATCTTAATAACACAGGCTTTCAACTTGCCCAAGGCTGATGACCTGTGCACATTGCAGTAGTCAGGTGTGCCGAAAAATCTTACCTTAGTCAGGTAGTCTAAGGTCCTCAAAAGGTGTATTTTTTCGTTATCATTTATTTAATTACCCGGTATATAATTATTTTTCTTGGATGATTCTAATTATTAATTAATTGATCTACGTGAACCAGACACCTCGGGCAGGGCTGTACAAGGCCTCGTCTCAACCATTACAACTATTATCCCCTAAAAACTCTGGATAAATGTTTCAAGACTGACGTATCAAAAGCTTGAGTTTTATAATCTACACTGACGAGAATTTTCTAATAATTTCTCTGACTATATTCTCAGTGATTTTGATTTGTTCCTAACACACCGAGGCTTATCTCTCTTGTTAGTCTCTCTCTTGCAGCTCAGAGTAAGGAGTTCTTGGCCCATCAGGAGGCGCTCATTTGTTATCTTTCCTTAGTGTAGTTTCTTTCCTCTTATTTTTCTCGCAGTACTTAGGTCCTTGAGGCGAGGACTCTGGCTACCTCCTGACAGCTTCTTGGTTTCTCGACTTTGCTTTTTTCTTCTTTTTTTTCGCTGTTAAACTGTAATTTATCTTTTCTGGTGACGTTGTAGATTTCTCTGAATGACACGAAGATTCTCCAAACTTTTGTGTGGCTCCTCTCCTCGTACATGCATCTGCGTGTGTGTGTCTACTTTTGTGTGTGTGTGTCTGTCTAGGTGTGTCTCTGTGTGCCTGGCTTCTCCAGACAGATTCACAGTGACAAGAGTTGGGAACGCTACAGGTGGAGTCATTTGTTCCAGCAGAAAATTTCTTCTTCCTCGTGACAGTTCTCTTGGTGAACCTTGAACAGGTGCACTGGAAGGTCCTTTAGAGCTCAGACAGCAGCGTCTCTGAGATTAATCCGACTCGCATTGGTATTACTTGTCGCCTTGTGTTTGTCACAGGTAAACGATAGTCACAGATGGTCACAGTTCCCCAACCAGCACAAGTCCACGGTGCAGGGGCTGAGAGGGGAAGAAAACACGAGTGAGTGTACAGTATGTAAGGTGGAGTACCGCGAGGAACAACCCAAGGAAAAAAATGTAGTTTAGTAGTCCATCAACAGGTCAGGAGTACTTCACGTCAGGGTGTGCGACTCTGCCTGCAGTCAGTGCTATGTGAAAATAAAGATGTGTGTGTCACTGATAATGATAATATTCTACCATGAAAACCATTCAAAAGTTGATATACTTTTTTATATATGGACTAAATTCTTTGTAGTTTGGTAAATATATGTGAAAGTAAGATAATAGTAAAATAATATTTAAATTATAATATATGGTATATTATATCGTCTAGGGTTCTTAAAAGTTTCAAAGTAATTACTCCTGAAAGACAAGATACTGATTAAATTCAAACACTTGGTCTTTTATTATACAGTATTTTAACAGTTTGAACAAAAATCTTCAATTCTAACATATAAAATTAATGTTGTGAGTCAGGATCAATGTACTGAGGTCAAATTTACATAATGCTTTAAGTTTCATTATTACAGTTTATGTACCATTGTTTTTTATCTTTATATAAACACAGAATATGTCCTTACTATCATCGCCCATATACTTTTTACTCTTATGATTAAATTCTCCTTCAGAGAATAGTTATTTAGTTAAACATGATAACGCGATCGACAGAAAGAAAGATGATTAGATGTATAGATATAAATATCGGTGAGAATACAGATGTAGCCAGAGACACTATTCCTCATCTCGCAGGTGTATGTGTGGAGGGGTCGAGCACGGGTCCTCGACTTATGACGGCGGCAGCTTTCCTCCGTGGCATTATTTTATACACCTCTGCCTTCTGATTACCAAAAGTGATATAGTGACTCAATAAATTTCAAGCAACTCCTTCACTCCCGTCCCCCCTCCCCTCCTCCCCCCTCCTTCCCCTTCCTCCTCCACCTTCCCCATGACCGTCTGCGTCAAGTATTACCAAGCGTGAAATTTTGGCGACAGTGGAGCAGAGGACGCGAAATATAGCACCACGTTAGTGTCGGTCTTGTGGCCCGACCAAGACGGCGAGCTGGCAGCCCAAGTGGTCCACTTTTTTGACATTCTTCAACCTTTCTCTCTTTTCGATATCACAAGATTTTAACCAAGAGAAATAGAGAGAAAGAGAGAGAGAGAGAGAGAGAGAGAGAGAGAGAGAGAGAGAGAGAGAGAGAGAAGGGGGGGGGGGGGGTAAATGGAACACGTTTCTCGCTATCAAATTTCTCAAATTTACTCATGATTTTAGCGATAATATATTGGTGAAACAACAGAAAAATTAACCCATAAGAGAACTGTTTACTGTTGATTTATATTTTATCGTGTTTTTGTTTTTTATTCATCTTCTAAAACTTAATTTAAATAGTAATATATCATGAATGTTAATTTATGATAATGAACAGATTTTAGTGCATGTTCATTCGGTAAAAAAAAATAAAGATCATATACGAATTTTAAAGGCCTTATTAATACGGGTCAAAGGTCAAGGGTCTTTTTTTTGGTATTCAATATGTATGTCATCTAAAAGTTTCCTCTAGTTTTTCTTTCCGTTTTCTACAGGAGAGCCTTGAAGATTAGGACTTGGACAGTTATTTGATATTCAGAGTGTCACTTCTATCTCTCAAAAGACACACGTTTTATTGTTACCCATCTTATCTTTATCTGACTTTCTGATGATATTTTGCAGGGGTCTTGGCTCGTCCTACCTTGTGTATGAGGGAGTGGTGGTGATGGTGGTGCAAGCTTACTATGGTGATGTTGGTGGTGGTGTTGGTGCAAGCTTATGATGCTGATGATTTGTTGTGGTTGAATGTGGGTGCGCCAAGTCCGTAGATTTGCTAGTGATGGTGATGATGACTACGGTGCAAGCTTACGAGAGTGATAATGGCTTTGGTGTTGGTGCAAGCTTACGATGGTGATGATGGTGGTGGTGGTGTTGGTGCAAGCTTATGATGGTGATGTGGCCTTACGATGATAATGGTGGTGGTGGTGATGGTAGTGGTGAAGCAGGCCTAAGGTGTTAGTTTACAGTATAAGCCTACAATGGTGGTAGTGGTAGTGGTAGTAGTAGTAGTAGTAGCGACGTAGATTGAAAAGAGGAAGGCCATCAACGGTACCAAGAGCGGGAGGCCCCAGGGAGGAAGTCATTTATATACATGGGAGGGAGAAGGTGGAATTATCCGGGTTAATTTATAAAGGACTGGAATTCTTCTCCCTGTGCCCTGACGCCCCGAGCAAAGAAGGAATAGCTAAGGAGAGAGAGAGAGAGAGAGAGAGAGAGAGAGAGAGAGAGAGAGAGAGAGAGAGAGAGAGAGAGAGAGAGAGAGAGAGAGAGAGATAGAGATTATTGACATGGCAACAGCATCGAGGAAAAAAAAATAAAGATGAAATGATTAATTACACAAAGGAATGTTGAGAGGAAGCTTTGTGTCCCTCATCTACCTGTGGCGTTTACACCTGAGTTAGAGATGTGCTCATATAAGAAGAGATGATTGTCTTAACTTAGTGCTGGCGATATTTGGAGATATATGTTGTGTGCAATAATTTTAGAGATCACTTTCCACTTCTTTTCATCCACCCTATCTCCTTCTCTTCTTTTTTAATCTGCTCTCCTGTTCTCCTTCTTACCTATCATCCCACTTTCTCATCCTCTTTCTAGTCTCTCCTCTCTTCCCCCTCCTCTCCCTTTCCTCTCTCCTCCTCCTCCTCCTCCTCCTCTTTCGTCTCATTTTTTCTCCGTCTCTCTTCACCTGTTCCCTTTTCTCCTCCTCCCTCCTCTTCTCTCTTATCCTCACCTTTCTTCATCTACTTTCTTCTTCTCCGTCTCTCCTATCCTCCAGCCTCCCCTTCCTTCCCCTCTTCTTCTTTCACCTCTCTTCTACCCCTCCTCCTCCTTCATCTCCCAGGTCGAAGGGAAGGAGGAAGTAAGGAAGGATGAAAAATACCTCACAGTATCTTGGAGACTTTCATACGTCTCCTCCCTGGCTGCTGTCGCCCGTCATTTCCATCTCCTGGTCTCCATCGGGAAGGTGACCCTCCTCCCCCTCTCCTAAAAAAGGTCTTAGGAAAGATACACTAACCTAAAATAAAGTCTTCTCCAAAACCACTCGCCTAAAATATTCTCCTCGTCAAAAGTCATTCGCCAAAACCATCTCTCCTAAATAAGATCTTCGCCAAAACTCACTCGCCTAAAATATTTTCCTCGCCAAATCATTTGCCAAGGTCCTATGCACCTAAAATAAAGTATTCACCAATACGAACTTGCAAAAAAAAAATATTCACCTTAAAAAAAAAAAAATCCCTTTAAAAAATAAATCCCCGAAATTTCCCTAAAAATCTCCCTAAAAATGCTCTAAAAACGCCTAAAATAAAATAGTCCTTACCAATATCCTCAAAAGGCAGGGGAAAAATATGTGGCACGATAGACTGCATCAGAAATATATATACACATATCTACATAAACATTGGAGCCATATTGTGAGAGACTATTGGTGAGAGAGCTCCTAGGGAACCCGGAAATATGGCTCTCTGTTTACAAATGTGATGCGATGGAGTTGGAGAGGGAGCTGAAGTTAACCACTCGAGGGACCTTCTGTGTAAAAAAGAACGCCTTCATCCATCCACTGGACTGAAATAACGCCACTGCCTGTTTGAAATGTGTTGAATATACAGAAACTAGACCAGACATACACCACCATACGCTTTCAAAAATATATTGTATACAGTCACTATACACAAAGACTCGGCCCAATATACACCACCATTTATCTTAAAAAGTATTGCATATACAGATGATTCACGAAGCTGTATTGTCTTATTTACTCTCATAGGTTAGTAGTTTGTTTAATCGTTTGACTAATATATATATATAGAGAGATTGATATTCTTGTCGTATCTAACTTATTTTTTGGAGATCTTAGATTAAAGGAAATTTATTCGTATTTACTAATGGTTAAACGTGTGTGTGTGTGTGTGCGTGCGTGCGTGCGTGCGTGCGTGTGTGTGTGTGTGTGTGTGTGTGTTTTGTCAAGGGAAATAACATGCGAAAATAAGCTCCAGTTCTTCACTCTAATCACGAGCCAATAAATGATTGAGTTATGAACCATTAAAACTATCAATCACGAATTAGAAAAAAGCTATTAATTACATGTCATTACTATTAGTATTATCAATCACAAACCATTAATCAACAACAACAAGCAATTAAAACAAATAATCAAGAGTTATTAATCAACAACTAACAATTAAAACAATCAAGAGCCATTAATCAACAACGAGCCATTAAAACAACAAATCACAAGCCATTAATCAACAACGAACCAATAATCAACAACGAGCCTTTATAACTATCAATAACAAGTCATTAAAACAATCAATCACGAGCAACAATGACCAACCAAAGTTCCGCCTAAAAAGGAATTGAATTATACAAGAAACGTGACCAAGTAGACACCCAGGTCACGGTGGAGGAAGAGGAGGAGCTTTACTTCCTGTGAGAGAGAGAGAGAGTAGTGAAAAGTGTTCGTAGGAGTCACACACAGCAGGAAGTGTCGTACATGGTAGAAAGTGACACACGATAGAAAATGACACACGGTAGAATTTAACACACAGTAGAAAGTGACATACGGTATAAATTGAGACACAGTACTGTAGAACAATGACATACTGTAGAAAGTGGTCCATAGACAGGAAAGTGGCACATGGTGGAAAGTAACCCATAGATAGGATAATGACACTTGGTGGAAAGTGACCCATAGACCGGAAAGTGACACATTAAACAGTGACACACAGCGGGAAAGTGACACTAGGGCACCGGGAAGTAGAGCGGAGCGTCACTAGTGTCATGACACCTTTAAGACTAACCACCGCCACCCCCGGGCAGCTCTGTGGCCCCGCTGACAACACTGACACTTATACTGACGCCCACGCTGACACACTGCCTCTCATGCTGACACACTGCCTCTCATGCTGACACACTGCCTCTCATGCTGACACACTACCTCTCATGCTGACACACTGAATCATGCTGTCATGCTAATACACTGACTCTCATGCTAACTCATGCTGACACACTGGTCTCATGCTGACACTGATTCTCATGCTGACACACTGCTCTCATGTTGACACACTGCCTCTCAGGCTGACACACTAACTTTCATGCTGACACGCTGCCTCTCATGCTGACACACTGCCTCATGCTGACACATTGCCTCTCATGCTGACACACTGAATCATGCTGTCATGCTAATACACTGACTCTCATGCTAACTCATGCTGACACACTGGTCTCATGCTGACACACTGCTCTCATGTTGACACACTGCCTCGTGCTGACACACTAACTTTCATGCTGACACACTGCCTCTCATGCTGACACACTGCCTCATGCTGACACATTAACTTTCATGCTGACACACTGCCTCATGCTGACACGTTAACTTTCATGCTGACACACTGATTCTCATGCTCATACACTGACTCTCAAGCTGACACACTGCCTCATGCTGACATACAAACAGTGACAGTCTCCAAACATCAGTAGAGACAGTCTCCAGATCTCCACCGAGAGACATTTATGCAGGTCGTCCCGATAAAACATGTCTCTGTCTCTCTGTCTCTTTCTGTCTTTCTCTTTGTTTGTCTATCTCCCTGGGTCTTTCGGCCTATTTCTGTCTACCTGTCTGTTTTTCTCTCTGTCCTTTTGTTTCTTCCTCTCTCTTGGTCTCTCCCTGTCTTTATCTCTCTCTCTCTATGTTTCTCTTTCTTCCTTTCTTTAAATATGTTTCTTCTCTCTCTCTCTCTCTCTCTCTCTCTCTCTCTCTCTCTCTCTCTCTCTCTCTCTCTCTCTCTCACTGGGTTGCTTTCTGATTCTTCGTTCTTTTTCCATATCTCTTGCCTCATGTTTACTAATTTCTTCATGTCTCTCAACCTCTTTCTCCTTGTTTCTGTCTCTCATCCATCTTTATTATATCTTTCTTCTTTCTTTTGTTCCCCATACCTCTCTCTTTCTCTTCTAAATCTCTCTATTTGTCTTTCTTCATTCTAAACCCTTTCTTCCCCCTTTTCTCTCACTCAATTTCTCCCTCACCTCTCTCACTCCTTCTCTCTTACATTCTCTCAAACTCTCACTCTCCTTCTCCCTCCCTTAATCCCTCCCTAATATATTTCCTTGTCTCTCCCTTCCCCCTCTCTCTCTCTCTCTCTCTCTCTCTCTCTCTCTCTCTCTCTCTCTCTCTCTCTCTCTCTCTCTCTCTCTCTCTCTCTCTCTCTCTCTCAAACTCTCTTTCTCTCTCAAACTCTCTTTCTACTATATTTCCCCATTTCTCCCTCTCGCTCCCTCAATCTCCCTCATTCTCTCTCCCTCAGACTTTTACCACCGCCACATTGAGTTATCGTCCTTAAAGCTGGACTGTTGTGGGAAGACCATCAGTTTAAAATAAAAGAATTCTTAATAAGGTCAAACTTCCGACAAGGGGAGTCCTTATCACCCGGATTTTTCTTCCAAGGAGACGTCTCATAAACTCTAAAGCTACGGTAGGGAAGAGGGAGAGAAAAGGAGGGGAGAGGAGAGGAGGGAGAGAGAAGAAGAGGGGGGAGAGGAAGAGAGGGGAGGGGGGAAGAGGGGGGAGGAGGGAGAGAAAGAGGAGGAAAGATGAGAGGGGAGAAAAGAGGGAAAGAAAGCGAGGAAGGAGAGAGGAAGAGGAGAGGGTTAGACGGAATAGGATTATAATGGGAGAGGGGGGAGGAGAGAGGGGCAAAGAGAAGAGGAAGGGGGATGAGAGGGGATAAAAGAAGAGGGAGAGAGAAAAAAGGAGACACATAGTAAAAAAAATCAAGAACTGCAAAGCAATAAAGAGAGAGAGAAAGAAAGAATGGGACAGAGAACAGTGATAAAAACAGAGCCAGAGAAAGAGAGATAAGTAGATATAGAGGAGGGAATTATCGCTTAACAACCACACGAAAGAGAACACATAATGGAGAACTAACACAGAAGGAAAATAATAAACTACAACAACATGAGAGACATAACTACCACACACAAGGTCGAGGTGTTGACAGTCTTGCGAGTGGCCCAAACTTTAACGATATCTTCACCTGGACAAGAGTAAGAATCAACTCCGATAGTGGCACTGTGTCAGAGTTACAGTAGGTCGGTCACTGGTTCGGATGGTCACAGGTCAATGGTAGAGGTGTTTAGAGATAAAGCTTGAGATTTAGAGTTTCCGTGTTCGAAATCTTCACTGAGGAGACAACGCGGCGATGAAGCTCTCTGAGTGGCCAGGGAGTCATTCTCTCTTGAGTGGTCAGTAAACAAAATCATGAGGTCATAGGAAGGCGTCATGGTCACTGGTACAAGGCTCAAGACAACCTTTACCTTCCATGGCAGTCATAAACTTGACATAACCCAACGAAGAAGCATTAAAGTTGACCTCAGCCAAGAAGGTAAATCTCTTAAGGTTTTCATCACTTTCTCTCCAACACAAACACTTCTAGTCAACCTTAACCTGTTTAAAGTTACAGTTTGGTAAAGATCCACAAGGGTGTTTCTGAATCAGCAGGGAGTGGACAGGGAAGGACGTTTATTTTAAAACTCTGTCCTGAAACTGTAATTTGTTTGGTGTTAGTTGATATTGATAGTGTAAACTATAAATGGGAGTTAATGGAACCTGAGGAACTGTTATCATAATAGGTAGTCCCAGCAAGTCTTACTGGGACGAGAGACTCCCAGAAAGGAATTCCATGTAGCTATAAAAGAAAAACAACAACAACAAGAGAGTTAAGAACGTTTGTCCTAGGGGAAAAAAGAGAAAAAAAAACCAGGCCGTCCACTTTAAAACTGCAACATTTTCCTCTCCCGGCAGTCAGACGAGCGAGAAATTACAAGATCTGTATAATCCCCAATTTCAAAAAACAAGATTGCATCAGGCAATTGTCCTGCGGCGTCTTGCAAAAATGTCCTCCAGCAGAGCAATTTGGGGAAGAAAATTGGCTGGTTTTGGTGAAATGATATTAGAACATCGAATTGAATTCCGGATGTTTTTAGCAACGTAAATTGTCCAGCAATCGTGCAAGAAGATGTAAGTTTTATTTCTTTATTCTGGATGTCAAGATTTGGAAAGAATGCAAGTGGGTTAGTTAAGAGTATCTGTGTTTATTGTTACCGAAGGAGGAAAAAGGTAGGTGAGAGCGCTGACTATTACTTACACGTTAAGCTTCTGTATATACTGCTTTAAATCTCTGAGACTCCTTGGAATTATTTGTTCTCGAAACTATAGCTTTTAAGATTTTAATGCATTTATACATATAGATAAACATCAACATATTTATTCGGTAACTTTTTGACAATATTACGTATATCTTGTCATCATCAGACCTACGATATGAAATAGCATCAACAAGTGGTGAGGATGGTAAAGTCTCCCTTAAGTAATTATAGGGTATTCACATGCCTGGCTGTGGTCTTTGGTTGTTGAATAAGGTGGTTTTGACAATACTGTAGTTGGTTTGTTCTGGACGAGCGACCCCGGTGTTAGGCAACAGGTAATTGTCCGGACTGTTAAAGACAAATTAGGAAGTTTTATGTAAACACGATGAAAAGGTGGAAATGATTTGCAGAAGCGAATCGTAAACACACACACACACACACACACACACACACACACACACACACACACACACACACACACACACACACACAGAACAGACTAAGCAATGGCCAGTGTCTCGTGTTGTAAGTTCTGAGCGTTCAGGCTGACAAATGAAACCCTGAGACACGGGAGGTGATCAGTCAATCAATAAAGAAGTTAGGTAAGGAAGGGGAAGGGGACAGAGAAAAATAATAGAATGAGAAGAATGATATGAAGCTGAGGTAGAGAAGGGCTTAGCATGACCCAGTGTGTGAAGCTGAGGTAGAGAAGGGCTTAGCATGACCCAGTGTGTGAAGCTGAGGTAGAGAAGGGCTTAGCATGACCCAGTGTGTGGTAAAAACTCTCTTTAAATGTGATAGCAATTGGAAACCTTGATTTTTTTTCTTCACAAATTATTATTGAACTGCGTAAAAACACCAAACCACATGACTAGGTCTCCTGACCAGTGGGGTAATATTTTTCCAGCATTTTTCAATTCAATTTACAAAGGCTAACACCATATGGCTGTTATCGGAATCCTTCTGATAACAGCTGCATTTGGTATGGTATTGTTTGGGGGGAATATACACAATTACCTACAACAGAATCCTTTACATTCACAGTCAAGTGTGCTAACTGTACATAACACGCAGAGGAATATTACTACAGCGGGTGCCACTGGCTGTATCGTGGAGTCAACACTATTTCATCAAATAAATTGCTCTTCTTCACTTTTGGCGAAATTTTTCAAAACATTTTTGTGAGTAGTGAGAAAAATATAAATCATATCAGAGCCAACCCTTTTTGACAATTTCAGCCCCAAAGGATTGCCCAAACCTCGCTTATGTTTGGTTACTTTCATGTTTTTTCCCTCACGGTCGTTACTACACTTGTCCTTGTGTAGGTGAGTGTATGTGGTGAGTGTATGTCCCCAGGGTCGTCACTACACCTGTCCGTGTGTAGGTGAGTGTATGTCCCCAGGGTCGTCACTACACCTGTCCTTGTGTAGGTGAGTGTATGTCCCTAGGGTCGTCACTACACCTGTCCTTGTGTAGGTGAGTGTATGTCCCCAGGGTCGTCACTACACCTGTCCTTGTGTAGGTGAGTGTATGTCCCCAGGGTCGTTACTACACCTTACTTACTTTACATAAATACATATACACATACATACATACAACATGCATACATACATACATAATGGTTGCCCCTCGTGTAACGAGGATGGCCGACCCAAGAGCCACCTAGGAGTGAATTTGTTTAAGGTGTAGAAGCTGTCGCCAACAAATCAACCACAACCTAAGTTAACGAGCTGCATGACCCAGTGTGAAGTAATAGTCCGAGAAGACCGGACAACTTGCCAACTGCTCTGGTTAACCATTACCCCGGATCACGTTCCGCAAATCGATTAACATCCAGGTCCCCAATTATTGCTGGATAGACAGAGGCAAATGGCGTAAAGAAACTTGCAAGGCGAATACGCTGACCATTACACCACATACATACATACATACACCAATTACTAGAGTTTACCTCCCCCTTCCGGGTCCTTAAAGATTAAAGCACATAAATGGTCTTGTAGTGCCTCTCTCTCAGGCCTTTTGTTGTTAACATCATTTATTTTACAGAAGGACAACTCGGCACACTAAACCCTCGAGGGCTTTGTGTATAAACCTCTCTCACCTTCATCCATCATTATCAAACAAAGATTCATATACAGTGCAGGATAGATAGATAGATAGATAGATAGATAGATAGATACAATACTATATTAAAGTAGAGCTTCTTAGTAAGAAGTCCTGTGTGGAAATAATTTGGGTGGAGTATGAGCTTTAGCCTTGTCAATAATGGTAATAATAATAGTGATGATGAGACTACTACTACTACTACTACTACTACTACTACTACTACTACTACTACTACAATTTTGTTTTCAAAACAATGGCCTCCAGCTTCCCCCAATAGCCACACCTTCGCCACCATTTTATTACCTTAATATTAAATATCCTAATACATAAGTAGCTATCCTAGCTGTGTTGAGTTAGTTGAGCCGCAGAGCAATGCGGTATTCAGTGACTGTTGCCTCATAGTCAGTATCTGCAACTGTTGTCGGCTTTGGGGCCGATGCTCTCGTTCCCCTGAGGCAGAGCAAAGCCGACCTTCTGGGCTGCTGCTTCTGTTCGGATAGCACCTCCGCGAGTCTGGCGTAGAAGCATCTTGCACTTGGTCCCATCCCACCAGAGGTTGTGAACACTAGAGGAGTGAAGCTACTACTACTACTACTAATAATAATAATAATAATAATAATAATAATAATAATAATAATAATAATAATAATAATAATAATAATAGTGATGATGATACTACTACTACTTCTATTAATAATGATATAAAGTGCTTGGTGTTCAGTATCCGCCTCCTTTCTCCAGGTCTCTGCCAGCTGGGGTCAAGAGGTCAAGGCCGAAATAAGTTATAAAAGTTTCAGTGCGAGAGCTTTAAGTCGGCCCAGTAACCTTTGACAATGCGAGTTTAACCTTTGACCGATGATTCCACAAGTAACTAATGAGTATTATTTGGTTCATATCGTATTGGCTCACGAATATATCCTCTCATTATATTTTAAACTACACTGGGTTGAGAAGTGTGTGTATCCTTATTACTAAATCGTTTTAAATGTGTAAATATATATTGTATCTGTTTTAGCTTCCTGAGTACGATGGCTTAACCCCTTGAGTACGATGGTTTGATCTCTAGAGTACGATGGTTTAATCTCTTGTGTACGATGGTTTAATCTCTTGAGTACGATGGCTTAACCCCATGAGTACGATGGTTTGATCTCTTGAGTACGATGGTTTAATCTCTTGTGTACGATGGTTTAATCTTTTGAGTACGATGGCTTAATCTGTTGAGTACGATGGTTTAATCTCTTGAGTACGATGGTTTAATCCCTTGTGTAGATGGCTTAATCTCTTGAGTACGATGGTTTAATCTCTTGAGTACGATGGCCTAACCCTTGGGTACAATATCTTAATCCAACGAGTACAACAACCTAACCCCTTTAGTATGATGGCTTAACCCCTTGAGTACAACAACTTAATCCTTACCGCACAATAACCCCTTGAGAGCGATGGCCACCGTATTCAAGGAGTTAGGATATATACTGGATATATACAATATATACAGTATATATATATATATATATATATATATATATATATATATATATATATATATATATATATATATATATATATATATATATTGTACATACTGTATATATATATATATATATATATATATATATATATATATATATATATATATATATATATATATATATATATATATATATAAGATAAAAGCATCAGGGAAGGCTTATGCACTTAATGGATGCATTAACTGTCATGTTTTTTGTTTTAATGAAGGAGGAGAAAAAGAAAATGAGTTTTCCTCGGGAATAATTTTATAATTTATTTTATTTACTTGCAAACAAATAACTTACGTAATTTACTTTCGTTTAAATATTTTCTGCAGGTTATTTTTATTTCATGTTTATATTATTCGTCAGATTACAAGTTCTCAGCCGATTATGGAAAGTTTGCGGATGGTCTGTGTGATGTTCTAATACTGTTGTTGTGTAACTGGTTGAGCAAGGGGACCTTTTGAGAGACGTAATATTGATGTTAGACGTGCTTAGTGTGTGTGTGTGTGTGTGTGCGTGTGTGTGTGTGTGTGTGTGTGTGTGTGTGTGTGTGTTTGAGATTTATCAAAATGTTAGCATGTGTACACCTATACACTTCTTTATGCATTTGTACACCGCATCTACACTTGTTTACTTCATAAACTACACCTGTATACTAGTACAATTTACACCTATACACTTTATCTTCATATGTACACTTGTATCGTTTCATCATACTAACGGTTTTGTCTTTATACCTTCACTTATTCCTCTACGCACCCACCTACATATCTACGCACCCACCTACATATCTACGCACCCACCTACATATCTACGCACCCACCTACATATCTACCCATCTAGAGTACCTACATATACCTACTCACCTACTTACACATCTACACTACCACCTACACCAGTACACCCACACATAGACCTACACAATATCATTCTGTCTGTCTGTCTGTCTGTCTGTCTGTCTGTCTGCCCGTCCATCTGTCTGTCCGTCCGTCTCATTTACAGGATCTGAAGACTGTTTTTAATACTTCAGCTCAGTAGTTTTTAATTTCAGGAATATTATATTCGGCACAGAATTCTTGGCCTAGGCGATGTTTCCTCGTCTGTCTGTCTGTCTGTCTGTCTGTCTATCTATCTATCTATCTTACATTATCTTCTGTCTCACTCTGTTTCTCTGTCTTTATATTTCTTTTTCTTTCATCCTTTCTTCCTATCTCAACATTATCTTCTCTGTCTCACTCTTTTTCACTGTTTCTCTATCTCTCTCTCAGTCTTTCTTCCTATTTATCTCACATTATCTCCTTTCTCACTGTTTCTGTCTCTCTATTTCTCTATCTTTCTGTCGTTTCTTTCTATCTCACATTTCTTTTTCTCTGTCTCACTCTTGATCTGCCTCCGACTCTCTGTTGTAGGTACACTTATGCTACGACGTTTTGAGTGTAGTCGGTGTAGTTTCCGTTGTTTTTCTTTGTTATAAGTTGTGAGGATATTCAGTTAATTCACTTAATGTATGACACAAAGAACTTAGCTAAAATGTATTTGAATTATTGACTTGTTATTAGATATATGAGGATATTTAACGGATTAACGTAAGCTAAGTACTCCGAGACTCTATCTTATATACTGTACGCCACTTACGAGAAGAAAAAAAAATTACACGTACGAATCTTTTTTTTTTTTTTTGAGAATGTCGTAGCTCTGAATTTGGGTGGAATACAAAATAAAAAGACTGAAATATAGCATTCATAACATACATATATTTAGGATACACCTGTGGAGGAGAGGACCACCATTACCTCCTCCCTCGGCCAGGTGTTCCTCATCCATCACGCTAAGTATAAATTTATTCAAGAAGACCCCAATGAAAAGCAGACGTTCCCCTGAATTAAGCTTTCAAGGCCACTCAGACGGAACACAATTCATCAATTTTCACAGAGAGAGAGAGAGAGAGAGAGAGAGAGAGAGAGAGAGAGGAATAGCCACACAGTTAGATGAAAAAGGAGAAAGTCGGAAAGAAAATGGAATGGCCCGAGTACACACACACACACACACACACACACACACACACACACACACACACACACACACACACACACAACACCAGAGTCACACCACGACACCCACAACCCTCAATCCCTTCACTAACTGACCCTCCCTTTTTTACCCTCTCTCCCTCCCACCACCTCCTCCTCACTCTCACCCTATAATCCTTTCCTCCCTTCTCCCTTGTTGACAATTCTGGCCACGTCGTGCAACTCTGCCGGCCCAGGAAGAACCTTTTATCCCCGTAAGCTGAGCGTCTCACCTCAAACCTCTCCAGGAATCTCAACTTTACTTAAGTCACCGGTGAGAAAATCTTATATTCCGTTTTCTATCACAGAGTTGCCATCTATACGTCTCTCCCATCCCTGCTACTAAATATTCATCTTCTCTCAGTCATACTTATCCCAAACTCGGTATGTGTATGGGTGTCTCAGGTCCCTACTCCCAAGGTGGAATATTTGTTGTATATCGTAGGAATAAGGATGTTGGAGGTATGTGTGTGGTGTTCAAGACAAGGGTGCGAGGCTTTGGTTGAAAATGAGGTGTTGGTTAAGTATTAATAATGAATCTAGTTTAATTCTCTGTAAGTTGGATGAGATGTGTTATTATTATTATTATTATTATTATTATTATTATTATTATTATTATTATTATTATTATTATTATTATTATCGTTATTGTTGTTGTGTGTGACATATATTCATATTTTCTTTCTCCCATATCTTTTTAGTTTCTCTCTCTCTCTCTCTCTCTCTCTCTCTCTCTCTCTCTCTCTCTCTCTCTCTCTCTCTCTCTTCAATATTTACTCAGCGGAAGAAATATAAAATTATAGATGTTCTTTTTTGACTGCCACCAGTACAGCTATTACCAGCATCACCACTACTACAACTATCACAACCACCAGCACCATCACCACTTCCTCCACTACCACCATCACCTCTACCACCACCACTACCATCTCCCTATTCGCCCCTTACAACTAATTTGGTGTCATTGTTGGCGTGCGGTCGTGCCTAACATAGGAATGAGACCCTATAATGCCCTAAAACACAACATAGCGGGGGAAAACTAGAAGTACATTTATACCTGTGTTAAGGCCGAGGTCTGTTGTGGTGGTGGTGGTGGTGCTAGTAGTGGCGGTGGTGCTAGTGGTGGAGGAAGTGGTAGTGGTGCTAGTTGTGCTAGTGGCAGGCTAGTCTACCGCTAGCACTCGCCTGGAGGAGACGATATTTTTGGAAGATTAATGACCTTATTTTTTTCTTCCTGACCTGAATCATCACATTGTTATTATTATTATTATTATTATTATTATTATTATTATTATTATTATTTTACCCATAAATGTTTATTTTTGATTTTATGGTAATTCTGAAACGAGATTATCAGGATGTTGGCCAAACATCACTTAGCAATATGTGAAGATTTTTATTTATTTATTTATTTTTTATCCATATGACCTTCACTATCCCTTGTCTCACTCTTAGGTTGTTGCCTCGGCTTTTGGAAACACCTGAAATGCCTCACAATGACAGACAGTTTCCTTTGTTTCCTCCGTCTATTTATTACTTTACTTCCAAATAACTTACGCAAATATCAATAAAACTTTCAGCATAATTAGTTAAGGTGATATACAGGTATTACAAGGACGTGATAAACCCCCCTTACCCCCCCAACCCCCCCTATCATCCTGGACCACACCTTCATACCCCGAGGTCCTCCCAAGATCATTTCAGGGTTGAATATATCTCTGTCTCAGGTCTAACACCCAAGCCCTTATGGTCCTTACAAAACTGCTACTTAAAGTCATTGTCTACTGATTGAGGCCCTGACCCAGTCCAGCTTCCCCTAACAGACTCCCAAAGGCCAGTTACTCCACACCCTGAGGTCCTGACCCAGTCCAGCTTCCCCTAACAGACTCCCAAAAGCTAGTTACTCCACACCCTGAGGCCCTGACCTAGTCCAGTTTCCCCTAACAGACTGTAAAGGCCAGTTACTCCACACCCTGAGGCCCTGACCCAGTCCAGCTTCCCCTAACAGACTCCCAAAGGCCAGTTACTCCACACCCTGAGGCCCTGACCCAGTCCAACTTCCCCTAACAGACTCTAAAGGCCACTTACTCCACGCCCTGAGGCCCTGACCCAGTCCAGCTTCCCCTAACAGACTCTAAAGGCCAGTTACTCCACACCCTGAGGCCCTGACCCAGTCCAGCTTCCCCTAACAGACTCTAGAGGCCAGTTACTCCACACCCTGAGGCCCTGACCCAGTCCAGCTTCCCCTAACAGACTCTAAAGGCCAGTTACTCCACACCCTGAGGCCCTGACCCAGTCCAGCTTCCCCTAACAGACTCCCAAAGGCCAGTTACTCCACACCCTGAGGCCCTGACCCAGTCCAGCTTCCCCTAACAGACTCAAAGGGTCAGCTCATCTACACCCATGGCCCTGACTCCCACGCCCACATGTCCCCCTCAAGTGACTATTAGGGTCATTATACGCCAAATTAAGCCACTGGTCTGGTCCATTACCCGAAGAGTGGCGGCTCACTGGTGTCTCAGCCTTCAGACGCTGCCAAGAATAAAATCTTCCTATTGATGCTGGAGAAAAGGGATATTATATTTCAGGTGGAGAGAGAGAGAGAGAGAGAGAGAGAGAGAGAGAGAGAGAGAGAGAGAGAGAGAGATGCGTATATTTGTGTGTAACGGACAGTTGGAGACAGACAGACAGACAGACAGACAGAGAGTTCGTGTGTGAATATGACACTCTCAACAACACGACACGATGAAGGTTAACAAGAAGATGGATTATTCCCCACACACATCCCGTTTACAAAATGAGTGAATATGAGAGCATCAAAGTTAATTCTCGTCGCTTCATGATAATTCACCATGAATACTAAATGGAGTTGATACCTCATGATTCAAAACTCCCATTCATTCTTATATACCCATGACGATATTATCAGTGATAACTTATATAAATCTCTTATCAACTTATTATCATTGTTCATTGGTCATTCTTATATATTGTTACTAATTTTTATTAACTTTTCTACCTAAATTTTGATGTTAATTTCTATGTCGATTTCTATTCATATCTCTTACAATTAATTCTTCTCTCTTAATCATATTTTCTTCTCACGTTCATTTTTTTTTTATCAGTGTTTTAAGTGTCTGCGTCATATTAATTTTAATGTTGTGTTAAAGTGTAAACCAGGAAAGTACTGCTTGGGCGTAACAGCTAATGTTTACTGCGTCTGTTACCTGTTTCGTCCATGTTGCGTGCTACTGTGTCGCTCACCCAACACAGTCACGCAAACCACAGGTGATACTAACATACTTTATACCACACCTGAACGCGGAAAACACACATGAACACGTAACACCACACCTGGATACTTAACACCACACCTGAACACGTAACACCACACCTGGACACGTAACACCACACCTGGATACGTAACACCACACCTGGATACGTAACACCACACCTGGATACGTAACACCACACCTGAATACGTAACACCACACCTGGACACGCAACACCACACCTGAACACGTAACACCACACCTGGATACGTAACACCACACCTGGATACTTAACACCACACCTGGACACGTAGCACCAACACTACTGCTGCTGCTGCAATGATATGATGACCTAACAAATATTAAAAAAACAAGATTAGTCAGAACCCGATCCTGTTGTATGGGATGTTACCCTCTTTGGAACACGCTATAACATGTACCTGTGTAAATACATACTCCAGCAAACACTAAAGCCTTCTTTGCATTCAGAGCAAAACATCTGTCAAAGTGGACTATCCCACGAAATGGCGCACTCGACGAGATGGCCTTAGGGGGTATTCTATTGTTGTTATTTGTGGTTCTAGGGTAATATGATGGGATTCAGAGAACATTTTCGTCAGGATTGAACTGTGGTGGTGATGAAGAGTTGGAGTTGTCTATACAGTACACACGTCTACATACACAGAGTCCCCCGGTCTGTGTATTAAAGAGTTCTGTAGTATCGTAGAGTGTAAAGTGTTGAGTAGAGAGACCTGTGTTGACATCATTTAGACGTCAATTATTGGTTTTGCGGGAGATTCAGTTTTTAGTTTTAGGAGCTCCTTTTTTTTTTAGAGAGAGAGAGAGAGAGAGAGAGAGAGAGAGAGAGAGAGAGAGAATAGATCCAACGTTACTTACTAACGAATAACTATAATAAGCAGAATTAAATAAATAGATTTCCTGAAGATTAAACACCCTAATATTTTATTCGGGTTTAAGTTAGGTTTGGTTAGGTTAGGTTAGGTTAGGTTAGCATCAACGTGTGTAATCTTTATGTTAAATAATCTAAACGTGTTCCCCCTGAAAAAAAATAATCCTTTACAGTTTTTCTACATTTCAAAACTTTTCACACTTTATGAACCTAGTCAAGTTCGTTCTACTCTCCAAATTCGCAGTTATTTTCTTGGTATATCTCTTAACCCACCTGCAGTTTCTTCGGTATCCCCACCCCCAACCCCCTACCCTCCACCCTCACTCCAACCCCCACCTTCCACCCCACTCTCCACCCCACCTTCCACCCCAATCCCCTCCCCCTCCACCCCCCACCCCAATTCCCTCCCCCTCCACCCTTCTTACTACCGGACACGATTATTGCATCCTTTCCGTCACCGCCTGCTTACAAAAAGCAGCGGAAGTAACAGCAAGAACAGCAATAGGAACAACAATGCCTGTAGCAGCAATAGTACAAGAGAGCAGAGATGACAGTAGCAGCGGCAAGCACCGAGGAATTTTTACAGCAGTGAAGTTAACAGCTGCAATAATCGCCACACCGAATTTAGCAGAAGCATACACAAGCAGTAACAGCATTTGTAGAAACAGCAATAGTAAAATCCCCACCAACTGTGATGACAACAGCACCGACTTCAGCAGGAGTAGCAGAAGCAAAAGGAACAGCAGCTGTTGCACCTACAACATAAAAAACCCAGTTGCTAATGTGGCTGGAGCAGCACCACTTGAGGACCACCACAGCCGTACCACCACTTGAGGACTACCACAGCCGTACCACCACTTGAAGACCACCACAGCCGTACCACCACTTGAGGACCACCACAGCCGTACCACCACTTGAGGACCACCACAGCCGTACCACCACTTGAGGACCACCACTTGAGGACCACTACAGCCGTACCACCACTTGAGGACCACTACAGCCGTACCACCACTTGAGGACCACCACAGCCGTACCACCACTTGAGGACCACCACAGCCGTACCACCACTTGAGGACCACCACAGCCGTACCACCACTTGAGGACCACCACAGCCGTACCACCACTTGAGGACCACCATAGCTGTACCTATCACTTGAGGACCACCACAGCCGTACCATCACTTGAGGACCACCACAGCCGTACCACTACATGAGGACCACCACAGCCGTACCATCATTTGAAGACCACCACAGCCATCACTATTGCATGAAACTTGGTGGTGTTGAGCCGCATACCAAGCCTTTGATACCGGGTCAGAGGCAACGAGGCTCCTTCTTGTATCAGCGAGTGAGTGTGTGTGTGTGTGTGTGTGTGTGTGTGTGTGTGTGTGTGTGTGTGTGCCTCGTGGTGGAAGTGTCATGGTGAATATGTATTGCTAGTTGGGTCATGTCTTCTTGTTTGTGAGCGGGAAAATTTTGTTTCTTTCGTTCTGGTTGATTTGTTATGGCGGGTTGAGAAAATACGATGTATTCATAAATTTCGTCTCTCACTTTCCTTCTTCTGTCTCTTTTGTCACTCTCTCTTTCTTTCTCTCTGTGTGTGAATGTATCTCTATTTCTGAATATCTCTCTCTCTCTCTCTCTCTCTCTCTCTCTCTCTCTCTCCTTCCCTACTGTTACTGCTTCTGGTACAGTGAACAGTAATGACACCAAACAGACGTACGAAGCGTTATTTTTTACCTCTGCTAGAATAACAGGCGCCTGATGAAGTAACAGAGGCGCCTGATAGAGTAACAGAGGCGCCTGATAGAGTAACAGAGAAGCCTGATGAAGTAACAGAGGCACCTGATGAAGTAACAGAGGCGCCTGATAGAGTAACAGAGGCGCCTGATGAAGTAACAGAGGCGCCTGATAGAGTAGCAGAGGCACCTGATGAAGTAACAGAGGCACCTGATAGAGTAACAGAGGCACCTGATGAAGTAACAGAGGCACCTGATGAAGTAACAGAGGCGCCTGATAGAGTAACAGAGGCACCTGATGAAGTAACAGAGGCACCTGATGAAGTAACAGAGGCGCCTGATAGAGTAACAGAGGCACCTGATGAAGTAACAGAGGCACCTGATGAAGTAACAGAGGCGCCTGATAGAGTAACAGAGGCACCTGATGAAGTAACAGAGGCACCTGATGAAGTAACAGAGGCGCCTGATAGAGTAACAGAGGCGCCTGATGAAGTAACAGAGGCGCCTGATAGAGTAACAGAGAAGCCTGATGAAGTAACAGAGGCGCCTGATAGAGTAACAGAGGCGCCTGATGAAGTAACAGAGGCGCCTGATAGAGTAACAGAGAAGCCTGATGAAGTAACAGAGGCACCTGATAGAGTAACAGAGGCACCTGATAGAGTAACAGAGGCGCCTGATAGAGTAACAGAGAAGCCTGATAGAGTAACAGAGAAGCCTGATAGAGTAACAGAGGCGCCTGATGAGTAACAGAGAAGCCTGATAGAGTAGCAGAGAAGCCTGATAGAGTAACAGAGAAGCCTGATAGAGTAACAGAGGCACCTGATAGAGTAACAGAGGCGCCTGATGAGTAACAGAGAAGCCTTATAGAGGAACAGAGTCACCTGATAGAGTAACAGAGAAGCCTGATAGAGTAACAGAGGCGCCTGATAGAGTAACAGAGGCGCCTGATGAAGTAACAGAGGCGCCTGATAGAGTAACAGAGAAGCCTGATGAAGTAACAGAGGCGCCTGATAGAGTAACAGAGGCGCCTGATGAAGTAACAGAGGCGCCTGATAGAGTAACAGAGAAGCCTGATGAAGTAACAGAGGCACCTGATAGAGTAACAGAGGCACCTGATAGAGTAACAGAGGCGCCTGATAGAGTAACAGAGAAGCCTGATAGAGTAACAGAGAAGCCTGATATCAGTAACAGAGAAGCCTTATAGAGGAACAGAGTCACCTGATAGAGTAACAGAGAAGCCTGATAGAGTAACAGAGGCGCCTGATAGAGTAACAGAGAAGCCTGATAGAGTAACAGAGAAGCCTGATAGAGTAACAGAGGCGCCTGATGAGTAACAGAGAAGCCTTATAGAGGAACAGAGTCACCTGATAGAGTAACAGAGAAGCCTGATAGAGTAACAGAGAAGCCTGATAGAGTAACAGAGAAGCCTGATAGAGTAACAGAGAAGTCCGTCACAGTTACCACATAAATTATCCATAAACCACATTAAATGCTTTACCCGTTCAGGCCAATTTTTCTACACATTTATCCAATAATAAAAGAGAGGTTGTAATTAAACTCTCTTAAGAGTTAATAGTTTACAAGATAATATTTTCACCGATGCAAAAATATTTATCCTTTTTTTTTAGAGGGAGAGATTGGTATATAAACGCCTCCATATTTCATTTTCACTGATTTTATAAACAGACATCAAAGGGAATTTGTAAATTAACAGATTACAGACATAACGTTTAGTAGTGGCGAGTAGAGTTTTATATACAATATCTATAATTCTATACGACTAGATAGATATATACTCAAATAATGGGACACAGTTACAGTTATAGATATTTCCAGCGAAGAGATTGATCGTAGTGAGTATTTTTATATCCGGGTTGTAACATTCTCCAGATTATTGCCAACATATTCAGCAGTGGGTCGTGGTGGCCGAGTGTCAACAAATACACGGACACTTTTCCCGAGCGGTCACAAAGCATCAAAGGAACGCCAACCACAATATTGCTCGTGCCAGAGAGTAAACAACCACTAATTGGGTCTTGAAAAGGCAAATGTTTGAGTAAGAGGAACCCCTTCACTGACCAGACCACTCTCTCTCTCTCTCTCTCTCTCTCTCTCTCTCTCTCTCTCTCTCTCTCTCTCTCTCTCTTTTCCTTCTCGCCTTTCTCTGTTTTTTCTATCCTTTGTCTCTCGTTTTCTATTTGTTCTTTCTTTCGTTTTCTCTCATTTTAAATCTCTTCCTGTCCTTGTCTCTCTCTCTCTCTCTCTCTCTCTCTCTCTCTCTCTCTCTCTCTCTCTCTCTCTCTCTCGTTTTAATGCATCTCTGACGAATTAAACGCGAGGAATTTCACATCCCACAGGTCAAACATCACTGGGCTTGGTGTTAAACATATTATTCAGGCCTAAGTCACATTAACTCCAACGTGACAACAGACTGACAACAACACTGACAGAACGAGAACTTCACCCCGAGTAAGACATGATTCTGTATAATCCTGTACAGTTACGTAATAATTTGGCACAGTGTCACAATTAGGGTAAGAGGAAGGTGACACTGTTACATATGTTACTGAGGAGCTGTTGATCTCTTGGTGTAATTAGTCATATATTTGGGGGTATTTATATATTTACTTGTGTGTACGAGTATTTATGTATGTATCTATGTATGTATGTATATTATTATTTTTTTTGTTCAAGTATTTACACTATCAATCCATGGTGATCTACAAGCTTGTGTGACTATTTTTTTTTCTTCATACGGGTAGGTGAAAGAGAAAGCCGAAGTGGAGTGGAACGTTCGCCATTTCTCAGTAATCCTCGACTTTCACTAAATTTATCAAAGGCAAACGACTCAAAGGAAGGGGGGGGGGGGTAAATATTTTCTCTCTAATTAGACTCTTCGATAATCTAATACTTTAGAAACATACGCAGCGCAATTTTCCAAAAAGCTCAGTTGGTTAAAAAAAAAATGAAAAAAAAAAAGAATGAAAGAGAACTCGTGTATCATTTGTTGAGCTCCATCGTGGATATTCACCGATTTGTTATGTAAATTTGTTGTGTGCGTAATGAAATAACAGCCGCGTGTTCCCCCCCCCCCCCCAACTCACACACACGCACAAACGCACACACACACACACACACACACACACACACACACACACACACACACACACACACACACACACACACACACACGAACCTCAGCCCTCAGTAAGGTTAGACTATCACCAATTAATACTCAGACTGGGAGAGGTAAAACGCCATCATTTAATATTTCATTATTAAATATTTTCTAAAACTCTACTGAGCTTTGTGTTCATACCCGAGCAGAACATTTAGCTAATTAGAACTTTTACAATGGCTCATTATAAGTTATTTTTTGTTCTGAAAGTTTGGGGAGTTTGACGGCGCTTTTAACACACTGCATCCACGTTGTGCATTGTGTGATTAAAAAAAATGATGAAAACTAAACAAAAAAAAAATTGGTATTGAGCGGAAACAAAATTCGTCAATATCGTTAATGAACTAAATGATCTGACTTGTTTTTCTTTTTATTTTATTTTTTATATATATTCTTTTAAGTAATGTAAAGTTAATAAACAAGAGAACCCAGCCAATGCAACTAATTAAAATCACTACATTAATTAATTCCAACAAATTTTCCAATACTTATTAAATATCATCAACATCAATATACCTCAAATTCAACCAATGAGAATCCATCAATAGTTAATTATTTATTCTATTACAAGTTGATGAGTTTTGCACACATACAAAAATATAATAAATTCAACTCATTAGAAAAGCATTCAAAATTATATACATATATTATGAGGTGCATTTCTGTCATAGCAGAGAGAGAGAGAGGGAGAGGGAGAGAGAGAGAGAGAGGGAGTGGAGAGGAAGAGAGAGAGAGAGAGAGAGAGAGAGAGAGAGAGGGAGGGAGGGAGGGAGGGGGGGACATTTATCGAATTATTATCGAACAAAACTATATTAACTATTTTTTTTTTCTTGGGGGGGGGATTCTGAAAGTTGGTGAGAGTGGAGGTCCTTTAACAGAGTGGCCGATATATTGGCAGGTCACTAATGGTCAAACTTCACGCATTTCTCTCTCTCTCTCTCTCTCTCTCTCTCTCTCTCTCTCTCTCTCTCTCTCTCTCTCTCTCTCTCTCTCTCTCTCTCTCCCTCTCTTTGTCCCTTATTTTTCCTTTTGTTTTCTCTCTTCTTACCCGTCCTAAAATATGTGATAGTAGGGGAGGGTCATCATCATCATCATCATCATCATCATCATCATCATCATCATCACCAGCCTGTAACAAACCATAGTCGTCTGTATGTTTCTAACCAAAGTCTTTACTACATATTGTCCGTCTCCATATTATCTAACTTTGTCTATCCATGTGGCATTTGTCTTTTCCTATATCGTGGGATTCACTCGAGGATCTTCTTGGTCAACTGTTGATCTAATATTCATGCAACATGGGTTGACGTTGCAACATTAAATCTTGGTGTAGATTGAGGCTTTACTCAATCTCTTCTTTTCTTATAGATGATGGGATTGAACCTGGCTCCCCCGACAGGAAGACGAGTGTGTTGCCACTTCACCTTTAGGAGTAGTGGTCCAGTGAGACTACACTCGTGTCCTGGTCGAGGGAGTAGAGTTCGATACCCCCCTTGGATATAATAGAATTTGGTATTAGGTTTTTGTCATCCAGTATCTCACTCGGTGTTAATTAAATTTAAGACAGATTTTTCAAGGTGTATCTGAGAGAGGTGTCAATAATACCACAGCATTACACCCACACAAAGATGGCTCACTACACGTTAATCACCGTCAAACTTATAAATCCGCTTCAGATTTCCGCGAAGCTAATCCACTTAGTTCAGTCTCTCGAGGTATTGGATCCAGATTCTAGATAATTACACAGCTTTAATATATATATATATATATATATATATATATATATATATATATATATATATATATATATATATATACACTTTAATTAACAACCAAACTAATACGTTGGCTTTATAACTAAGTCTAGATCAATTAGAATTATTAATACGTACCTAACTAATTTGATCACGAGCTGCTATTCATGAATACAACTGAGAGATGAAATCATTGTCATGTGAAAATTGTCAACAAATGATTCAGCAAAAAATTTAAGCTATTAACTTCATAAATAATTATATATCTGGCATTAATAAATCGACTTATCATATACTGTAGGTCTATTTTACCCGAGAGATTAAAGGCATGATATTATTTATTTATATATTTTTAAAGTCATCTCTTTTTCGTCTGTGTTTGTTTGTTTGTCTTTTAATCTTAGTGAAAATTGGGGTGACGTTCAGATACACAGTTACAAGGAGATCAGTAGCAATATGATGTCTTGATCCCTTGAAAATGATGGTTTAATCCCTTGAGTATGATGAATGATGACTTAACACCTGACTTTCGACGGCTCAACTTCTAAGTTCAAAGTCATCTCACACAATGGAACAGTAGATATATTTAAAGGGATAAGAAATATTATATACTCAAAGGGTGAACACATTCCACAGTCGTCAAGTTATTATAAACATAAAAAAACCCAGAAAATCAATAAGATGTAGAAGTAGAGTAGGTATATGAGACAAGTCACCATGATTCTTGTGATGTTCCCCGTCGTGTTAATTAGTTTTAAGCGTTGAATATTCTACAAAGGTCAACTTAAGATATGGTGGGTATGTAAGCGAGTAAAACTGGATATTAAATTAACCTACGTTTTCAGTCCTTAAATCATCAGAAATATTCACCCAGGTAAACTTAAGCTGGTGATCATTCCAGCATCTTAAAACAGGAGTACTGGGGAACCTAATGTGATGGAAGGTTTTATCCAAGGCTCAGAAACATAGCTAGTATTCTCCCTTATATAGATGAACGAGAGAAGATTTACATAAGACAGACGAACCGAGATGTTATCATTAAAAGTCGAGGGGAATTTACAGCTAGAGTTTATATTTTTGTATCCTTTATTGTTTATTTCCTTATTTTTTTATATTTTTTCCCTTATTTTATCGTCGTTTTTACCTCTTGGTATTATTGTATTCACATTTTTCTTTACGTGTCATTTTGTTTTGTTTTATATTTTAGTTTCATCCTTTTTTTTTTTATTGTCACTTTTTCCTTATCCCAAACTTATTTTCACACCTTTCCGCACACCTTTTCGCTCTCTCTCTGTCACCAATACCAAAATATCTCACCTTCTAAATTGCCTTTTCCCCCTCCTGTTGGTTCCTGTTGCCTCTGTTACCTGGCGTGGGGATCATCTGGCAGCCTTTAGTCAATCCTTCATATCCTTTTGCTACCTGGGCTCAATAAGAACTCCCGATAGGTAATCAGTGAGTGACAGCCTTGAGATGTTTAATAAAGCCCAGAATTCTATGAAGATGTTGTCAAGCTACGAGTCAATAATATATGTCTCCTATGACCCAAACAGTGGAGAGAAATTTGAGAAAAAAATGTAAATATCAGCTTGAATAAAGGTTCAATTCGATCTAGCCTTTGACGATGATATAAATCAGTGGGGTAGAAATTATGCAAGTGACGTGAGCATCACATCTCAGCCACCTCTTTGATGTCAAATGCAGTTAGGTCAGTTCGTCTACCATGGGTGTGATGAGCAAGAGATGGACGAGAGAATAATATAAAGAAGATAGTCGAGGGAAGATGTAGAGAGGAGATGAACGAGAGAAGATTTACAAGAGACAGACGAAAGAAAGTATTGGAACCGAGTCTCAACAGGCAAAACTCCAAGGCCCCCCCACGACGTCCTTGAAGTAGGTGGCAGGTTTGGAGATTCTCGTCGTGAATCCCCACCAAACGAAGAGAAATGGGCAGGAGACTGGAGGATAGAGCGAGGTATTGTTGTGGCAGCACCAGCCTAGAGCCTCAGTGTGGCCGGGAGTGGGGCCGGATGAGTGAGCGAGGGAACAACATACGTATATCAGTCAGATGATTTTACACGCGTGAATGGTTCTTCTCGGTCTTGGATAATGTAATGGCTTAGAGAATCTCGTTGTCGGTTTTCTTGCCTCCTGTTTCCTGTTTATTGTTTTATTTCATCTCCAACTATGAAGAAAATGAGAAAGAGAGAGAGAGAGAGAGAGAGAGAGAGAGAGAGTATCAGGTGTGCATCTAAATATTTCAGGTAGGTTGGGTGTACGAAGCCCAAGGTGCGTCAGGCGTCACAGGTAATAGATTTATTCTGCCACAAACTTACTTCCTGGAAACCAAGACTCACACATCCCCAAATCCGGACCTTTAACCTAACCTGAGCTGACCTAAGCAATCCTATTCTAACCTAACCTAACCTAACCTACCCTAACCTAACCCAGGTGACACCCAAAGTGTGAGTGGATGGCGCCAAGAATTACGGACCAGGCAGGATCAGGTTGGATTGGATTGATTAGTTGGGTTAGTAATCCTGGTAAGCGAGGACTGGTGATTTCCGAAGGTGGGCGGATGGTGCCATCCCTCAGGTGCCTACGGCAGATGCCAAGAACCACCGACTGGGAAGGATGTGGATTCCCACTCCCATCACACCACCTTCCTCAACCCATCATCCCCTCCTCCCCCGCCCTTTCACCCTCTCCCTCATCCTCTCACCCTTTTCCTCATCTTCTCATCCCTCCCTCATCCTATCATCCGTCCCTCATCCTCTCATCCGTCCCTCATCTTCTCCCTCACCCTCTCATCCCTCTAACACACATCATTCTCTCATCTCTCCCTCACCTTCTCACACCTCCCTCACGCTCTCACCCACCCTTCCATCATCCTATCTCTCACCGTGTCACCATCTCACCCTTCCCTCACCCTCTTTTTCACCCCTCCCTTACCCATCAGCTTCTCACCCCTTCCTTACCCTCTCATTTTCTCCCTCACACCACTCCCTCACCCTCTCACCCCTCCCCCAACCTTTCCCTAACCCTCTCACTCCCTCCCTCCCCCCTCTCACCCCTCCCCCACCCTTTCCCTAACCCTCTCACTCCCTCCCTCCCCCCTCTCACCCCTCCCCCACCCTTTCCCTAACCCTCTCACTCCCTCCCTCCCCCCCTCCCTCATCCCTCCCCCACCCTTTCCCTAACCCTCTCACTCCCTCCCTCCCCCCTCTCACCCCTCCCCCACCCTTTCCCTAACCCTCTCACTCCCTCCCTCCCCCCTCTCACCCCTCCCCTACCCTTTCCCTAACCCTCTCACTCCCTCCCTCCCCCTCTCACCCCTCCCTCACCCTTTCCCTAACCCTCTCACTCCCTCCCTCCCCCTCTCACCCCTCCTTCAACTTCTCAACCGTGAATGTTTCGGATTCATGAGTCGATACTCTCTGGGTTCACACCTCACAGAGAGGGTGGACTGACAACGCCGAGTGTACCAGTTGGAAATGTCCCCAACTGTACATGCTAAGCTCTGCAACAAATTTCTTTACTGATACCACCATTGTATTTAGGTGGAGAGAGAGAGAGAGAGAAAGAGAGAGAGAGAGAGAGAGAGAGAGAGAGAGAGAGAGAGAGAGAGAGAGAGACAAACAGAAAGACGAACACGGAGATAGATAGCCAAACACAGACAGGCAGACAAACAGACACAACACCATAAGTAAAGCAAACTAGTCCAGGCAGAGGTTGGGGAGGAGGATGGATGTAGGAGGGGTGTTGGGGGGGGGGTCCTAAGTGGGTTGTTGGGTGGTTTGGGGGTGGGGGCTTAATGGAGGGATAGCATCAACAAGCAGGGGCATGGCACCACTGTTTGCACCGTTCCCCCTCCCCCTTACACATGGCACCACTGTTTGCACCGTTCCCCCTCCCCCTTACACATGGCACCACTGTTTGCACCGTTCCCCCTCCCCCTTACACATGGCACCACTGTTTGCACCGTTCCCCCTCCCCCTTACACATGGCACCACTGTTTGCACCGTTCCCCCTCCCCATTACACATGGCACCACTGTTTGCACCGTTCCCCCTCCCCCTTACACATGGCACCACTGTTTGCACCGTTCCCCCTCCCCCTTACACATGGCACCACTGTTTGCACCGTTCCCCCTCCCCCTTACACATGGCACCACTGTTTGCACCGTTCCCCCTCCCCCTTACACATGGCACCACTGTTTGCACCGTTCCCCCTCCCCCTTACACATGGCACCACTGTTTGCACCGTTCCCCCTCCCCATTACACATGGCACCACTGTTTGCACCGTTCCCCCTCCCCCTTACACATGGCACCACTGTTTACACCGTTCCCCCTCCCCCTTACACATGGCACCACTGTTTGCACCGTTCCCCCTCCCCCTTACACATGGCACCACTGTTTGCACCGTTCCCCCTCCCCCTTACACATGGCACCACTGTTTACACCGTTCCCCCTCCCCCTTACACATGGCACCACTGTTTGCACCGTTCCCCCTCCCCCTTACACATGGCACCACTGTTTGCACCGTTCCCCCTCCCCCTTTCACATGGCACCACTGTTTGCACCGTTCCCCCTCCCCCTTACACATGGCACCACTGTTTGCACCGTTCCCCCTCCCCCTTACACATGGCACCACTGTTGGCACCGTTCCCCCTCCCCCTTACACATGACACTTTTGTTGGCACCTCACTGTTGGGAATATCGATAACTATTTAATTTGCTAAACTGCATTTGAAAGATTATTTGTGTGTGTCCGTGTCGGGAGTCTTTTTGTTTGTGTGTTTGCTTATTTGTCTAGGTATTATTTTTCTCTGACTCAGTTTTTCTTAGATGGATAACAAACATAAATACGGGAGTGGAAAGAAAGAGAGAAACGTCGATAGATAGATAAACGAAACTCTTCTCTGGACCTTTCCTTCATCCTTGGGTTAAAATGATTCATTATCGTGTTGAGTCATCCACCACACTCCAGGCAGGTTAAATTAGTCTCTCCTGTGTCTCTAATAAATTCTGGAGACCTAGAGACACTTGCCTAGGTGATCTTATCTTGCTAATGTAAGGAGATGTACTTAAGGGATGCCAGGGCTGTTTGCTGCTGTGGGAGGTGTTAGTCTGAGAGGTATTCCACGTGTTTAGAAAGCTTAAGAGGTGTTAGCTTAAATGATCCTATCTGGGTATGTGGTAGTGGTGTTAGCTTGGAGATGTTTTCTGGGAGGTTTTGGAGATACTAACTTGGAAATGTTAGAGAGTTGGAGATGTTACCTTGGAGCTCAAACTCCCCCTCCTCTCTCCTTATCCTTTTGCTCCGTCTTCTCTTCATTTTATCTCTCTCTCTCTCTCTCTCTCTCTCTCTCTCTCTCTCTCTCTCTCTCTCTCTCTCTCTCTCTCTCTCCATTCCCTCATTCTCTATCTCTTCTTCACTTCCACTTTCTCCTTCTCATTCTATATCTCTTTTCCCTCTCCTTTCTTCTCTCTACCCTAATCAAGGATCTATCTCAATTTTTTTCTTCCCTCCCACCCCCTATCTCTATTTCCCCTCCCTTTCCCACCCTTTTTCCTCTATTTCACGCAGTTATTACACCCCTCTCTTTCTCTCCCTTTCTTTCACTTTTTTGTTATTTCTCGCTATCTCTTTCACCTTATCTCACTCTCTCCTTTTCCCTTTTTCTTTCTCTCTCTCTCTCACTCACATTTATTCTCTCATTTCCCCTTTCCCCATTCCCCTGTTTCTCTCACTCTCCCCCTTTCTCCCTGCTAGTCCTCCGTTTGTCCCTCCTATTTCTGCTTTATTAAATCTTGGGCGCATGAGAAAGTTGAAGATAATAAATTTCCACTCGAAAGTTTTATTTGACGTAGGAAACTCGGGCAAGCCATCCATCTTTTTCCTGGGGGGCCCGGCTGGGAAAATCATGTATGAGAGGTAGGGAGGTCATATCAATCCTGGCGAGGCGAATGAATCAAGTAGTGGGGAGGAAAATGTATGAGGGGAGGAAAAAAAAATTCATGCGTGGGGTGGAAAATGCATTATAGGAGGGAAAATTTATGCCTAGGGAGGAAAACGCATGAGAGGAGGAAAAATTCATGCGTGGGGAGGAAAAAAACATGCGTGGGGAGGAAAATGCATGAGAGGAGGGAAAATTTATGCCTCGGGAGGAAAAGCCATGGGAGGAGGGAAACTTGTGCATCAGAGGAAGAAAAATCTCTTTTTCCCCCGACCACTCCTCCTGTTCCTAATTGCCTAATACATTCTGTCCCTAGCTAACACACTCTCCCCCTACCTAACACACTCTCCCCCTACCTAACACACTCTCCCCCTACCTAACACACTCTATCCGTACCTAACACACACTATCCCCAGCTAACACCCCCGCTCCTTGCCTAACACTTTCCCTCCCTACCCTGACACTCTCCCTCCTCCTTCCCCAACACTCTCACCCTCTTGCCTACCCCCCTCCCCCCCTCCCTACTTAACATTCCTCCTCCTCCTTCGCCTTACCTTACCCTTCACCCTCCCTCCTTCGCCGTACCTACCCTTCACCCTCCCTCCTTCGCCTTACCTTACCTTACCCTCCCTCCCTCCCTCCTTCTCCTTACCTTACCCTCCCTCCCTCCCTCCTTCGCCTTACCTTACACTCCCTCCCTCCCCTACACACAGTAATGGGTAACATCACTCACTCTGTCCGGGGAAAATAAATTATGGTTACCCGGTCCATAATTTAGAGCATAATATTGTGTAGCGCCGATGTGTGACAGTGGTGAGAGAGAGAGAGAAAGAGAAAGAGAGAGAGAGAGAGAGATAGCACCATCTATATTATCATTGTTTCTCATCTGTCAGGTAATATCAATGGTTATATTTACAGGGGATTTATGATATACTCTCTCTCTCTCTCTCTCTCTCTCTCTCTCTCTCTCTCTCTCTCTCTCTCTCTCTCTCTGTCTATCTCTCTATCTCTCTCTCTCTCTCTCTCTCTCTCTCTCTCTATCTCTCTATCTCTCTCTCTCTCTCTCTCTCTCTCTCTCTCTCTCTCTCTCTCTCTCTCTCTCTATCTCTCTATCTCTCTCTCTCTCTCTCTCTCTCTCTCTCTCTCTCTCTCTCTCTCTCTGTCTTTGTGTCTCCATTTGTCTATATTTATATACCTATTGATTCATCATCCCATCTCTCTACTAATTTATCTATTTCATTAATATTATCAAATTCAACACACTTCTACAGGGGTTAATGTAGCCGTGCCGAGTCCCCCAGCATAAACTACAAAATAGACATAAAATATTACAATAACTACAAGAAATAACAAATAACAAAAACCACCCATGGAATAACACGTCACCTGTATAAATAAAGTCGTTTAATTCCGCAGGTAACTTTTAATAACACACAGGTAAAGTATTGATGGTTGTGGGGAGATATAAATGGTTCTCGAGGGAGGTGGGAGTTCACGGCTGGTCCTCTTTTATAGCTATGGTTCTTCACCCTCTGACCTTTTGACGCCGCTCTTTGTGCTGTCCTGATGAATATATTTGATGTGTTGGAACGACGTGCTGGAGACACACACACAAGGACACTATCTCCCACCATTTGTTTTCTGTACACCCACAGTTCACATGCTACAACAGTAAAGCCCCAACAGAATACAATATATGATACACAATGATGCCAGGACAATATTATTATGCAGATGCCGTGTCTCATGTGATCTCAGCGGGGAAGTCCCACACTGAGAGAAAGAGTCAACCCCTGAGAGCTTGTGAAGACTCCCGCTAGACTCATGTGAAGTTATGTATGATATTGTGTAATGCTCCCGCGGGTGAGTCTCTACGGGCTCTTAAGCTTATGTTTAAGTTTTTGCTGGTTTAAATATATAGTTTTTCCATATATATCGAATATATTTTTTATAGTCGTATTGTGTGTGAAATCATGCATGAGAAAATATATGGAACTATTAAAAGTGTTTCTCATTCGGCTTTTAATTTTAAATAACCAAAAAGTTATCAAATATCTAGAACAGAAAGTAAACTAATTTATATCTAAAACTACCACCGACACTAAGGTTCCTCTCAGCCAGAGTGTCTGAGTGTAAAAATTAAATGGGTTACTGCCAGGCTTACTGAGTCAGTTGAACAAATAGTAATTAGCATTAATAACAAAGTAACAATATTGTTTCATGTTCAATAAGTGAAGGATTGTGAGACAGTGAGATGGTGAGGGTGAGTGAGAGGATGAGTCAGTGAAGGATTGTGAGCCAGTGAGATGGTGAGGGTGAGTGAGTGGTTGAGTCAGTGAAGGATTGTGAGCCAGTGAGATGGTGAGGGTGAGTGAGAGGATGAGTCAGTGAAGGACCTCCATACCTCGCACTGTATAAATAAGTGATATGGAATAAGCTGTAGTACATCCATTACTATTCACGTCACACTGGCTCCAACAATATACATATCTCAGCCAGGAAAAAAAATTATAATACTGATTCCAGTTCCGCTCACATTTTACTGTATTCAGGTTAATTAAACTGGGCGTAATGGCTAGATTGAACTGTCGTGTTATGAACGTAATTATATGAATTGAAAATTATTTAACCCGTAAGAGAATCTTTAATGGGAACCTGTGATGCACTATGCAAATAAGATGACTAGTGTGTAATGTGTTTGTTATGTATCGTCTTACAAACAACAGCTCGACTTACTTACTTACTTACTTGTTTATCTTTCCTGGTTTAATATGCAACAGAATTTTATTATCCAACTTTCCTCTGCAATGCTTTCTATTACTATGCCTCGTTAACTGTCATGCAATTTACGGTCATGCAACGTTATCTCGCTACGGGAAATGTCTTTACAATGAAGTGTATTTGTTTTATTTTTATTATATATACTTTTGTTCTGTGTAAGAATATTTGTCATGTAACGTAGGCTAATTCTTATTTTACTTAACTCTATTATTAATGTTCTGTTATAGTAGATTGAACCATTGGATGATCCTTGTCTCCTCATATATAAATATATATATATATATATATATATATATATATATATATATATATATATATATATATATATATATATATATATGTGTGTGTGTGTGTGTGTGTGTGTGTGTGTGTATCTATCTATCTGTCTATCTATCTTTGTTTCGGTGGGTTCAAAGGGCACAGGTTAGGGTTACCACTTTGAACAATGCCCCAGCTGGCGAGAATAGACACTCCTTGAGTCGAGTGCCGTCCAGTTCTGTAGCGTTTTTGTTATACTCTTCACTTTCTCTCTTTTTATATTTTGCCCTTGTTATGAATATGCCAAAAAAGTACCAGACAAAAAAAAATAATCCAGCTATATCGCAAAATTCATGCCAAAATTTAGTTGATATCACTTTACCATCAATCAATATTTTTTTTTTGACTGTGTCTCTCAGTCTCACCGTTACAACACATCACATTCTGCTGACATTCATATCCTGGCGGCCTTGTTCGCTTGACTCTCGCCCCTATCTCTCACAACTGCCTCTTCCTCCGAGATCCAACCTGTTTCACTAAAGCTCTCCAGAAAACTTGTTTATTTTCTCAAATTGCTTTTAAGCGACTTCCTGACAACAGCTCACACCTTCCTCACGACACTTCCTTTCATAACACTCTATTGTCAGCGTTTCCCTGACAATACAGACGCCCTGTAACCGTTTTCCAACTAGCTAGCGCCTCTCTGCCAACACCTCCGCTACCAACACTTCCTCACAAACACCAACACTTCCTCACAAACACCTCCGCTACCAACACTTCATCACCAACACCTCCGCTACCAACACTTCATCACCAACACTCCGCTACCAACACTTCATCACCAACACCTCCGCTACCAACACTTCATCACCAACACTCCGCTACCAACACTTCATCACCAACACCTCCGCTACCAACACTTCATCACCAACACATCCGCTACCAACACTTCATCACCAACACCTCCGCTACCAACACTTCATCACCAACACCTCCGCTACCAACACTTCATCACCAACACATCCGCTACCAACACTTCATCACCAACACCTCCGCTACCAACACTTCATCACCAACACTCCGCTACCAACACTTCATCACCAACACCTCCGCTACCAACACTTCATCACCAACACATCCGCTACCAACACTTCATCACCAACACCTCCGCTACCAACACTTCATCACCAACACTCCGCTACCAACACTTCATCACCAACACTCCGCTACCAACACCCCACTAAAAAAAAATAAAACTTCCCTGCCAACATCACCTTTACTTTAAAAAAAATAACCCTTTCCATCCTGCCCTCCTGGTAACGCCATTATCCTGCCGACATATCTGTACCAATGGGAGCACTCCACCCTCTCACCCTCCCTGCCCCACACACACACACACACCTTACCCTCACTCCCTCTTCACCCACTCTCACACAATCCTCCCTCCCCCCCCCCCCCTGAATATCGACGCCCATCATGAATACAAAGTTTCAACCATTTTAGAATACAGAATCACAGCCATTTGTCTCAGGCTGCCAGAGTCGTGCTGGAGACACAGTACACAGATAAAGCTTCTCTCGCCTGTTTGTAAGGACCTGTTTCGAAGCTTCGTTCTCAGATGAAGCTTCGACGTAGGGAAGGTTCGGTAGAGAGGATGATGGTGGAGGGGGGGGGGAAGAAACTTAGGTAAAATGGATGAGAAGTTGATTAGATAGATAGATAGATAGACAGATAGATAGATAGATTATACTCTCCCTCACTCACCTTCACTCACCTTCTCTCACCTTCTCCCTCACTCTCCCTGCCTCACACACTCTCCCTCACTCACCTTCTCTCACCTTCTCCCTCACTCTCACAGGCGGAACATGCAGTCCTCCTAGCCATTGTTATAATACGTTATATTTTATGCAGCAACTATCTCCTCGCGGGAATGGTGTTGTTGTGTACCTGAGAGGAGAGGAGGAGGAGGAGGAAGAAGAGGATGGGGAAGAGGAGGAGGATGAGGAAGAAGTGGAGGAGGAGGAGGAAGAAGTGGAGGAGGAGGAAAAAGAGGAAGAAAAGAAAAAGGGAGAGGAGAATTGGGAGGTAGATGATGAGGAGGAGGAGAAGGAAGAGGAGGAAGGATGACAAATTTGAAGAGCGGGGAAAAGGGGATGAAGAATAAGGGAGAAGGAAAGAAAGAATGGAAAAAAGAGGAAAACTATGAGAGAGAGGATGAAAAAGGAGGAAGTGAGAGAAGAAAGAGAGAATGAAGAGGAGGGAGGAAGAACTCGTCAGTACGATGACCTGGTCTGTATTGATTACTTCCGGTACCGGGTCATATGTGTGTGTGTGTGTGTGTGTGTGTGTGTGTGTGTGTGTGTGTATTATTTTATGTATGTTGCTCTATCTGTGTTTATATTTACTCGTGTGAGTGTTTCGTGTATACAATCGTGTATAAATATTACCACAGCATAAGTATACATGTAATATCTTCCTCTCAACAAGACAAACAGACGTAACTCATAACTAAAAGCGACACACAACAACTCCCACACAGGCGAGACATAAGACACAGCAGACAGATAAAATGTAGGTCAGAGTTCAACACGTGATAACCCACTTGAGTCGACGTAGGTACATAAAAGACCCTAATTTTGGGAGAAAGAGTTTGTCAACACCACTTTGGCACGAATTTGTTGCTCTCATATCCTGATATATTCTGAGTATACGTCACGCACTGCAAACCAAGCATACGATGGGTATAGTAAGTCAAGTAAGGGGATAATACTCTCGACGTAATGGATACAATAACATACTCTTGATATATTGGTAAAAATAATATACTCTGAATATATTAGGAAAGATTATATGAAGGTAACTATAATGCAAGTAGATGGACTATAGCAGCTATATCTCCTGGTGTATATAGCGATGTATAGCAGGAAAAATTTATTAATAATATATAACAAGAAAAAGCCCATTGACATCTTTTATATATATTGTAAATTTAACAAAAAATTACCTCATTTTATTTTCATAACAAGAAAATCTATTGAACAAGATTTAATGTCACGACGAAAACAAGAAAAATAAAATAAATACTCTTTCTTTATACAGCAACAAAAGAACATTAAATAACTGATAAGAGATTAACATCGATCTCAATGCACATAATTTCAAATAAAGTCCCGGGGAATCAGAGAAACACAACTCACTCATTGTTTAAAAATGAATTCCACGGACGAAATGATTTGCCCAATTTACAAAGAGAGATATTGTCAATGGTTGTGTTTCGAAATACTGGGAAAAGACGGTGGAAGGAAAACAAGTGAAGACAATGAGAAAGTGAGGGCAGTGAGACGTGTATTGTGTTTAAGATAACAACATTGAAAACTAAAAGATTTTTGTTTGGGTCCATGAGTACGTGTGTCTGTCCCGGGTGTATGGTCGAGGATATATATTTAATGCAGCAGTGGAATCGTGAAAGTGGTGTTGATAATAATAATAATAATAATAATAATAATAATAATAATAATAATAATGATGATGATACTACTACTACTACTACTACTACTACTACTACTACTACTACTACTAATAATAATAATAATAATAATAATAATAATAATAATAATAATAATAGAATTTGTAGTTGTAGCTATAATGATATGACGATAATAATTGTAATACTAATAATAATGGCAATTGTACCAACAGTAATAGTAGTAGTAATAGTAATAACAATAGTAGCCTTAATAACACCGATAGTCAGTTAGTTAGTGGAGAAGACAGAGGACTGCAGTATAAAATATTAACCCGGGGTGTGGCAAGGACTCCCATGGGGGCAATTTAACCGGCCACAGGTAAAGGAAAATACATCGTTGAGTTTCCCAGTTCCGAGTTTTAATGGAATTTTCTCTCTCGTTCATTTTCTTTACCTTGAGTACCTCTTTCAGTGTTTACATTTCTTCTCGGTGTTCAGAAAAAATATATTAAGGAATGACGTTGTGTGTTTTCTTCACTCGTGTGTGTGTGTGTGTGTGTGTGTGTGAAAGAAATTATTGTTTTTCTTTTGATTCATGCATTAATATATTGCGTTTGTGTTTTATAGGTGATTGAAATAAATGGTGTTTTATATGCTTTAGTTATGGGTGAAAGTTGTTGTTTTTTTGGTTTGGAAAGTAAAGAGGTTTAAGACTTTGTGTTTGTTTTTTGACACTGACTGACGCTCTTAAGGTGATGCAGACAGTGAACAGGACGAGGACTGTGGAGGTAAAAGATGTATTTTATTTTGAATCAGACTTGTATGTACCATCTTACTAAGGTTAAAATGGTCACTGTCCTTCTGGGAGCTAGAGAGGGACGCCACTGGGTCTCTCAACATAGATCTAAGTACATTTACCTTCACTATGTTGTATAAATAAGGACAATAATTAATAAGACACGATTCAATACACTGATTATAGACACCTATAATTAAATCATGTATCACAGGTATAGAGTGTAGTCAACAACTTAAGAAAACTCATTAATAAGTTTATATAAAGTTCACATCACTAACGACCTGTAACACACAAAGTTAATGAATCTGTAACAATCATAAATAGTTCAACAACAAAGTTCCTCCCAACTACATACATATTTTACCAGCCAGCTTGACGTTGACCCAGACACCCGGCATCTTCTACCGGCAGAGGAACGAATATTCTTTTTATGTTGTTGTCGTTTCTGCCGATTTACTCAGGCTATTGAACTTACTGTGAGAGAATGATATACTGACTGACTCTCTGAGATACTTTTGTGCTACTTGACATGCGATCTTATGTTCCTTAACACTCCCACGACTATTTCTTGGTTACTCTTTGTTTGGTGAGCCAGCGAGGGTACAACACCAAGAATATTATTTATGTGAAACAACAACAAGATAACAGGATAAGAATAAACAATAAGAACAAACAGGAGAGAGAGAGAGAGAGGGAGAGAGAGAGAGAGAGAGAGAGAGAGAGAGAGAGAGAGAGAGAGAGAGAGAGAGAGAGAGAGAGAGAGAGAGAGAGAGAGAGAGCCTTGGTACATCATCCACAAGTATGACGTCTTCCCATGAATGAACTCGAGTCTTAAGCAGAAACCGTCATAAATGTCAACCTCCTGTCACCGTTAAGACACACACACACACACACACACACACAGAGGGATTCTTTTATGTTCCGAGTGTTTGTGTGTTTTTGTGAGCATTGTTTATAAGATATGATCAATTGGAAACATCTGACGTCCTGTTGATTGTGTATCAGGTGAATGAAGCATGTGATTGTGTAGTGGGAACCTTGTTAATGCTGTCTGTCTGTCTACTTGTCTGTTTGTCTGTCTACTTGTCTGTCTGTCTGTTTACGTGTCTGTCTGTCTGTCTGTCTACCTGTCTTTCTTCCTGTCTGTCTGTCTGTCTGAGTGAATAAATATGTTTGTGTCTCTCTCTCTTTCACTCTCTTTCTCTCTATCATCCCACTCATCTTACTTTACCAAGAAATATCTCCAACAGTCATTAGTATATTATTATAAATTATCCCCGTTACATCACCCCCCTCTTAACATGTATCAAGAACACATTGAATATCTTGTAACCAATCTGTTAATAAAATAAATACTAGAACATTTATGCATAATTCACCGGAAGAGAAAGAAAAAATATATGCACAAGTCAATACAGATGTGTCGATAATTTTACAACATAATCAACGAGGGTATCGATTTTTTTTGTTTATTTACCACCATTAATAATTATCAACAAAACTCCAGGTGTATTTGAAGAGAAGAATTACCAGGTGTAGATGCTCACAATACATTAATCTAGTACAAGGTGTTAGTGGAGTGGGGTTTAATTTTAAGGTACAATTTGAAGTGTTTCCTTTGAGTAATAGCTTGAAGTGGTTCCTTTGAGGTCTAATTTGAAGTGGTTCCTTTGAGTACCTTGTGTCGTGATGTTGTGGGTTAAGTGAGAGTTCATTTGTGTGTCAGGTATTAGTTAGGTTTGGATAATATCTTCCTTTTGTCTCATTTTTGTTTCAGTTATAATTATCATGTTGTTTCTGTGTTTATGTTTAGTGAAATCTCTCTCTCTCTCTCTCTCTCTCTCTCTCTCTCTCTCTCTCTCTCTCTCATCTGACAATAAAAGGACTTGACTTGGTGGTGTTGGATCCTATAGACTTTCTTTTGTCAACTTCTAACTCTATTATGCCCTCCTCTCTTATACTTTATTCTCCTCTTGTCTCCTTTCATCTTTCTCTACCTCTTCCATATTCAATATTCTTCTTTAATCCGTATTCCTTGTCTTGTGTTCTCCATTTAATCTTCTTCGTCTTCTTCGTCTTTCATTTCTGTTTATTTTATTTTCTCTCCAGTTACACTCTACTTCACCTCTCCCTAGCTTCACTCTCCCTCACCTCTCCCTAGCTTCACTCTCCCTCACCTCTCCCTAGCTTCACTCTCCCTCACCTCTCCCTAGCTTCACTCTCCCTCACCTCTCCCTAGCTTCGCTCTCCCTCACCTCTCCCTAGCTTCACTCTCCCTCACCTCTCCCTAGCTTCACTCTCCCTCACCTCTCCCTAGCTTCACTCTCCCTCACCTCTCCCTAGCTTCACTCTCCCTCACCTCTCCCTGGCTTCACTCTCCCTCACCTCTCCCTAGCTTCACTCTCCCTCACCTCTCAACACCAATCAGGGCATTATATCTTTTGCTGTGTCATTCATCTCATCCTCTCCCACTCTGTACATTAGTAAAAATAAGATAAAATATAACTTGCCCCCCTCCTCTCTCTCTCTCTCTCTCTCTCTCTCTCTCTCTCTCTCTCTCTCTCTCTCTCTCTCTCTCTCTCTCTCTCGGGGTTCACTAAGGACGGGATGCACTCACTGTCTCAATGTTAGGTTACGTTACGTTACGTTATATTACGTTACGTTAGGTGAGGTTAGGTTAGGTTAAGTTACGTTTGATTGAGTTAGGTAAGGTGAGATTACTTTAGTTTTAGTTAGTTTAGGTTAGGTTAGATTAGGTTCTGTTAGGTTAGGTTAGGTTAGGTTAGGTTAGGTTAGGTTCATTTAAATGGGTTTAGGGTCCCTGAGTTAGATAATATGGCCCATTATCTCATAACCTATGCCCTCGTACGCGTGGGGTTTTTTTGTCATAGAGTTTCAGCAACAGTGATGGTGGTACGGGGGGGGGGGGGAGGTGTTGATAGTAATGGAAGTGGAGGGTGGTAGTAGTGGTGATGGCAACAGTGGTGATGAGATGGAGTGGTAACTAACTGTGGTGGTGTAGACGGTAGTAATAGTAGTGACAGTGGTGGTGGTGGTGGTTGTTGTAGTGGTGCTGAGAGAGAGAGAGAGAGAGAGAGAGAGACTGTTTATGTGGGGTAAATTTGTATTCGTGGCGAGCGTGGGAGGAAGGGCGCCGAGAGCTTACTACTGGGTAATTATGTCTATGTTGTGTCAGAAAGGATTTAGTTATATTTCCCTCTCTCTCTCTCTCTCTCTCTCTCTCTCTCTCTCTCTCTCTCTCTCTCTCCCTCATTTCCCCGAGCAACATAGATTTTGTCTTTTTTCACTAGTTATTTATCCAATGTTTTTCCCTCTTCCTGTTTCTTTTTCATTGCCAATTTGTTTCTCTCTGATTTTCCCTTTCTCTCTCACACTTTAATATTCTGATGTTTGCCAAAATATTTAAAATATTTATTTTTGTGGAACTGGTATATGTTCTCTGTCTGTCTGTCTGTCTGTCTGTCTGTCTGTCTGTCTGTCTGTCTCTCTGTCTGTCTCTCTCTATCTCTCTCCCTCTCTGTCATTATCTTCTTTCCTCCTTCCTTCCTTCAGGCAAACTACATAAACATTCTTTCTTCTCGTGCTGGGTTATTCTAGTTCGGGGAGACTTTTGTTGTAAGGAGGTTGTAAAATTGCAAATCCCCAGAAAGTTGAATAGCAATTGCAAAGCACCAACAGAACTCAACAATATTTAGTGAACAATAAAGTAATCTTTTTATAGTTTCTGTAAAGCCGTAGATGATAGAAAATCTACTCTATAACTCGTGAAATATCTACAATTGGTTAATATTTTGCCTTTTGTGACTTATCTGTTTATATTGGAAGCCATTTTTGTTTTGAATACGGTCATGGAGGTTCTGAGGGGATCAGAGCTCAAAGGATATGGTCTTGTTATGTTATCATTATGCAAGTTTACTATGAGAAGAGATGTTGTTGGTTTTATTATTATTATTATTATTATTATTATTATTATTATTATTATTATTATGAGTTACTGGTTTGCATTAGAAATAAGAAATGAAGAGAGTGCGAGGCGATATGAAATGTTGTTGGAGAGGGAGAGAGGGAGAGCTGAACTGCAGTGTTGTTGTACGTATGCAAATTATCTATGGGGTCATGTATGCGTGTATGTATTGTTTTAATGAAGGGATGGCGTTGGGTTTTTATTTTTTCAGTGTTAGTTTTTTTAGGCTTGATGAAATTGGCAGTCATTAAGGTGACAAAAACTGATTAGATTCAAGTTAATATATATATATATACATATATATATATTAAATTCTAAAATACCTAATGTTATATTATATCGACTATCATAGTTCCCTTTTGTATCCTTCGCCTCTCATATTCTCTCTCCCTTTTATCTCTCCCTCTCTTTATTTCTTTATCTCTCTCTCCCCTTCCTTCTCCTCTCTATCTTTCTCATTCTAGTTAAAAAAAATCTCTTATCAAAATTTTTAATCTGGGTGATATTGGGTCTATATATTCTTTCCTTGTATATCAATTTGCCTGAGGAAGTTTTTCATGAAAGTCAATTGGGATCTGGCGAGGATCAGGTGAGATTTACCTGAGCGTCAGTAACCACCTTCCCCGCCTCCTGTCAACACCACACCACATGAAATAATTTCCTTGCTTCATATATCAACACCTGACCGTAGGAGAGATAAAGTGCAAGTAAATGATGATAGTAATTATAGTTATCTAATATAGTTCATTAATTACCTGTATATCCTCTTAGGTTAAAATAATAAGTAATTTGTGTGAGTTAATTGGATTTTATTGTTTTAATTGGCAATAAGGGTTTTATTTCTCAGTGGGTGTTGTTCTCCCACAGTGACATTCTCCAACAGTGACATTCTCCAACATTGTCATTCTCTAACAGTAACATTCTCCAACAGTGACATTCTCCAACATTGACATTCTCCCACAGTGACATTCTCCAACATTGACATTCTCCAACAGTGACATTCTCCAGCAGTGACATTCCCCAACAGTGATATTCTCCAACAGTGACATTCTCCAACATTGACATTCTCTAACAGTGACATACTCCAACATTGACATTCTCCAACAGTGACATTCTCCAGCAGTGACATTCCCCAACAGTGATATTCTCCAACAGTGACATTCTCCAACATTGACATTCTCTAACAGTGACATACTCCAACAGTGACATTCTCCAACAGTGACATTCTCCTACAGTACAGTGATATTCTCCGTCTGTGACAAAGTTATTTATAAAGTTACAGACGCCGCTAAATTCAATTAAGCTTTTATAGAATAAAATGTCGTAGTGCATAATATAATATCAAGGCCAATAACTGGTAGGATTAATTACCAAGGTGCGTACATCGGGGTACAGTAAGTGTAAAATACAGTAATTTACAACCCAAATTGGATGTAAGGTCAGATTATTCCTGTTATTACCAATAGTATGAAAAATAATTGCGAGATTATATTAATTGAACCCAAATTAATCATGTGATTATCTCAGGGAAACTGTGAAATGTAATTATCACATCCAATATATACGTTCTATTACCAAATTACATTAAAAAAAACGTGGAAGATACTGTTACTTACAACACTGTATCTTAATGAACGTAAAACATAGTGATCATCGCAGATTATGACAAACAAACACCAAGTCCATTATCTCAAATGATTTCGTGCACAATAAATGGTGTATTTCTTAATGAATAGTGTACCAGCTAAGTTTTATATAGCGAGGAATTAAGTTTATAAGTAAATTTCTAAGTGTAAAAGTGAAATTTAGTTATTGTTGTTTCATCTTTATTGTGATGAGTAGTTAATCTTGTGTTCGGATGGCGGCTGTGGCTTGAGGGATCTTTTTAACTATTCAATGCTATCTTAGTATAATTATTAGTCGGTGTTGCTTAAGTAATAGGAGTGTCTAGCTTAATTTAATATATATTATTGTTAAACTTACACATATATTAAAATTATTTGATTATATACAACGAGTAGCAGGTTTTCGAACGCGTGATTTCTGAAGGTAAATAAATCACTGTTTCTACGGAAGTGAACGTCTACGGCCCAGCTATTCTGAGATACTTCTTCGTATTGTTATCTGTTAGCCTGACATTATTACATCTATAAATAAAGAAATGCTCGTATAAACAACATCCTGTGATGAAAGACAGTCATGCACCTACAGAAACAGTTAGTTCAACTCACCACCACAGCTTTATCCCGACTCAAGCTTCCATATGTTCAAAGTTCTGTAGGTTAGCCCAATGGTGTATGTACAGAATATCTTGGGAAATTCTGTCAGTATTGGCCATTACTGTTTAGGATATTGTAAAACTATTTAGCTTTTGTTTTATGTTTCGTGGGTTTATAAGTGCATGGTTTAGTACGACACCGACTATCATATTAACTGGTGACTGGAAAGTTCTTAATGGAGGCAAAAGATCTACCAGTTAATGAGTTAGATCGTCCAGTTTGTTTCTATAACTTATGATGAGGTCAACGTTGGTTTGACGATAATTTAAAACACACGGTCTAATGCTTTACAATATTTACCTAAGTTTATGTATGACAGACTTAACCTTTTAAGTTCTTGTAAAGTGTGGGGAAGGGTAACAATTCCCACAGTGATTACAGCCAATAGGAAGTGAGATTAATTACGAAAATCAGAGTGCGAAATTATTTATTAAAAAGGGATGACGTGACGTTTAGATTAGGTTAGGTTAAGTTAGGTCAGGTCAGGTTAGGTTACGATATGTATTAATAAATTCGATTAGACTATGTTAAGTTAGGTACGAGCATGTTTAGTTAATTTAGATTATCTTTAGTTAAGTTATTTTAAGTTGATTTTGATTAGGTTAGGTTAAGTTATGTTGGATTAAAGAGTTTAATCAGCAGGTGTAATAAACCAGGGTGTCTGATCTTCAGGTGACCCAATAGCGAATGGGTACACGAGAGTCGGCATAATGAAACGACCGAAAAAAACAGCCTGCAATGTAATTTGTTGGAGTGTTTACTTAACTACTTATCTCCCGGCGCCCAAACCACCACATTCACAGTAAACCTTTTGTTTATACTTACATAGGAAGATAATTGTTTACTGTCGCGATATTTTGTTTACACTCGGAATTTTGTTAGCATATTTTTTTTACACACCCAGAAAATCAATTTTTTATAATCGGGTTATTTTATTAACACTCAGTCCTTTTTTTATTATTGTCGGGTTATTTTGTTTACAGTTTTGCACCACAAAAAGTTGGGTACATACACCCAGTTGTGTACATGAGCCCAATTGTGTACATTAGCCCAATTATGTATACTCATCCAGTTGTGTACATGCACCCCGTTGTTTACAGTCAGCCAATTGTTTACGTCCAGGCACCACCAACTCGCTAACTCTGTCCATGTCATTAAGCCAAATGGGTGCACAGTTGGTGTTTGGTCGACAATAAACCGTGGTAAAGCTTGATTATTACCTTAATGATGATGATGATCAGAGAGAGAGAGAGAGCGAGAGAGAGAGAGAGAGAGAGAGAGAGAGAGAGAGAGAGAGAGTCCAGAAAAAGTGAATGAAAACAATTGCTCAACGAGAAAGTAAAATGAATTTCAACCAAATGTGTAATATGACTAGGAATTCCTGTCCTCACAGACACAACTTAAAGTGTGAGGGGAATTAACGTAATTAACCCTTCCCCTCCTCAACTACTATCCTAATCCTCACTAATTATCCCTCCCACCCTAACAACCACCCTCATCCTCACTAATTGACCCTGACTTTACCACAGCCCCTCCCCCCCATCCTAAATTAACCCTGACTCCACCTCTACCTCCTTTACCCCTAAATTAACCTAATTAACGCAGAAAAAAGCCTGTACCTTATGTATGGGGGCAGCAATAGGAGCTGACCTTCAACCCTCAAACACCGACGCATCCTCCTAATCGGCACAAACTCTGCTCCTCGACGTAAATCAAGTCACAACAAAACTGCTGGTCTGGACACGATTCAGGACTAAGCGATTATAATAACACAACAGTCCTTTATGTATAGTTGGCCTGGTTAATGATCTATAGCGACTGTGTTCCTTCTGTTCTTTTGTCATGTATGTAGTAATGTTTTCTGCTTATGGTCCACATGTTTTACTGGCGTGTGTCCTGGACTGTCTGAACCACCACACTTGTATTATGTTGTGTGGATGGTGATGTAGTGTGTGTGTTGTTTCGTTCTACACACACACACACACACACACACACACACACACACACACACACACACACACACTACCGGGAGACTAACACTGCAGTATCGTAAAAGTTATCATCATGGCTTCCGCGGCCGTTCTCTGAGTCCTGGCCTCAAGCATAAACTATTACCATGAATGACTCACCCTCCTAAAGACACTCTGCTCTCTTGAATCTTTATGTGTGAGAGAGTTTTGTCAAGTGCAAGTCCGGGGGGGGGGGGGGGGGGAAATTGGTGTAGTCAATTGAAGTTTTGTCGCTTTAGTCGTGTATGTGTGTTTGTTTTTTGTTTTTTGTTTCGTCTGTCTTGATATATATATATTTGTTTGTTTATTTGTTTGTTTATTTGTTTGTTTATTGGTTCCTTTGTTTCGGTTTACTTTATACTCATTAGTGTTGGAAATAACTCGAGGATTATAACAGTTATGAAAAAATAACACTGTTAGTCTGTCTGTGTTTTTTTTGTTTGTCTCTTAGCCTTTCTCTGTTTCTCTCTTCATCTTTATTCCACCATCTTTCAAATTACAGATAACCTTTATTAGTAGAAACCGCTAAAACAAACAATAACGGCAACAGCATTCTATTATTCTGTCTGTCTGTCTGTCTGTCTGTCTGTCTGTCTGTCTGTCTGTCTGGTGGTAAGTCACTGGAGATTTATTTCCTATACTGAAGATAAGAGTTGAGGTTACGAGTAAGTGTATGTAGATCCTCTCTACTTGTTGTCTTGAGTTTTGTCTGTTATTATTGTTGTCTTATCGTCCCACTCCGCTCCCCCACTCCTCCCACTCTTATCCTCATCTTCTCTTCCTCTTATTTGTGGTTTCTCCTTCCCTTTGATGTTCCCTTACACACACACACACACACTTCGTTTCATATCTATAATCATCGAATCATTTCACAGTTAAACCAAATGACTCACGAATATACCACATAAAATACTCTCTATGCAATATATACGTCAGTCATTATATACATTACCAAGACTTTATTATACAGCAGTTGTACTTACTGTATAATTATAATTTTATTTGTATCACTCACTCGTATAGTTTATGTTATGCATGTCAGTTGTTTGTGACGTATTATATGTTAGCCTGTTTACTCGTTATGTAAATAGAGGTATAATTATGTTTATAGTTAGTTCAGTTAATATTTAATAAAATAGAAAATATGTTTACAGTCATTTACAGCAATAATATGTTAACTTACACTTGTTTACAAAACCTCAAAGAATTCCCTTTTAAATATACCTGTTTACATATCTGTAGAGTCTTAGTTGCTGACAATTATTTCCCAAACGTAAACATAGAAGGCTGTTAAATCACCCAATTATTGTTCCCAATTTACTCAAAATAACATAAGCCATTAGTTAATTACATTTACATGGTTGTATGTGAACTTGTGTTATGTTGTGTTGTTGTTAAGGTTCAGTTAATACATATATTGTATTGATAATATTAGATAGATATATTTTACCGATGGCAGGTAATAGATTAACCTATAATCCATTGATGACAGTTAATTAGTAGACCAATATATTACTGAGGACAGAGGCTAGATCGGTGTATCTTTTATTGACGACGTTGAATATATGTATTAATGATGGCACTTACTAGATAAACCTATATTTGTTGAAGACAATTGATACCTATAATGTATGGCACTATAAGTTTTAATTTGGGTACAGATAAAAAAGTGGGAGGGAATTGATAGAAAGATGCGTCAGGATAGTAGAGCATTTATTCTGGCAGTAAGTACATCATGCATAGAGCTGCTGGCGAAGCTAAAGAGATTTTATGAAAAATATTACCGGATTTTGTATATTTAATATGTATACCACAATAATACATCATTTATAATATTGTACCTATATAGAATTCAGAGCTTTTATTAAATGATATTAATTAACTTGTCATACTCTAAAGAAAGAGTAATAACAACGATATCAACGTAATTGCCAATTATCTAAATTTACTTATTTTTTCCAGTAGTACATCACTAACTTATTCATTTATATCCAGTTAGAAATCAGAATTTAAAACAAATAATATATATCGCACGTCACGAGTAATGATCGATGACGCCACTCGACAGTACGGTGTCATCTGGTTACATGTAAATATAATTAACTCTGGGCTTTAGTTACCAGAAATCAACTGAAATTGGATAATGTGATGAATTTAGATGTAATAGGATAGCCTTATATGTTTTAACCCATGAATTATTGTCACCATAACCGCTTACCAGATGATTTCTTTATTATTTAGGGAATGATGGTTAAATATACTGTCCTCGAGGGGTTAAACGCTCGTCCTCGTAAGGTTAAAGTATCATCCTTAACTGATTAAAGTATAATAATTAAATAATTTTTTAATTTATTATTCTATTTACTAATTGCTCTCAAATGGTT